>UESW01001707.1:145018-169210 GCA_900491605.1 Calamus simplicifolius | reverse complement strand
TTGTTCCCATCGTTACTATCTCCCAGTCCCAAACCTCCTACAGAGTTTTTCTAAACTCCTTTTTCCATCACCACACCATGAGAAAGAGGTGCAGAAAGGCAAGCCTTGACATCAACTGCCTTCCGGATGATCTCCTGATCGAGATCATTGCTCGTGTCGCCTCATCATCCTCGATGCCGGCTCATGATATCATCAACGTAAGACAATCATGCAAGAGCTTAAATAAGGCATCAAAGGTGAGGATGGTGGGGCAATGCTTCTCGGTAGACAAGGAGTGGATGTTCCATTGGTGGGATAAGGAGGGATATTTCTCCTTGATTCGGAGCTGCACAAAGAGTGGCAACGTGCAAGCCAACTGCATCCTCGGATTGGTAAGTTAACTTCCAATTTCATTATTTTCTTCCGGATAAAAATAGCCTGATAGTGAAGTTAGATAATGAGGCGTGTCGAATATATATATTAACCTATGAAACTGGCAAGGGTGATCGATGGTAAAACCACAAAAAAAAACTTTTGAAAAATAGGGCAATCTCATTATGTACTGTTACCTTTTTTTTTTCTTCTCTTGTTTTTATTCAGGAACTCATCTACAATAAAAGAGATATTAAAGTGGGCTTGCGATATCTTAAGAGAGCAGTGGATGGTGGTCACTACGCTGCAGCTTATGCCATTGGTGTATTATATTTTCGTGATCACATAACGAGGCATTATGGAATCGAATGGTTAAATGAACTCTCTGATGCAGCTGGCAAGCAACAGATTGTGAAGTCGCGGAAGGAGGTAGTATCCATTTTGAGAAAAATAACCATGGAAAGATGGCTCTTGGAGCAGAGTTTACTGTGCACAAATCCCTCCTGTGGAAGGGTCGAAAGCATGGGACACATGAACGAATGCTGGGATGTGGAAGAAATGGATAGAACATTCTGTAGTCACTTATGCAAGTGGACGCATGAATGCAAAATGTTTTTTAGAGAGATATAATGTGGAGTCCTCTAAGTATCAAAGCTTTGAAGAAACAATACAATATAAGTTGTTTGTATGTATCTATATTAGCATGATTGACTAAGCTTGTGTGCTTTAAAGGTTGATGGTTGCCGTTTGATGTCTGCTGAGTACTAAACTTACTGTGCTCTATTGGCTATCATAAGCTGTTTGTTAACTAAATTTAGCTTAAATGAATTCAACACTTGTAGATACGTTATGGAGTAATATTTAGCATTGCTATTTAAAAATAAGAAGTGCTTTGCTTTTTAGTGCTTAGTGATGTATAATTTGTAAAAGAAAAATGCAAAATTATTGCCCCAAAAAGAAAACAAAACAAAATAGAAAAAGTATACAAATCAAGTATAGTTTGAGATGAGATAAAAGCCTAAGACCAGTGGTGACATGAATAATGAAGAACCCATTTATCAAATTTTTAATAACCTTTAATAAGTGCATCCATGAACTAACACAGAAAGTTGACAAATAAAAAGAGATCTAGCCTTATTAGAGCTAGATATTGAAAAGTCTCAACAATACTGCTAAACATATTGGGCTTGCTAATGACTTGAAAGTGACACCGTAACAAAAAGAGCTATTAATAGAAATTATATATGTTACTAATAATTTAAAGAAATGTCAAAAATATTTATATCAATAGTTATATAATTTTTTATGTTCCAATCCTCCCAGCCAAGCTTTCCAAGAGCTACTTCCTGAGCTCCTCCTCTGCAAGTGTTGAAGATAGAGGAGGAGGGTTAAAGGTGTTTTAGATCACCTTGGCCCTCTGCTGGTTGAAGATCATGGAAAGGTGGTGGAACGGTCTTCCCCCGAGCCACTCGCGATCACTTCTCCTCTTCCCTCAAAAACTTAACTGATTTATGGTTGAACCAAACCGATCAAATGAACCTAGCATGGCTCAACCAGGTCTCACAATCGCCATGGATGGAATCAAAGGGTTCATTTCTAATCGAAGGGTTTTGAACGCTGGCTCTGTCTAAGCTTTCCTATTATTTTTTTTTTTTTTAAAAAAATATAAAACAACAATAATTACCAAACATGTTTTTATTATTAAAAATATAAAAATAAAGTTAGAATTCCTATTTCTATTAAAAAATATACCTTGGCAATGCCAAATATAGTCTTAATTAAGTTTCACTCTATTCAAAATATAGCTAATGCAACTTAGATCTATATCTAAAGTCAAGAAATCTGAAATTAAATTCTCATAAATTTTCTTCTCTTCAAAACACCTTTTCAAGTCTAAATGATGAATTCTTACCTAGATTATTTTCTTTTATTTTCATTTAGTTGTGTTTAAACATTTAATTTGTTTTAATGAATCAATATTTTCACCATGTTTCTAAGTTTGTCATTTATCTATACTTAAAAATTACGGTCTAATTGTTGTACATTTAAAAAATCACTATATTAAAAATTTTATTACAATAATTAAAAAACATTTAATTTATTCAAGTAGGCAATCCTTTAATTATATTTGAAAAGTTTTAGTAATTTTGTTTTTAATTATTAATTATTATATTTGGTTATAAGAAGATTGTTGGATTTCTAATCTTTGATTATATTTCTGATTTTTTTTTCTTTCTAATTCCCTTGTGAATCTAGATTTTTTTTTTTTTTGTTTTAATTAGATTTAGGCCATGCGATTGATTCCAACTTTAATTAGATCCAGGCCATGCAATTGATGCCAACCTAATTTGAATGACAAATTAAATATTTTGTCTTTTAATTTACCCACTGAGCTCAATTTGATCGATCAATGGGTTAGGTATTGATCCAAAAGGATGCTAAGAGATGCAATTTGATCATGTCTTGATCAAGCACGTCTAATCTGATCCAGTATTTTGGGGCCATGGTAGTGACTACATTCAGTGTTAGTGAGCAGCGGGATGATGACAGGGTTAGCAAACAATTCTTTTCATATGAAAAGAGGAGAATGCCATAATCACTGGCTTGATCAACTCAAAATTTCTATACCAATCTGAAGAAATTTTATTATCATATATTGAGAATTCTTAGATCATTCATTAATTTTTTAAAATAGTGGATCATTAAGTTAAAGAACAACTAATAAAGTGATTAAGAACAACGAGTAATGGACCATCGAATAAATTTTTAAGAATAATTATATTTTCAAGAATAATAGATCATTCAGATAAAAAATAATGAATAAAATGATCAAAAATAAAAAAATGGATCATTAAGATCAAGAACAATGAATAATGGATCATCAAATGAATTTTTAAGAATAATTAACTTTTAAAGGACAATGAATAAAGTAATTCACTATTGAACCACCAGCCCAAGAGCAATGAATAAAGTGATCAAAAATAATAAATAATTAATTATCAAATAAATTTTTAAAAATAATTAAATTTTTAAGTATAATGAATAAAGTAATTCAATAATGAATCATTGCGGTCAAGGATAACCAATAAAGTGATCAAGAACAATGAACAATAAATAATGGACCATCGATAAAGTTTTAAAATAAATTAAATTTTCAAGCATAGCGAATAAAGTAGTCCATTATTCAAAGGCATTCGTGTAGCTTTAAATTCATCGAAAAGCCTTATTGTACCACATGCTATGATTGGCTCATGTTGTATGCTTGCGTATATCAAAGATGAAAAAGACATTCTTAGACTCTGTCTGTAATTTTTATTTTTTATTTTAACTTTTTTTGTATAATTTTTTAAAATTATTTATTAAAAATAAGTAATTATTTTAATTTAAAAATTTAAAAATGGATCAAAAAGAATGGATGATGATTTCTTTATAATTTTTAAAAATATTTATTAAAAATAAGAATTTATTTTTAAAGATTGATCATAAAGAATGGTTGACAGTAGAAGTATGGTGATGGATAGTGCAAATGATGATGATAAAGATGATGAATATAGTGAAGGTATAGTGACGATGATTATGACATTGCTACTACTTGAGAGAGGTATTTTAGTGGTGGTATATTGATGGTCATAATGGTGATAGTAGCAATAAATAGTGAAGGATAATTGGTAGTGAAGGTGATGGTAATAAAAAATGGAAGTATGATAGTACAAAATATAGAAAAAAAATATTATCTTATTTTAAAAAATAATAAAAAACATTCTAAAGATATTTTCACATCTAACATGTATTTGCAAAACTAGAAGATACAATTTTTTAGTTTTTTTATTTAAAAATATTATATTGAACATAAAATTTTATTTTTATCCTACATAGAAAAAAGCTTTTAAAAAATACACCTAATTTTTCACAATTAAATTAGCATGTAATGTCTACAATATCTCTCAACTTCTCATTCTTTGGATCATCAAACGATTGATTCTCATTTGATAGTCTCAAAACATAGTGAAATGATACTTCAATTAGCTTTCGAAATTAGTAAAAAAGAGAGACATCCATGATGTTAAGGTTGTGTTTGATAGCTTTTTGGCTATCCCTGGATAAATACATGATAGCATTTATCCAGAGGATAGCTGATGGGATAAGCATCTTTTTAAAATTACCACTCTGCCATCAAGGAATAACTTTAGTTATTCCTGGGTTTCCTAGGGAATAAGTTCAGGGGATAACCCGTGGTTAAACATGGGTTATCCTCTCTGGTTAAACTTTTTCAGAGATAACCCCTGCAACTATAGCTTTTGGGGATAAGAGGCGATATCTGAGGAATATCCCCTCTTATCCCATGTATCAAACAGTGCCTAAGAACGAAGGATAAGCTTAGCAATCCCAAATACACACAAGAAAAACAACTTTTGCTCACGATTTTGCACCTACGAATTTAAAACCGTAGGCAAAAGATATCATTCCCTACGATTTTCTAAAAATCGTAGGCAAAGATTCCATAGTAAAAAAATTTATAATATAAAAATAATAATTATTTTTTATTTATTTTAAAAATACCTACGACAAAACCCAAAATCTGAGTGGAACTCTTAGAATTTATATTCAATAAATTATCATTTCTCTCACCCTCCCACCTCTAATATTTGTTCCTTCTTAATCTTCGAGACCAACTTGAATTCCTGTAAATCTGACACAGCTTAGCTCATGAATGTTTTGTGATTGAAGATTGGTCCGATTTGCAAGAGCCCATCAATGTTACAGAAGGCGGTGCTTCAAAGAAATGAATTGCCTAATGGATGGTGCTAGGGCTTATATTAATTTCATGTGCCTCTCATCCTTGGGTTGGCCATCAGCTTCTCGCTGGCATTTCATCACACCTCATGTGTCAAGAAGCCATAGAGAAGTAATGCCGCATGGAAGCTTTTGTGTGCATGCTTGTCCTTTAATTGTGCGAAACTAGATAAACCATCAAAATCTTGAAGTAGATTTGAAAACGAGCTGTCATTATGATGACCTTAGTTATTTAAAATCATAAAGAAAATTCCTTCTCACAAGAGGACTTTTGGAATTCCCATGTTAAAATGAATCTAATTGAAATGGAAATTCTCTTGGGGGCAATAGTGCCACGCACTGAAACTTAGTAATAATTAGAGAAGGATACAAAGAAAGACTAAGAGGAGAGTGAGCAAAGATGAACAAAGAAGTAGTACAATGAGATATTAAACACTCAAAAGTAAGACTAAACAATAACGCTAGTTCTTCAATTTGTAATTCTCGAAATAGTTTCATATTTGATAAAAAAAAAAAAGGCTTATAACTCGAGTTTACTTATTATCAATCAACTTGCACTCGAGTTTTTAAAATCATATAAATTTAATTCACTAACAAGTTAATTGAACTAATAGATAGGCTTTAAGGTATTATAAATAGTATAAAAAATAATCCAACAGTACAAAAGTTAATAGACAGAAAAAAAAAAAAGCTACCCAATGGGACAATGCTAAAGAGGGATGACCTTACTATGGGCAAGTTTGGCTAACTTGTCGTTTGTAATGCTCCGAAATAGTACCATTAGATACATTTTGAAAAAAAAAAAAGTTTGAAGAGTTTATAATTTAAATTTATCTACTATTAATTAACTTATACTCAAGTTTTAAGGCATATAGAGTTTGATCCACTAGTAGATTAATTAGATTAGCAAGTGGAATGTTATAGTTTTATTTTTCTTCTCAACACTTTATTTGATTGCAAGACTATCCAATTGGCAATCTTGATTTTACCTTAAAATTAGGTTTGCATGGGCACGACTTTGATTCAATTTTAAAAATAAAAGTAAAACAAAAAATTAAATTTTAAAAATATTTCTTATAAACTAATTTTATAAGTTGATCTATTATTATTTTTTTTTTGGTTCATCTTTGTTTCTCAATTATTTTAGATAAGAAATGTACTAAAATATATATATCTATACTAGATTTGAGTGGATATCTTGAACCATGAATTGTTTAAACTATAAATGCAATAAAAATTTCAATAGAAATAACTCTATCTTTTTTGGAGTCCTCCTAGAGTAAAGAGAAAAATAGAGTATCTTAATCTAAAAGATAAGAGTGCTTTTGTATAATCCAAAAGAAATAATATTTTCTAAAAAAATAAATTAACAATTTAAATGACAAAAAATTCTTTTGAAGATAGGATCGTGCATGCAATGAAGATTCTCACTAGCAATTTTTTTTGCTAGTTTTTCTTCATTAAGTTTGATGATTCAAAACGAATCATATACATCTATTTAAACATAAATAATAAAATAATATTATAATGATCACAAGATTGATACGAGAAGAGAGAAAAGATATAGAGTTATCCTTCTATGGTTTAATTAATAATTGAAATAAGAAAAAAAAATTATATCAAATACCATTAAATATAATTGAACATATGATAATAAGAGAGAAGATATGTTTTATCTTCTCAACTTTATTATATTGTACTAAATATTGGTTTATATTTTAAAATAGGACAGGCGGAAAGAAAGAATAGAGAGAAAAAAAAAAAAGTGCAACACTTGTCTCAGTGGCAGCAGAGAACAAAAAGGACCGGTATAAGACCAGTTACTCCTTTTCAGCATAGCTTATTGGTATTATTATTAGTTGGGAGAGTAGAGAAAAATGAAGACATGGTTTTAAATTAAAAGCATTAAAGAAGGTTAGAGTACATCTTCTCAGATTTACTATATTAGATTATATTCTCTCATTTCTCCCTAATGTGATGGCCTAAGAGACATCCTTAGTGTTGAGAACCCATCCCTTTGCACCCTTTTCGGTAATGGTTTTGCTTCACCGCGGAATGTGCAATAGAGAAATCGTTAGCAGTTCAATCTTTAGCTTGGGCAAGAAGTTTTGCTCTGAGGAGGAAGTAAAACTACAAGAAGAGATGATGGCAGCTGCAAGGATGATTCTAGCCACATTTGAGAAGATGGTCCCCAGTCAGTAGCCTGTTTCCCATGAGGAGCCAAAAGAAGACCTTTACTTTACCTGGCATTTGCCTTGCAGTTAGTTACTTCCCTATCCTCCAAAACATAATAGATATTGAAGATGTTTAATTTTCAATGATAGTCTTCTCCCAAGAGACCAATTCTATATCAAATCAACCTAGAACTTCTGGTACAATCCCCGTTAATGCTAAACTATAATATGAAGCGATCAGGTGTCACCTTGAAAGTACATATTGAAGTTCTCCTTTGGATGATATAACAATATACAATAATAAACATAATTGATGCTTAATTTTAATTTTTCATACTTGGCAATTATATGTACTCAAATTAGATATGTTTTCTATCTTTGGAAATGCTAAACATATCTAACCAAGCATATTAATTGACCACATCATATCCATAGATTATAAAATGACTAATCAACCTTTGGGCGATCCTTAAATATTTATAATCAATGAACTTCAATATACTCATAACAAATAAACAATCATGTCATTCATTATAAGCATCACATTATTATGAGTAATTAAATTTATTTAATTAAATTTAATATCTATAAACTTTTAAATTTGGCCACTTTGGTGACTAATAAATTATACATAATATAGACATCAAATTTAATTAATGATAATATCATGCGTGAACACAAAAGACTTAAGGTACTCACATAATTTTACTGTAATATTTTTCAAATATTAAAAGTAAAACATAAATTTTAAAAGAATCTCTTCGCGGGAGAAACTATCTGGACTTTCATTCTTTATTATTAAGATTAGATTGATGAAGTGGTAACGTGCTTGCTTTCAAATCTATTGGTCATAGAACCACTTCAATTCTCTATTTTATTTTATTTTTCTTTCATGCTGAATTCTCTTGACCCACTAGGTTTATTGAATGAATCCCTTGCGCTTTTAATCTCATTTCTTCTTGAGTAAGCTTACTGGCCAATTCATTAACATCCCACTTATCCTTAATAGTATTATAGTTAATTTGAAGAGGCTCATACTCTTGAGGTAATGAGTTCATAATGAATTGTACCAAAAATGAGTCATCCACAGTCATTCCCAGGGTCTTAAGTCTTGCTGCAATATTATTCATATCAAGGATATGTTGTTGCATACTACGCGACCCATTATATTTCATGGTCTTAAGTTCAGCTATTAGTGTTCCTGCAAGTGACTTATCAGCGGAATGAAAGTACTTTTCCACAAGCTTAAGATATTCTTTAGCTATTACACTTCTGGAAGAGTAGACTTAATGTTGTTGGCAATTATCATTCACATGAAACTAAGACATAATCTATTAGATCTGTCCCATACTTTATGTTTTAACTTCTCTACCTCACTGCTTGTATCAGTCAGTAGGTTTTTCTTCTAATAATGCCAAGTCAAGATCCAGGACACCTAAATGGAAATCGACTTGCCCATTCAGAGAAGTTTAAACCATTAAAGATAGTAACAGCAGAAGCATGTGAATGTAGAGAAACAGTTGCAAAACCATAAAAGCTCAAATTCAAATAATTAAATATAAAATATATTATAGATTTCCTTTGGATAAATATAACAATATATATATACATCATTATCGTAATTAGAATGCTATTTAAACTTTAAGGTAATTAATAAACCTTATAAATATATATAGTATCTTTGGATATCTATATTATATTTGATAAGAGAATATTAGATTTCCTTCTTTAGGTTTGTTAGTTATAGAATATCAATCCACCTTTGGGCGAATTCTTAATTTCTAACAAACAACAAATCTTTATGATTAAAACAACAACATTCTATAAAATTTCATAAATTAGTAGGCGGTGACTAACTAACTAATTTAATCTTGATATCATATAACTAAACAATAATATTAATATTTTTAAAATTTATAAATTATATGGCTGAATATAAACTAGTTTGACCACTTTGATACTAACTAACTAATTTAATCTTGATGTCATATAACTAAACAATAATACTAATATATTAAAAATCTAACATTTAAATTTTGACAACAACAAAATATAGTTAACATTACTGCATGCATTAGCAAACATCAACCATCTTCAATCTATAAATATTAGTTTTACCATACATACTAATATAATACAACGGCCTTATCGATGCATGCCATTAATTTGGAACACGGTCAGCCGGGCTGCTCCTGACGATTGACCTCTTCATATAATAGATAAATGGTGAATAATACAACCAAATATAACTTAAAAGATTAAAAGTTCATCGTCAATTCATTTTAATGAAAAAATTAATCAATCATAATATACGAACAAATTATTTACTTTAGAACCTTGCTCTATTACCACTTGTTAGCATATAGGATCTTTAACAAATAATTTGTTACATGCTTGATGCGAACTCATCATAATCAAGTTAAAATCGAATATAAAATATTTACCTGATGCGAAACTCATTATAATCATAGATAGATTTGAATCTGATTAGATTTTGATAGAAACAACTGATTTCTCTTCCTTAATCTTATTTCTTACATAGCATATAACTTGATGAATTTTCTAATCTGTTATCTTTCTTAAGGTGGAGAGAGGATCAATTGATATATATATAAATACCAAACGTTATGGCTTAAAATTTAGTTCCATCAAATATCATAATTAATGGCTTAATATTAATGGCTTAAACTTTTAGACCATTAACTACCAATTAAAAGAAAAACCGGTAGCCTTCATCTTCTATTTGACATCAGTACAATACATAACACACCAATATGGCATAACATGTTCCATATAAAAGTAGTGCTATACTCAGTCACGCTGTGGTTCCATGAAATTCAGTTCACGGGAAGCAGAACCTACTTTGGCACCACTTCCCTTCAATCCATTCAGTCGCAAAAGAGGATAAAAGATATCAGTATGGAATCGTTGAGTGCGCTGGGTACACAATCATCAGTAAAATACTCCTCATATTTTGACCACACTACAAATGCAAATATGGGGGGCCCATCTCCACCCCAGGTCACACTCAGAAATTTATATAATCCCACCCATTCTCCAAACTTAAAAAAACAGAAAAGATTCTCAAGCTCCAGACTCTTCCTTCTTTTAAATTTTGGGTGGGGTGGGGTTACATACTCTCCTTGAGTCACCCACCATCTATTGAAAAGTTGAAAGCAAAGGCACCAAGAATTCACATTATCTCAAGAACATCAGCATCTCTCATCAGTGCCATATCGTTCTGTTGAGAGAATAATACTTGAGACAAGTGTGGGACAACAATCCCCTCTTGAATCGGGATGCCAGATTGGTACTGGTTGGGATGGACAAGGACTGTTACATCCTCACATTTAGAACAGCTTGGCGTTCTGGGATGCAATTTTTTGAATATTTTTTTTTCTTTTCATTCTTATTTCTGACGACCATGTTAGTCCATCCCTACCACACCAAACTGAGATAGGAGTCAGTGCCAGTATTTAAACCCTTGATTGATGGTGATGGAAGAAATGCATTTAGCCATACAGTGAGTTGCAAATTATTCCATTAAGTTCTCAAATTGCTACTACCAACAGTTCTATATGTTTCACTCAAATAATACAAAAGAAAACTGAGGTTTAGCTAAGCATAGAAAGTAAACGTACAGAAATTAATTAATAGAAACTTCACTCCAGAAACAAATCAAAGCTGTTAGTGATAGCTGTGATAGACTAAGATAAAAGATATAATCAGGTTCTATTATGATACAGCAATATGACTTAAAGAAAGGCTTCCTACGAATGCATACCTGAAGTATATCCTTCACATCATGCTTTGTCAACTTCTGCTGTCTAAGTAGTAGTTCTATTCTTGCCCTCATCCGAGGGTGCCTACAGAACCACCACCTCAAATCAAAACCCAAGCCATTGATTCAGTTTCAATCGATCAAATAGGAGATGGTTTAGCTCAACTTACTCAGAACACCAAAGATGGCCCAGAATAAGTGCAATCAACTGGAAATTCAAAAAAGAGAGGTTCACTCGGAAATAAAATAAAAAAAGATGAAATGTATAAATGAATGAAATCTTGGAGAAAGATAATGGCAGTGCACTATCATAACATAGTACTTACTTGAAGAGTGAAGAGCCCAGCTTCCAGTTTTCGATTATAATGTTCCTCTTCATCCATCTATGAAAATAACGATGACCAGATGATGTCAGGCTTAACCTTAAATAATGAGTTGAAGCAAACTCTAAATTGAGATGAGATAGTGACCTCCAAATCATTCAATTCAAGTCAACTAAGCCGTTCAACCTCAGCTTTAACTGTCAGAATACCTACATATTATAACAGTTGAACGTATGTCAGAAACAACAAGCTACATCATAAGTTGCAAGAAATCAAACTCAAGAAATAAAGATTCTTTAGAGAAGTCAGCAAGCTATTGAAATCCTACCGCATATAGAGTTCCATCAGTCGGTCAATTTTTTCACATTCATTTTCTACAAATTTACTTAACAATCTCTCCCTTCTGGAACCTCTCACAATGCCACCTGATGGAAAATTACCACATACCGCGACATAAGACAGAGTGGATAAATAAGAATGGTGCAAATTAAACAATAGGGTGATGACCAAATTTAAACAAACTTCCAAATGCTGATCAATAAATCTGCTACGGCTAATAAGTTGAAGAATTTAAAAGCAGATGATGCTACTAAATTAACTAATTCAGTTCCTCTAGGTTAACCATCTAAGAGACCAGTGTACGGACTCTTATTTTTTAATTAACTCACACTTTGCCACCTGCCATGTTGTACAGATGAATACCAGTGCAAAGAGAAGTAGCTTAAGGTAGGAGCAGGTAGAAGTGCAGGAATACGGAACATTGGTCCTAGAAAATGGTAAGAAGTTAGCCCAAAATTTTAAATAAATCAGTATTTAATTTTTTAAACAGAAAAACTAATTTGGTTTTATTCCAAAGTGTAAACAAAGAATAGGGGCCCAGAGTGATCAAAACTAGCAATTTAGATGTTGTCATGTACAGTATCTACAGGTGTAACACCAAGGCCTAGGAGCATGGTGGAAACTAAAGAATGGGCAGCCCTGAGGTGGGGAAACAACATAATTGAATGCTGCTCGTTAGAAATTTTAAACAAAGTGTGAGAGCAAGGAACACATTTCTAAAACCTCAGCAGCAAGGCTTATCCAGCTCCACAAGGTCAGCTTTATCAATCACAATATGATCAACCAAATTGTGAGAATGTCTTGTGATTGGCACTTGGCCGGAATCAAACCCCTTATTTCTGAAGATTCAATATACAATGACGGAAAACATGGGCAATATCTGCTCTGCTTTAAGTCTGGCAGACATTTAGTTGCTATGCATCATTAGGAAGTTTTTACCTTACTGTCAGGATCTATCAGGACTGATTCCTCCTTCAAATCTAAGCATTTCCAAACATAAATGAGTGAAGCCCTCACAGGAAACTTCTAGGGTGTTAGTAGTTGTCAGTCCTTAGATGATCCTTGATGACTATATCTTTCTTTATTCCCTTCATCCCCTTTGAATTTTTGTTGGTTTATGTTGTTGGGCTTGTTCTTGGGATTTACCATCTGCTATTCCCTCAGTTCACAAACCCCCTTATATCTGTTGTCAAATGTTCAATTTCTCCATTAATTTGTCTGATAATGAGATAATATCCAAGTATAATTTCAAACACTAGGTTCAAAAAAACTACATGGTTCATTTTTATATGCTTTATCTACACTTATTCTGTTCCAATAGATATGTACTTGAAGAACAAATTAAACCAGGAATACATCGTACCAATTTACATGTGATAAGTACATGACACATTCATGAGATTAACAAAGAAGGAAATTACATCGAGACCTCCTTAAGTTTGACCAGTTTATGCATTAACCTCAAAAGATTTTTTTTTTTTTTTTTGAAGACCCTAAAAATTCTGCTTTGGTACACAAAAATCATCTCTATCCATCTTCCCTATAAGGTGTTAGCACATGACAGTTACGTGGTAACAAATCTTTTGGGTAATTCTAAAATTACCCTTTAAACTTGACTTCGAAGTGCGAACAAAAGTAAAGCCATCCCAATTTCATAACAGTAATTCAACCTTTCACTCGGTAGCCTAACAATGTTATAGGGTAGATGGACATAATGAGTCTTTGTGCACTAAAACGAATGTTTTTTGAGTTTTCAAAAAAATATATTTTAGGGTCTATATATAAATCGGCCAAACTTGAGGGGATCTCACTGTAATTTTTTCTTAGTAAATCAAAATAGGGGATTCCTAAAAATGAGGGTGTCCATAAGAAAATACAAGATGGGACGCAAGAGTTGGCATGTACAAGCTATTATGTCGACAGAATCAAAGTATAACCTATACTAAATATGACTTTGTTCAAAAAAGGTTAATTTTGTTATAAAAGGATTTCTTACAATATAAGGGTTGCCGACGTTATCAATTATAGATGTACGAAGATAACAAAGTCAATAAGGAGAAGTCGATATTGGCCAATATTTTAAAATAAAAAAACTTAAATTGCAGTGATAAAACTATTGATTTAATTAAAATCAAGATTTTAGATTCTAACAGGATGTCCCATGGGATGTCAGAATGTGTTGCTGTTTTAAGTGACGAGATGGGACAATTCTGCCGTTGTCCTAACATTCTAATTGGCAAGTTTTGGGATAAAAGTGTTAAAATAGAGCGGAACAATGGTGCGTCTCATTTCATAAAATAATCAAAAAAATCCCATGCCACATGATTTAAAATCTTATAAAAAAGGGCTCTTTAAGCCAAAAGTGCAATGCGCAAAGCACAGGAATGGACCTAAACATAGTAAGGCGCGTAATTTTAAAATAATAATAATAATTGCAGCAGATGGGAATGAAATTCAAACCACTACTAATCATGGTTGCTCTGGTCTTCTCTTGCATCCTCTAGGACCAAAACCTTAAATTAAATCCTCAAACCAGCTCAATCATCTCTATTTGATGTCATAATCATCTCTTTAATTTCTTTTGATCATGTGTCATAGCCCCAATTGGGTATTCCAGATTTTGATCCATATGTGGCTCGAACCTATCCATATCAAATTAGGCTAGATGCCTTAATCTAAACCTAAATCAATTAAACTACATATATGATGAAAGGTTGAGAATCGAGCCAAATAACTAACCTAGTTGTTACAGTTGATCCTATTTACACTAATTGGGTTTTCATTGATGATAAATATTTTATGGATTAGACTAGTTAGTCGATCCTATATGCTAATCTTGACCTAATGTGTAGTCGGATGTGACTGAATTAGGATGCTAGATAAAATTTAGTGCCTAAACCACCGTCCTTAATTGGCACTTTTTCACAATCCAAATATGCAAAATTTTAGGTTGATGCCCAAATCAATCCATTTCGCAAGTGATATGCCCTTCATTAATGTGATTTGTTAATATTTTAGGATGGTGATTAAAATTATATCAAATAAATTTATTTTCAAAAATTTTGATGAGAGGCATTTTGTATCGATATAAGTGCATCCGAACCTTGTAGTTTGATCATTAAAAAAATAATAAAATTTTTATTATTTGGAGGTTTTGTATAACTCCTAGGGTTATGCCCTAAGGATTATGCTGCTATATCATGTGGTCAACCAAGGTGATGGGTTCGAGACATGACATTAAAGGCAACAAGGTGATCGGTTCGAGGCATGACATTAAAGACATCAACTACATCTAGTGAGGCAATCTAACTATTTGATAGAGAGACATCACAACGTGATATGGAGAATGGGAACAAAAGCATAGCAAGAGCATAGGCTCACAAGCTACTAAATCTTGGCTGTAGGAACTTGGGAGAGAAATCTAGCTTGTCAGATAGTGCATCTAACTATGAATAATGAAAATCGTGAATGCTAAATGGACATTAAAGAAATTCTCCATCTATTATTTCCATAAATAGAAACCATGGGATCCATGCATGGATGTTATTGTTGTTATTATTATTACTACCAGTACTTTTTATTTATTCATGTGATCAGTCTTGATTCCTATCCTTTTGGTTTGAACCAAAACTATTTTTAGTTCCTACAAAAAGGACCTTTTAAGGTCTCATAATAACATGATCCATCATTGAGACAACGGTAGCCTTGTTTTGTTATCTAGTAAGCACAGGCTAGGACCACATACTGATGTTGGTCTTCCTACTTTGCTTTTGTCTTTGCTAGCAATATGGCAGTAAATAGCTTGATGTATGGTGATCCAACAATTGAATGATAGAGAGAGGATGGAAGAGCAATGCATTTTAAATATGACGTTTAATATGTATTAAAAAAATTTGTATTAAAAATATTAAATAAGTCGGTACATGTGCAGATATTGGAGACTGGAGAGCGATGCCTTTCAACTCGAAAAAAGGAAAAATAAAGCATTTTTTTTAGCTCGTGCATGCCCATTGGACTGCCTGTGGCATAGTTGTCAGACCCGGCCCAGACATTGACCATCGGGTCACCGGTTGAACCATCGATTCAATTATTTTAATAAAAATATATTTATATTAATAAAAATTAATTTTTAATAAATTGGACACATAAATACTAATTTTCATGATCTTCTTCTTTTTATGAAAAAATTCTTTTTTGGTATCTTATTTAATCTCTAAAATTTGCTTACTTTCAATTTACGTACCCATCTAGTCTGATTTAACTTTTTCTTAAAAAAAGAAAAGATAATTAAAAAAAATTCTATCAAAGTTTTCTTTATTTTCATCATTTTCTCTTTATGTCTATGCTTTCTGAATTCCCATAAAGTTTTCTTCCACCCTTTTTCCTTTTTTATATTCTTCTCTCAAGAATGCTCTTCTTTGCATGATCTCCTTTTCTTTCTCCATAAAATATGTGATCCCAATGAAAAAAGGTTGCCATAAACTCTCGAGCATGAAATTTGAAATGGCGAAAGTCATAATTTGAAACGACATTGATAAACCCGTGATCCGGTTCAGGCCGGATTGATCGGTTCATGGGTGAACCGAACGGATTGACCGGCTTATTCCGGGTGTCTTACACATCTGGTTTTATATTAGAATTAGATCGGCTTGGCCTTCGGATCTCGGTTCAATCGGCCGGTCCGGTCCGGTCCAATTTTGACAACTATGGTCTATGGACGTTATTTGGCATGGAATATGGTGTCAATAACATATCAGCTTTTAGTACCGTTAAATACCAATAGAGGAATGATGGAAGCATACCCAATTTAAAGCTGACTATTAAATAAGTGATGGAAATTGTATATATCAAAGAAAAGAAAAAAAATACAAGCAGTGAAGAAGAAGAGACACGGTAAAGGAGGGAGTAACGTAAGGAATGAAATAAGAACGTTTCTCTGTCCCGATATGGAGAATTTTCATCCAATGTATGCACAATGGTATTTAATGTGGCTGATGGTGCCACCTAAGTGTTAACGGCCAGGACTAACTGACGACAAAAAACCAAAAGCGGCCTTGCCCCATGGCGGCCTGGCTTCAGAGTTGCTCCCAGGCGGCCCCGCTTTAGAGCTTCTCCAAAGCAACCCCGCTCTACGACGGCCTCCTCTTCTCCAAGGCGGCCCTGGCGGCCCCTCCTCTCCAAGGCGGCCCCGCTCCACGATGGCCCTCCATCTCAAGGCGGTTCCCGCTCTGGAGTCGGCCTCAATGCTAGCTGCGGCATCAGTCCCTGCATCGACTCCCAAATGAGTTACAGGGCCTACGTGGCCCCCCACGTGTGCCAGGCCCACCAACCACCTAACCCATGCGCCTAATGAAACCTGGGCCCACCAACCACCTGGCTGACAGGACCAAGCCCACCAATCACTTGGCCCGCATGTCAGACAAGAACAGGCCCACCAACTGTCTTCGAGCTCACGTAATCACCATGAGTCTAGCAGACATTCTCTTCCATGGAACTCTACGTGGCTGGCCCTCGGATAGGATCCAAGGGTCCATAAAAGGGTAAAAGGGACCCTTGACGAGGTATGTACACTTAACACTCGAAAAACATTCCCATCTCTGAGCCATCCATTCGAGCTTCTTCAAGCTTACGATCGTGACTCCAGTTACTAACTTGCCCGTCGGAGGATCCCTGCCGGAACTTCCGGCCTCGGGACTTCTTGCAGGTCCTTCATGACGAAGAAA
The DNA here is from genome assembly GCA_900491605.1 of Calamus simplicifolius. Lineage (NCBI taxonomy): Eukaryota > Viridiplantae > Streptophyta > Magnoliopsida > Arecales > Arecaceae > Calamus > Calamus simplicifolius. The sequence goes on along the minus strand of UESW01001707.1, from coordinate 151,725 downwards.
GCTTCATCGACAACCTCACGGAGCCCTCTGATGATCGTTACCAGATGTCAACAGATTGGCATGCCAGGTAGGGAGAGAGGGCAGAGTTCTGTGACACTAAGCTATAAGCCTTCACTCCCTCTTCAACAACAATAGTGGTAACGCGTGCTCAGAAAGCCTCCATTAGTCACGCTCGGGGCACCTCCAACCCATGGAATGACAGAAGGCTAACCCTTCCACTGCTAACCCTTCGGCTACTTCCACACCACCAGCTGCGGCCACTCAAGCTGAGCAACTGGCCGCACTCACTCGATAAGTCCAAACCTTAACCACGATGGTCCATGGACTACAAGAGCAATAGTCTGCGGCTACCCAACACATGCCCAGGCCTCCTACACCACGGCAGATGCACCAACCAGCCAGCAATCCACTCAGGAAAGACCGAGGACACCGTCGGGAGACCCTCAAGAGGTCATGATACCTTGTCTGTAGCTCGGATAACTCTTCCACAGGGTGATGGTGCAGGGAAGAGCCCAAGCGGAGGTATCATCGCCCGCGCTCTTCCCTTTCTTTTTCATCTTTCGAGTCATTAAGGAAGGTGTCAAACATTAACCACCAGGCGAAGAAGCATCTGGATGAGTACCACCGGCAGTTAGAGGAGCTCAGTAGAAAGATCAACCAATCGGAGATAAACTATAATACCCGTCCTCCCCTCACTCGTCATATCCTGGAGGAGCCTGTTCCCTCCCAGTTTCGTCTTCCTCAATTGGATCCATACGATGGCACAACGGATCCACTCAATCACTTCGAGAGCTACAAGGTTCTCATTCAAGTTCAAGGGGCGATCGATGCATTCCCGTGCAAAGCTTTCCCAGCTACCCTGTGGAAGGCCGCGCATGCTTAGCACTCCCGCCTGCCCTCACACAGTATAGATTCCTTCCGACAGTTGGAGAGGACCTTTTTTTGCACATTTTGATGCCTGTCAGAGGATCCCTCGAGTGGCGAACATCCTATTCTCCGTCTATAATCCCCGGGATTCAATTACCTGATCGCGAGGGTTAATCGCAAGAGCTCGGGAACGGGTGATGCCTAGGACTCCCGCTGTTGCGCGAGGCGGTTATATTTCAAATTACCGCATAACGAATGGAGTCCCGAATCCTTGGATCCGAGTCGCGATGAGTCTGCGTCAGATTTAAAAGAAGACACGGACACTTCTTTCCCATCATCCTCGCGCGCGCGCCTGCTCCTGCTAAGTCCCTCTATCCATGCTAGGGAGGGAGAGAGAGAGAGAGTCAGAGAAAGAGAGAGAGAAGCCGGGCGTGGAAGAGGCCACGTCATCCTTCCCTGTGCCGATCTCGGTTTGGGCCCGGTGGCGTGCTCGCCGCCTCATCGAGCCTGAGCTTCGATCGGCGACCTCCATCGGCACCGGGCATGCGTCCGATGGAGGTCCGGCCGGCCGTGCCACCGGCATAGTACCGTGCCGCGATGAATCAAAGAGAGAAAGAGAGATAAAAAGGGAAATTGGAGAGAGAGAGGGGGGGCCGGCCGTGGTGGCGGTCGGCTCTGGTCCGGCCACTGGCGACCGGGCCGCCCCAAATTTGGCCGACGGCATCCCTGGCTGCCGGCAATGCCGCCGGCACGAATTGCCCCATGTTTCGGTTGAAACAGGAGAGCAACAGGGAGAAGGGAGAATGGGCTGATCGGGCTGCATTGTTTTTGGGCCTATTGGGCAAGATCTTGGACCATTTTTGAGCCACTTTTTGGGTCATATATTGGGCCGAGAATGGCAAAATAAAAATATGGCCTAATTCAGTGTTAAATCTAGTTTCTTGGGGTATTTTTAATTCCCCATTTGGGCAAATATATTGAGAGATATTCGAGCCCAAAGTTGGGCCCGTGGAGTGGTCTGGGCAGAATTTTAAGAGTCACTTTATTATTCAGATTTTAGAAACTTAATTATGTAAAATGATGTTGTAGGTACCCAGGTGTCTAAATAGCTGGTTTACCATTTGGGATTTGCATACTGAGGTAAGTAAGCCAAGTATTATAATTTTATAAATTATTTAATTCATAAATTGTGAATTTATAATTAGATGCATATTTATGAAATGTGAAAAATGAAGTTTCATTTATATTGAATTAATGAATAGTACCATGAATTTACAAATAAACATTTGTGATGACTATTGTAGCGGATAATATTTTGCAAGATATAGCTTATATATGTATATGTAAAAATGTAATTATGTGTATCTTGCAAAATTATGTTGGTACTATCGAGATGATATGCAATTATGATGATGACATTTAAATTTACTTGTATGTGTCACCGCGGTTCTCATATGATGTGAAATGCCAAGTGATACGTGACCCACCTCCACAGGGGAAGATATGTGGAGGACACACATCTGTAGGATGTTCTGATTGATTATGATATGGCATAACGCTGGTACTATGACCCTTCCTCTTAGGGAAAATTTAAGAGTGATACACTAGTTGAGTGTTGTAGGGCCGTGGGACATAAGAAAATAATGATTATACAAACAGTGGGTTTGTTTACATTGCATATTCTGGTATTTATTGTATAATTAAGTTTTCAAATTATTTTGAGCTGATGATATGAATGTGCTGATAGCATGATAAATGTATTTGAAATTGAAAGTTTTTATGAAAATGTGATTTGAAAAAATCTTGATATGACATGATAGATATGATGATTTGAAATTACATTAGGCTTACTTATTGAGTGTGAGCTCATATAATTCTCACAATGTTTTTCAGAGCCTCAGGAGTGAAGAAGGATATTTGGGGTAGATGGAGCTTCTATTAAATAAAATAAGATCCATTAGTTGCCGACGGGGTCGGGCTTTATGCCTGGCTGGTCCAGCACTTTAGGTGCCGACGGGGATCGGGCTTTATGCCTGGCTGGTCCAGGGCTTTAGGTGCCGACGGGTGTCGGGCTTTATGCTTGGCTGGTCCAGGGCTTTCGGTGCCGACGGATGTCGGGCTTTATGCCTGGCTGGTCCAGGGCTTTAGGTGCCGACGGGTGTCGGGCTTTATGCCTGGCTGGTCCAGAGCTTCAGGTGCCGATGGATGTCGGGCTTTATGCCTGGCTGGTCCAGGGCTTTAGGTGCCGACGGGAGTCGGGCTTTATGCCTGGCTAATCCAGGGCTTTAGGTGCCGACGGGTGTCAGGCTTTATGCCTGGCTGGTCCAGGGCTTTAGGTGCCAACGGGGGTCGGGCTTTATGCCTGGCTGGTCCAGGGCTTTATGCCTGGCTGGCCCAGGGCTTTAGGTGCCGACGGTATCGGGCTTTATGCATGGCTGGTCCAGGGCTTCAGGTGCCGATGGATGTCAGGCTTTATGCCTGGCTGGTCTAGGGCTTTAGGTGCCGATGGGGGTTAGGCTTTATGCCTGGCTGGTCCAGGGCTTCAGGTGCCGATGGGGGTCGAGCTTTATGCCTGGCTAGTCTAGGGCTTTAGGTGCCGATGGGTGTCGGGCTTATGCCTGGCTGGCTCAGGGCTTTAGGTGCCAACGGGTGTCGGGCTTTATGCCTGGCTGGTCTAGGGCTTTAGGTGCCGACGGGGGTCGGGCTTATGCCTGGCTGGTCCAGGGCTTTAGGTGTCGACAGGTGTCGGGCTTTATGCCTGGCTGGTCCAGGGCTTTATGCCTGGCTGGCTCAGGGCTTTAGGTGCCGATGAGGGTCGGGCTTTATGCCTAGCTGGTCCAGGCTTCAGGTGCCGATGGATGTCGGGCTTTATGCCTGGCTGGTCTAGGGCTTTAAGTGCCGACGGGGGTCGGGCTTTATGCCTGGCTGGTCCAGGGCTTTAGGTACCGACGGGGGTTGGGCTTTATGCCTGGCTGGCCTAGGGCTTTAGGTGCCGACGGGTGTCGGGCTTTATGCCTAGCTGATCTAGGGCTTCAGGTGCCGACGGATGTCGGGCTTTATGCCTGGCTGGTCCAATGCTTTAGGTGCCGACGGGGTCGGGCTTTATGCCTAGCTGGTCCAGGGCTTTAGGTGCCGATGGGGGTCAGGCTTTTTGCCTGACTAGTCCAGGGCTTTAGGTGCCGACAGGTGTCGGGCTTTATGCCTGGCTGGCCCAGGGCTTTAGGTGCCGATGGGTGTCGGGCTTTATGCCTGGCTGGTCTAGGGCTTCAGGTGCCGACGGATGTCGGGCTTTATGCCTGGCTGGTCCAGGGCTTTAGGTGCCGATGAGGGTCGGGCTTTATGCCTGGCTGGTCCAGGGCTTTAGGTGCCGACGGGTGTCGGGCTTTATGCCTGGCTGGTCCAGGGCTTTAGGTGCCGACGGGTGTCGGGGTTTATGCCTAGCTGGTCCAGTGCTTTAGGTGCCGACGGGGGTCGGGCTTTATGCCTGGCTGATCCAGGGCTTTAGGTGCCGACAGGGGGTTAGGCTTTTTGCCTGGCTAGTTCAGGGCTTTAGGTGCCGACGGGTGTCGGGCTTTATGCCTGGCTGGTCCAGGGCTTTAGGTGCCGATGGGTGTCGGGCTTTATGCCTGGCTGGCCCAGGGCTTTAGGTACCGACGGGTGTCGGGCTTTATGCCTAGCTGGTCCAGGGCTTTAGGTGCCGACGGGGGTCGGGCTTTATGCCTGGCTGGTCCAGGCTTTAGGTGCCGACGGGCGTCGGGCTTTATGCCTGGTTGGTCCAGGGCTTTAGGTGCCGACGAGCGTCGGGCTTTATGCCTGGCTGGTCCAGGGCTTTAGGTGAAAGAACTCAGGAGCTAAAATTAAAATTTATTAATATGGAATGAGGGGCGAAGGCCCAAAATAATACAGGCACGATATTTAATGTGAGAGGAGAGATACGCTACTGATAATACCGATGAAGGTTGTCTGCATTCCATGTCCAAAGAAGTGGCTTCCCATCAAGCTCTTCGCTCCGCCCGGCAGGCTACCCTGCCATCGAAGGACCCCTCCCTCAAAGAGTCTGAGAAAGAGGAGAGGCGACGGGGAGGCCGACGGGGACGCTCTGCCTCCTTCTCACGTCGTCGCTTGGGGGACGTGCTCAAGCGGCGAGAGGGTGAGCGGGGCCGCTTTGAGGTCTCGCGGCGGTGAGGCTTAGGTGAAGTGCGGCGAGGGCAGGCTTCTCGGGCAGGAGACCTCCTCCGAATTGAGTGCTGACTGGACTGAGGGACTCCTGGCACCGACGGGAGGGGTTCTGGTTGCCGTGCAATCACCGCCTGATGTTGCAGGCCTTGGACCATTGTGGCCAAGGATTGAACTTGCGCAGCAAGAGCAGCAAACCGATCTTCCTAAAGCTGCCATACCGGTGCTGGTGCAGGTGCGTCGGCTGGAGGGGCTGAGGGGCTAGCTGCGGGCTGATCAGCCCTTTGACGCTGCCCCCAGCGTGACTGACGGTGGCCTCTCATGCATGAGTCGTCACCATTGTTTATGAGCTTGAGGAGGAAGAAGTCAATAACAGGTTCGAGGCTATTCTTTTCTTCAATCCTCCCTTCCTGGCGCGCCAATCTGATGACGCCAAGTTACATTTCTTCGAGCATCGGAAAAGATGGACGTCCTTCTTTCCGGACCCCTGCAAGAAAAGTCCCCGAAGACCGGATGCTCCGGTGGGGACCCTCCGATGCTCAAGTTAGTCACTTGGGATCAGATGAGAACTGCTCAGCCGAAAGGAGCTGAAACAGTTAGGGTTTTAGCTAGTAGGAAGAAAACTAGAAAACCAGAGTTCAAGATCTTCACTCACAGCGCGGGCGCATGCTTTTATACCTGTTCGAATGTCCCATCTCTCCGTTCCGGAAGATTACTGTCGTACCATCACTGTGCGCACCGGAGGTGCCCTGCGTTACCTGTCAATATGGCTTTACAGGTGTCTAGCAACCACGGTTGCATTTGGTGCGCGCCGTTGCTTGACATGACCGTGCACAGTTGCAAGTGGTAGTGAATCGTACTCCGTAACAGGGCATGGTCATGCACAGTGACACATGCAATGCACCACACGCCGTTATGAGGCATGGCCGCAAGCAGCCACGGGCGTACGGTGGGTCACGTGGGTGCGCCATGTGGCCCGAAGTTATCGTTTGGTTCGAAGGCCGGTTCACGTACTGAACGTTGCTCCCGCGCCCTGAGACCGGAGGGGGTCTCAGGGGTGAGATGATGCTTATGCACCCCGAGACGGAGGGGGTCTCGGGGTTGAGATGCAATGGCCTCACCCCGAGACCGGAGGAGGTCTCGGGGGTGAGATGATGCTTGTGCACCCCGAGACCGAAGGGGGTCTCGGGGTTGAGATACAGTGACCTCACCCCGAGATCGGGGGGGTCTCGGGAGTGAGATGATGCTTGTGCGCCCCGAGACCGAAGGGGGGTCTCGGGTTGAGATGCAGTGGACTCATCCCGAAACCGGAGGAGGTCTCGGGGGTGAGATGATGCTTGTGCGCCCCGAGATCGGAGGAGGGTCTCGGGGTTGAGATGCAGTGGCCTCACCCCAAAACCGAAGGAGGTCTCGGGGGTGAGATGATGCTGGTGCACCCCAAGACCGGAGGGGGTCTCGGGTTGAGATACAGTGACCTCACCCCGAGACCAGAGGGGGTCTCGGGGGTGAGATGATGCTTGTGCACCCCGAGACCGTAGGGGGTCTCGGGGTTGAGATGCAGTGGCCTCACCCCAAGACCGGAGGAGGTCTCGGGGGTGAGATGATGCTTGTGCACCCCGAGATCGGAGGGGGTCTCGGGGTGAGGTGATGCCTTGTGCGTCCCG
>UESW01001707.1:44790-137463 GCA_900491605.1 Calamus simplicifolius | reverse complement strand
CATAATTTTAGAATAGGTAGGAGGGGGCTAGGGTTAAGATATTGGAATGTAAGGTGGAGAGTAGGGATAGAAAAAGAAGACGATGGTAGGCTTAATTGTTTGGATTTCTCCTCTTTTTAGTCCTATACTATAAGAGAGAAGAGTTGGTTTGAAAAATTTTGTACTCTACCATTTTTAATTTCCCTTTTTCACATCCATTTCTAATATCTATCCTATTTTTCCTTTTGATTTGATTTATTCTTAGAAAAATTAATCCTTTTATCACTTTTCAATGTATTCTAATTCTATTGCATGTTTAAAATGGCTTTAAAATTGAAAGAAAAAAGAGTTGTAAGGAAAAGAGTAATGAAATTTTGCAAGAAAAAAAATGGGAAGGATACTAGAAGGGGAAGGAGGATGCCTTGGTTGTGATACATACAACATCAATGTTGCAGTAGCTAATGTTCCTTTTGTACCTATATCTCCTATGCTTTTTGAAACTCATGTTCACTTCTCTAAGCCTATCCATGCCTTTATATGCCCAAATCAATACACCACTTCTCAACTCTTGAATTTTTTCCTCTTCCTTTTTTTTTTGTCAATTAATTTAGGAGTTCATTGTGGTTTTTCTCAACTAGAAAATTAACATGGAAGAACGAGGCAAGATGAGCCATTTGGGAGTCATTGGAGTAAGAAATGGATCCGAGGATAGGATTATATGGATCAAAACCAAGAAGATGAAATGATAGCAATTTAGGAACTAATAGTTTGGATGGAATTTTTAGTGATGATATGGATCAAGAAGACCGTCACACGAAGAAAAGATACCATCGTCACAATTCTCAACAAATCCAAGAGCTCGAAGCGTAAGATACATCACTCTTCAAATCCTATCTTTCTTGTGTAGCTTGATTTTTAAGAGCTTGTTTAACATAACTTTTTTTTTTTTTTTTTTAATATAGAAATCAAAATAAAATATGCTAGATGCTACTATTCTATTGTTTTTTCAAAATTTACTTTTATTACTAAAAAAAAAAAATAAGAAATTTTTTATTATTTAAAGGTAAGAAATTTATATATTTACTACTACTGCTATTATGCACCTTCATCATTAATTGTTATTACTATTGCAATCCATCCCTATCACCATATTACTACCATTACCCACAATTACTACCACCACCCTATTATTGCTATTTTCATCACCGCCATCGTTACCGTCGTTACCATCATTTTCATCATTCCCATTGCCTTCACCATCGTGGTTGCAACCATAATTATTGTTACCGTCACAACCATCATCTCTCTCACAATATAATTACTATTACGTACAGTCTTAGCTACATATATTATCACCATCACTTCCATACTATCTTGTTTTACTATCAATATCTTGGTTTCTATCATTATGTTTATATTTTAAAGCTAATAAACTACATCAGACATATTATATTTTCAAATTAAAATAAAGTAAACTATTTAAGAAAGAAAAATTAAAGTGGTGCCAACTGGCATCTCAATATTCTATGAACTTTTATTGCATGATCTCCCAGCTTGGTTAATTTATCTATATTCTTTTTTCAGCCTTTTCAAAGAGCATTCCCACCCAGATGAGAAACAAAGACTTGAATTAAGCAGAAAGCTTTCCCTGGATCCTCGCCAAGTTAAATTCTGGTTCCAAAATCGAAGAACCCAGTTGAAGGTTAGGAAGGATGTCATGTTTTATCTTTGCTCTAGTAAAAGTAATTATATATCGGTAATTTGGTAGCTTTCGATTTCTTCACAATATAAGTTATTAACTAATTTAGCTGGTAGCCATCGAATTCTTATTCATTGGGCAAAAGGATGAGTGATTTGATTCTAATTAATTTGCTTTTGCACTCTTGGGGGGGGGGTTATGTACTAATAGGTGAGAAACACCTTCCATTTGTTCAAATAAATAAAAATAAATAAATAAATAATCTCATTAGAAGTTTTCATAGAAAAACCTATATAGGTTGCATTTAATCAGTATCTTATCAATAAAAAAAAATTTAGCTTGTGAATGTTGGTGGCAGACACAAATCGAGCGTCATGAGAACTCAATACTCAAGCAAAAATAACAAGCTAAGATCTGAGAACATGATGATTAAGGATGCAATGATTAACCCGACCTGCAACAATTGTGCTGGCCCAATGATGCTTGGAGAGGTCTCGATGGAGGAGCAGCACCTGAGAATGAGAACGCCCATCTAAAGGACGAGCTTGCTCATGTTTGTGCGCTCGCTAGAAAGTTTTTGGGAAGGGCTATCACTTCTTTGGACAGCCCCATGCCGCCTCTTACGTTGCCCAACTCAGCATTAGAGCTTGCCATCGGTAAGCTACGCTCGGCTTGGTAGGGCAACCCCTACTTTGCCTTCCGTCCCCAACTTTATTCCAAGAGTCTCCAGCCCATTAGCTTCAATGGCTACTCCTCCAGTGAGGAACTATGCTACCTTGGGTGGCGCAGATACGCCACATGAGAGAGGGATGCTTTTGGAGCTTGCATTGGCTGCAGTGGAGGAGCTAATAAAGATGGCTCGAATGGAGGAGCCCCTTTGGGTCCCCAGCTTGGAAGGTGGTAAAGAGGTGCTAAATTATGATGAATACAAACGAATGTTTCCTTGCATCAACGGGGCGAAGCCTGCTGGATACGTGTCGGAGGCCTTGAGAGAGAGAGTAAAGTGGTGATGATAAATAGCCAGGTTCTTGGGGAGACCTTAATGGATGTGGTAATACTTCTAGTTTTCTACTATATATATTATTTTCTGGCTTTATTGATGCAACTGTTAATTTTGAATTTCCTTTGCTAGAACTTGAATCTACGTGAAAATTGCTGTAATGATGGATCTCACCTGCTCTTTTGATTGCTTTTGACATTGTTGACGCCAAATCACTGTCCTTGAACGTTTGCGAGCGTTCGGTCGCCTCCTCCAGCGAGCCCCGAATTCTCAGCGAGCTTCTCGCGTCTGGGAGCCTGCAAACAAGTCTCGGAGACCGAAGATTTCGGTGGGGATCCTCGACGCTCAAGTCAGTACTCTGGCAACAACCGTAAGCTTGAGAAAGCTCAAAGAAAGAAGAAGAGAGAGGCCTAGAGCCGTACTCTTTGTAAGCCGAATGAGCGTTTGAGAGTGTAGTGAGTTATTAGTTACCTCGTCGGGGTTCCTCTTACCCATTTTATTGATGCTTGGAGTCTGTGAGACTTGGGGCATGATCACTTGTCAGAGCATTTATGGATGGTAGCAATGGCACAATGGTAGGGCTTGCTTCTTAGTGGCATGTCAGAAGTGTAGGTCATATCCCATCAAATGTGGATGGCTGCATAGTTGGTAGGTACTGCTTGGTTTGGACAACTATTGCAGGTTGCTGCAGGGCATGGTCGACCGTTACGGCGCTTGCCAGACGTGTCCCCTACGTCATTTTTGTTGTCTGTGCAGACAGCGATGGGCGATAAAGTCAGGCACGTGGACCCAAAGTGCAGCCGCTGAGGCAGAAGATGAAGTTTGGAGTTAAAGCCAGCAGTCCCTCGTAGAGCATTGATTATAGAGCGCTTGCATGGCACTGTTCACTTGCATGGCACTGTTCATGGCCAAGGCCGAGGGGAGCAGGTCTGAGGCCGAGCAGGCTTGCAGGGTGGAGTTGGTGCGGCTCCTCGGGCGCAGTAGAGAGAGAGAGGGAAGGAGTGGTGCTGCTGGGAGGTGGCTGCATGGAAGAGGAGAATGACCCCACTCCTATGCACGTGGACACTGCATGTTGGAGTACGTTGGCCCATACTGGCAGCTAAGGCTGTCCGAAGGCGAGGCCGAAGGGGGTTGTTCGAGCTTGGGTGGCAGTGCAAGCCGAGGCCGAGGGGAGTTGGCTTGCTGGAGATGAAGGCCATACAAGGCCGAGGGGAGTAGGCCGAGGCCAGGGCCGAGGCCGACGGGCTCTCGACTGTTTCTCTGACGCGGTCGAAGCAAGGGCTGAGGGAGTCAGTGTTGGGAGCCTCTACGCACGGGAGACGAAGCCGCCTGAGGGGAGCTCAGGAGCTAGAGGCATACGAGGCCGAGGGGAGCTCAGGAGCTGGAGGCCGTACGAGGCAGAGGGGAGCAATCTGAGGGGAGCTCGGGAGCTGGAGTCTGGCTTCACTTGGAGAATGATGTGGCCATGGGACGAAGTCGTCCGAGGCAGCTGGGAGGGAGCCAGAGGCTATCCCGGCCGAGAGTTCGTGGCTAAGATCAGGAATTGGTTGCTATCAGAGCAGAGCCGGGAGCAAAAGCACAAACGCCGGGTCACGGATTGGAGCTGGGGTCGGAGTTTGGACTCGGGATGCTCCCGAGCTCAGTTCGGGAGGACAGGAGTAGCTATCGGGGAAGATCGGAGGAGACCGCCCATGGCCTGGAGACATGGAGCCTGCATGGCTTCACGCAGAGAAGCCTCGGGGTCGGGCGGCTGAGGCTGGCTGTTGGTCCGATTGCTGAGGCTGACGTCGCAGAGTCGAGTTCGATGATGTGCGAAACGGAGGGCCCAGGGTATTGGTGCTAGGATGGAGGAGAGCCAGGGCTGGCATCGGCAAGATCGACGCTGGCATCGACCAGGAGCTGAGGATGTTAGGGAAGGGAGTCGGTGATGGTTGGGAGCGGACAGGTGTCTGGATGGATCCGAGACACCCTGGAGCAGGAGGCGGGGATGGAGCCAAGAGTCCCCACGATGGCATCGACCTCATGGCGGAGCTTGGCTTGGACATCCGGGTGGAGAACCAGCTCTGTGATGACCCATTCAGTTAGTAGCATCGTAGTCTCCATGCCATGAAAGATCATCTCCCAAGGAGAGCAGCACGTCCATGAACTCAAGAACAGAGAGCTGGCAACGTGGAGATGGCCTTGGACGGCTGAAAGCAGCCAGGGAGATACCCGAAAGCCAGAGGCCATGGAGAGGACTAGGACGAGTGCTGGGAGTTATCCGTAGCCATGGGGAAGCTGGGTTGGGCCGAAGTAGAGTCGGGAGGCTGGCTTTGTTTCTCGGATGCTCCCTTCGAGAAGAGACGAGGAAGGCCCTCAACCCCGAGCTCTGATCTCATGGTATGGTTGGAGCACGTGCTCCCATTATTCTAAGGAGGTCCTTCCTGCCACAGCTCCTCCCTATTGATGCTTTTTATAGTATGGTACGGTGAAGGAAAGAGTGCCATCAATGTTGAAGAAAGTGCTAGGGAACAGCGTGGCCCTCTCGGCAGCACATTGCACATCAATCTTCTATGAGCCGAGGTGGGTGACGTACTCGCTCAACACTATCTCGAAGCCCTGAAGAGGTCCTGGCAGGCGGGATAGGCTAGAGGTGGCCAGGGACGCTAAGGCCGAGTACGAGACCGATAGACCAATGTTGACGGGCCGAGGCCATGGAGCTGACTAGCCGAAGCCGAGGGACTGACTTCAGTGGCCGAGGCAGATCCGAAAGTCGACTAGGTCTGACTCTGAGGAGATTTTCGTTGCCTATGGAGCTCATTAGCCCCATCAGATACCATCCACACTCCTGAGTTTGTGTGACCGCATGCCCTGCATCGCCAAGCAAAGGAGTGTAGGGATTGTAATCTCTTTCTTTTGCACTTGTCTCTGCACGCCAGCTTTGGATAGTTTCCATCTGCGTTGTGTGGACTTGTGACCACATCTACATGCTCTCTTGGGCTTTTATCTGCTCAAAGAATTTAAGTAATGTTGGAGATAAATTGGTTACCTTAGATTGGCTGAGAACAACCAGTAATCCTCTCCCGATAGGGTCTGGAAATGGATGCCCGTCAACTATGAGTTGACAAGCTGGTTTCTCCTGACTTATGACTTTGGGTCTTTCGATTCGCCACTGGCCGCTGAGACAGAGTTGAAGCCGCCGAGGCTGAAATGAAGCCGTTGAGACTAAGGCGATGTCGTTGAGGCTGTGACGAAGCCGCTGAGGCAAAGTTGAGGCCATCGAGAGCCTTTTGAACCCTGGAGAGTGATCCGAGAGTCGCTGGGATGGGACCATGCTCAGAAGTCTTTAACCCCGGAGGGTAACCTGAGGGTGCTTGAACCAGACTCAGGTGCCTTTTGAATCCCGAAGGGTGATCCAAGAGTCGCTATGATGGGACCATGCTCGGGAGCCTTTAACCCCGGAGGATGACCTGAGGGTGCTTGGACCAGGCTCTGGTGCCTTTTAACCTCGGAGGATGAACTAAGAGTTGAGAGTCGTCAAGTGCCTTTTAACCCCAGAGGATAACCTGAGGGTGCTTGGAAGTGCCTTTTAACCCCGGAGGGTGACTTGAGAGTTGAGAGTCGTCAGATGCCTTTTAACCCCGGAGGGTGACCTAAGGGTGCATGGACCAGGCTCAGGTGCCTTTTGAACCCCGAAGGGTGACCCAAGAATCGCTGTGATGGGACCATGCTTGGGAGCCTTTAACCCTGGAGGATGACCTAAGGATGCTTGGACCAGGCTCATGTGCCTTAACCCCGGAGGGTGACCTGAGAGTTGAGATTCATCATGTGCCTTTTAACCCCGAAGGATGACCTGGGGGTGCTTGGACCAGGCTCAGATGCCTTTTTTTCTTTGTGCCGATGATCTTTGTTGCCGACACTGGAGTCAGTCTCTGTTGCCGAGCTGGCCTTGGGCTTAGGTGCCGATCCTGAAGTCAGTCTTTGGTGCCAAGCTGGCTTCGAGCTTAGGTGCCGATGCTGGAGTCGATCTTTGGTGCCAAGCTGGCCTTGGGCTTAGGTGCAATGCATTCAAGTATTAATGAAAGAAGCTTTTTCTCAAAGTGTAGTGTACTTAGCTTTTGTAGCTTTTTGGCCTTTGCGTCGTGTTTGATGATGCTGGGGTCGGCATGGAGTCGAAACTGAGAGCTTTCCTAGCTTTTTCTGGTGCTGGATCGAGGTATTTGCGGAGGCAATGAAGACTATTTGAAAGTTGAGGAAAACCTATATTGTTGATCTATTTTGGCATTAATGGAGCCCTGGCATCGGAGTACAAGGAAGGCCATAATGACCCCTCCACCTAACGTCCCTCTTTGTCCTCTTGCTGGTACCAAACTTCCTTCCCCTCATGCATTAAATCCCATTTATTTAAGTTTGCATGGCATGGCACTGGGCTGGAACTTGGACCACGTCCTCCGCACCTCGCGCAGTCAGGCCAGGACCTTACTTCTTGGAGGGAACCTGACCGAAAAGATATGTCGGGTGATGATGATGATGTGGCACTTGATGTAGATGGTTTGAAGGAAGAAAAAGCGGTCGGGGAGGAGTGCTGATCCACTTTCTATTGGCCAAAGATAGCCCCAGGACTGCTCGCCTCTTGTGGACTATGACTGTCCGAGTAGAAGAGGCTATCATTGTGAAGTATCTTTGGAGAAATTTATCTTCTTCTATTGATTTGGATACATCAGCCTGCTGGTGGTCTGCCCCCCCATGGAACCAGGGAACCAAGTTGATTGGAGTGGGGTGTCGCTACCCTTGCTCGGGCTTCCCCTCGCGTCACCGTTCGTAGGAGAGGAGGCTATTTGGATAGCGAGCAGTGGCACTCTTGCTAGTGAGCTCTTGCTTTTGAGCTTGAAGATGCTCATGCTGATGAGCTTGATCACAGTAGCTTCTCGCTGGAGAAATTTTCCGCGGGATGGATGATGGCTGACCTGAGCAGTAACTAAAAAGGGAGCGAAAGCTCTTGCTGGCTACTGTGTAATCGTGAAATACTTCTCCTAGAGCTTTTGAACAGCTTTATTAATGCTCGAATTTGCATGGCGAAGGTGGCATGCTGTTTGGCTTGATGTGATGATGATGGTGGAGCCAAGAGCTGGCTTCCTGTTGCGTAGCCCATTGAGGGTGCCCCCCGCATGACTAGCGAAAGCTTTTTGGGCTCTTGGCATCACTATCATTTTGATCTACCATTTTGATATAAGGGGATGAGGATATGCAAGCTAGCATTGATGATCCGTGTTCTGCCCCCCCCCTTCCTGGCGTGCCAATCTGTTGATGCCAAATCACCGTCCTCGAGCGTTCGCGAGCGTCCGATCACCTCCTCCAGCGAGCTCGGGATCCTCCGACGAGCTTCTCATGCCTGGGAGCCTACAAACAAGTCCCAAGAACCAGAATTCAATGGGGATCCTCCGACACTCAAGTCAGTGCTTGGACAACAGCTATAAGCTTGAGGAAGCTCGAAAGAGAAGAAAAGAGAGGCCTAGAGCCTGTTCTCTATGAGCCAAATGAGCATTTGGAAGTGTAGTGAGTTATCAGTTACCTCGTCGGGGGTTCCTCTTACCCATTTTATTGATGCTTGGAATCTGTGAGACTTAGGGCATGATCACTTGTCGGAGCATTTATGATGGTGGCAGCAATGGCAGGGCTTGCTTCTTAGTGGCATGTCAGAAGTGCAGGTCATGTCCCATCAAATATGGGTGGCTGCATAATTGGTAGGTACTGCTTGGTTTGGACAACTGTTGCAAGCTGCTGCAGGGCATGCCGACCGTTACGGCGCTTGCCAGACATGTTCCCTACATCACCTTTTTGTTGTCATGCACAGACAGTAATGGGCGATAAAGTCAAGCACGTGAACCTCAAAGTGCAGCCGCTGGGGCAGAAGATGAAGTTTGGAGTTAAAGCCAGCTGTCCCTCGTAGAGCATTGATTATAGAGCGCTTGCATTGCACTGTTCACTTGCATTGCACTATTTATGGCCAAGGCCGAGGGGAGCAGGTCCAAGGCCGAGCAGGCTTGCAGGGTGGAGTCGGTGCGGCTCCTTGGGCGCAGTAGAGAGAGGGAAGGAGGGGCTGTGCTGCTGGGGGGTGGCTGCATGGAAGAGGAGGAGAATGACCCCACTCCCATGCACGTGGACACTACATGTTGGAGTACGTTGGCCCATTCTGGCAGCTAAGGCTGTTCGGAGGCGAGGCCGAGGGGGGCTGTCCGAGCCCAAGTGGAGCAAACCGAGGCCGACGCGGTTGGGACTGAGGCCAAGGCGGAGTCGGGCAGCGATAGGAAGCTGGAGGCCGTACGAGGCCGAGGGGAGCTAGCTTGCTGGAGATGGAGGCCGTACGAGGCCGAGGGGAGTACGCCGAGGCCGAGTGCCGAGGGAATGGTTGAGACTGAGGGCTGAGGCCGACGGGCTCTCGACTGCTTCTCTGTGACGCAATCGAAATAGGGGCCGAGGGAGTCAGTGCTGGGAGCCTCCATGCACGGGAGATGGAGCCGGCCAAGCAATCCAAGGGGAGCTCGGGAGCTGGAGGCCGTACAAGGCCGAGGGGAGCTCGGGAGCTGGAGGCCGTACGAGGCCAAAGGGAGCAATCCGAGGGGAGCTCGGGAGTTGGAGTCTGCTTCAGTTGGAGAAAAATGTGGCCATGGGACGAAGTCGTCGGAGGCAGCTGGGAGGGAGCTAGAGGCCGTCCCAGCCGAGAGTTCGTGGCCGAGACCAGGAATTGGCTACTACCGGAGCAGAGCCGGAAGCAAATGGCACAAACGCCAAGTCACGGACTGGAGCCGAGGTCAGAGTTTGGACTCAGGATGCTCCGAGCTCGGTTCGGGAGGACGGGAGCAGCTGTCGAGGAAGATCGGACGAGACCGCCCATGGCCTGGAGACGTGGAGCCTGCATGGCTTCATGCAGAAAGCCTCGGTGTCGGCGGCCGAGGCTGGCGTTGGCAGGCTGAGTCCAAAGTCGGTTGCCAATTGCCAAGGCTGACGTCAGCAGAAGACTCGGAGTCGGGAACTGGGCACGATGATGTGGCAAAACGGAGGGCCAAAGGTGTTGGTGCCAGGACGGAGGAGAGCCAGGGCTGTTATCGGTAGGATCAACGCTGGCATCGGCTAGGAGCTGAGGATGTTGGGGAAGGGAGTCGATAATGGTTGGGAGCAGACAGGTGTCGGGATGGATCCGAGACACCCTGGAGCAGGAGGCGAGGATGGAGCCAGGAGTCCCCACAATGGCATCGACCTTGTGGTGGAGCTTGGCCTAGACATTCGAGTGGAGAACCGGCTCGGTGATGGCCCATTCAGTCAGTAGCGTCGTAGTCTCCATGCCATGGAAGACCATCTCCTAGGGAGAGCAGCACGTTCATGAACTCGGGAATAAAGAGTTGGTGATGTGGAGCTGGCCTCGAACGGCTGGAAGCAGCCGGGGAGAAACCCAAAGCCAAAGGCCATAGAGAGGACCAGGACGGAGTGCTGAGAGTTGTCCGAAGCCATGAGGGAAGCTGGGTTAGGGCCAGAGTAGAGTCTGATAGTTGTCCGAAGCTACGAGGGAAGCTAGGTTGGGGCAGAGTAGAGTCGGGAGGCTGGCTCTGTTTCCCGTTTGCTCCCTTCGGGAAGAGACGAGGAAGGCCCTCAACCCCCGAGCTCTGATCTCATGGTATGGTTGGAGCACGTGCTCCCATTATTGCAAGGAGGTCCTTCCTGCCATAACTCTTCCATATTGGAGCTTTTTATAATATGGTACGGTGAAGGAAAGAGTGTCATCAATGTTGAAGGTCCAGGGGTCCTTATCATTAAAACCCAGCTGAAAGTAGCTGGTGAGGAACAGCGTGGCCCTCTCGGCAGCAGCACGTCAATCTTCTATGAGCCGAGGTGGGTGACGTATTCGCTCAGCACTATCTCAAACCCCGTGAAGAGGTCCCGGCAGGCGGGACAGGCTAGAGGTAACTAGGGACGTCGAGTACGAGACCGATGGACCGAGGCCATGGGCTGATTGATTGAGGCGAGGGACTGACTTCAATAGCCGAGGCAGATCTAAGAGTCAACTAATCTAATTCTATGAAGATTATCGCTGCCTATGAAGCTCATTGGCCCCATCAGACATCATTTTCACTTTTTTGGCTTTTACAAGCAGAAAACAAAGGACTCTTCATCTGCTTTTGTTTTTAAACTTTCTAAAATTATCAAACATGCTGCTTGCATTTAAAAAGAAGAAGAAGACATGCTCAGTGTACTCAAACTATTTTAATTTTGTATGAAAAAACTACTTCTAATCTTTGGTGATCGCGGTGATAGTAGTAAAATAGAGAGACTAATAGAGGCCATTGCAACAATGGTGGCAATTAATATTCGTATATAGAAACGACAAGATGGAATAGTGGAAAGGAAATCAGAAAAAATATATTTGAAAATTTTAAATTCCTTAATTTTGAAAATATTGAACCCAATTTTTTTTAAATTTGAAAAAAAAATGAGATTTTTTTTCAACAGAAACAATAATATTATACACGTTTTGCCATAATTTTTATATTTTAAAATTTAACAAAAAGAAACCAAACAAAGTTTTTCTAGCTTGCCGGCCACTACTTCAAGTTGTGTTTTATTTGGGTATTTTGGCTATCTGTGATTGTTTATATATTGTTGAACTAGGACCACTAGTAGCTAAGATCCTTCTGATTCATGTCTTCCTCATTTGGTTCAAATCTATGCAGGCTCGTTGGGCCGATATGTTCCCTACTTTGATTGGCAGAGCCGCAACTATTGACACAATATGCAATGGAATGGATGGAACCAAAATGGTGCCCTTCAGCTTGTAAGTCAATAGCCTTTCGTTGTTCCTATAATTAGAGGTTGTTCTTGATGTAGACAAGTCACCGGTGATGAGCGCCGGGCATACTAAAACCTATTGTGGGCCCAAATGGGTGGAGAGGTTGTCTTTCTCCTCTGAAAACCTACAAGAAGTCCTCGGGCGATATTCCCGGCGAGGACCCTTCGATGCTCAAGTAGTGAACTTGTCGAACAGAGTGTAGTGTCTATCTTTTTAGAGAGAAAGATCCCTTTTTCTGTTGAGCTCGGGGTCCTTTTATACTGTCTGGGAGGTTCCTTTCTTTTCGTTCTGTTTTGAACCGCCGAATCTTCCCTGTTAGGATAAGCTCCTTCGAACGGCAAGTGGGTAAGCCGTTGCTGGATGGGGCCGCTTGTAGCGGTAACTGCTGGACGTGCTAGCACTTCCGTGATTTTGGTGAGCGAGGTATACGGTACAGATCTCGAATCTCGGGATCTGTTACCTGAAGTGGGTCATAGTGTATGCAGGAAAGGTACCAAGTTAGAGCCGGAGCCAAAGGCCAGAGCCATCGCTGGAGGCCGGAGCTAAAGGCCGGAGCCAAGGACCGGAGCCGTCGCTGGAGGCCGGAGCCAAGGACCGGAGCCGTCGCTGGAGGCCGGAGCCAAAGGTCGGAGCCGTCGCTGGAGGGGAGCCAAAGGCCGAAGCCGTCGCTGAAGGCCGGAGCAAAGGCCGGAGCCAAGATTCCATCTCTGGGATTAGCTGCCACATCATTATTTTCGAAAATCGCGCAAGAGTTATAACACCACCCAGAGGAGATGGTCAGCCGTATCAGATGCCCCCCCGCCCCTGAGATGAGTGAGCGCACAATCACCAGCGAAAGGGGTGTTAATATCCACTGGGCGGCTGACTTCCGCGCCATCATTTCGTCCGTTCGGGCTGTTGGGATTGGGGAAGATTTTTTCGAGTAATGAGTCGTAAAAAAGCGAGCGTCATCATTGGTAAGGCCACCGCCATCCTTCTATTGGTGAAGCTTTTCGTGTTTCTCGCGCCGGTAGGCCGCCGAAGCGGCTTCCATTTGAAGGTAGACACATGGCCAGACGGACGGACGTGGGATGATTTGAAATGGGGCTATAAAAAGAAAAATCGTCCTTATCTTTCCCATTCCCTCTTCTCTTACGTTACAGCTACCTCCCCTGAGTCTACAAGCGTCCGTCCGCCTCCCGTGTTTGTTCTTCTCCTCGTGCTCCTTCGATCTTAGTTCAAGCTTTCCAGGTTAGTTTCCATGGCTTCCTCGCCCTCTTGTTCTATTTCCGATTCCGGGGGTCGTTCCCCCACTCCTTCTCAACCTTCCGCTTCCTTACCAAGCCAATGGTCCATCCCATCCTCTGACCACTCCTCGCCGGAGCGGCGGCCGGTTAGACGCCCGCAGCCGGGAGTCATCCGACCATTGACGGACCTCCACCCGGCCGTCCGATAGCTGCTGATCCTTCCAGCGCTGTCAAGGAGTCCCCCGAGGGGACTGCTTCCACTATGTCTGCTCAAGACATAGTAAACCTAAGAGCCAAGTATAGTTTCCCACCAAACCTACGTCTGTCCTACCCCGCTCCTGATGACAGGGTAACCTCTTCCCGTCCTGGAAGAGTTGCTTTGTACGGAGCCTTCTTTAAGGCAGGACTTCGATTACCTATCCATCCGTTCATCCTTAACCTTTTAGACCGATATTCTTTAACACCTTCCCAACTAGTCCCTAACTCAATCCGAACTATCATTGGCTTTCTGGTTCTCTGTCACCTGCAAGGCATAGAGGCCAGTATCTCCTTATTCCGCAGTTTTTATACCCTTCGCAAGCAGTCAGATTGGTGGTCATTTACTCCTAGACCCACTATGATCCTTAAATTGTACCTTCCCACCTTCGTTAAAGGGTGGAAGGATAAGTTCTTTTTTGCTGATATCGAGGGGGTGAGTGGAAGCTGGGGGACACCCAACACCGACGCCAATAGGGATTCCTCTATCCTCCAAGGGATCGAATGGCATTTGGGCAGCTCCTGACTGCCGATGTCCCTCGATGTAATAAGCTTCTGGTGATGAAAACCTTCGTCTCGCCGGCCTAATCCCTTCTGGTGGTGAGTACTTGATTACTCACCTTTTTCCTTCTTTCCTCTCCTTTCTCTTTTTTTTTTTTTACTCATCTATTTTTTTATAGGGATGACGCCATCGCTTCGCGAGCTCAGGCAAGCAGTTACCAAGAAGAGGAAGGCAACGGGGAATGGGCCCCCCGCTGAAAGGAGGGCCGTCGCCAAGATTCCAAGGAAGGAGGGCCGACGCTGGAGGGGCCAGAGTTGTGGAGCCCCTGCCCGTTAAGGTTTCAAAGAGGGCCGACTCTGGAAGGGCCGACGCTGGGGGGGACACTGGAAGGGCCAAAGTTGTGGATCCCCTGCGCGGGCGCGATGCGGCCAGAGCCCAAGCCGACGAGCCCGCGAGGAAGGACACGGTAAGGGCCGAGGCCAGCGAGGAAGTTGGGCGGAGCCAAGCAAGAGGAAAAGAATCGCCTTCAGTACCGGCTCCCCCTCCTGTCATTCTGCTCGATCCTTCTCCAGAGCAGGTCGCAAAAGCACCGTCGCCCCCGCCCGAAGCCGTGGAGACGGAGCCGGTCCTTGCAACTACAAAGCCGACTCCAGCAGTTACCATTCCCCCCAAAGGGGCAACAACCGAAGCGCCTCCACCAGCTATGGGGCCGGAGGCAGCAGAGTCGGAGGCAGAGTCCTCCCACGCGGCCCCCGTGTCAAGGGCGTCGACCCTTCCTTCCAATCACTCTTGGCGAACCACAGCCGCTGGGCCGAGCGAGCATTGGACGAAGCATCTGTGGTTGAGGTGCAGGAGTTTCTCCGACATCAGGGGAGGGCCACCTTCTTCCGTGAGGCGTTCGTGGCACACCTTTGGGTGAGCTTTGCCCTATTAACCTTTTTCCCTTCGTGTTTTTTTTTTTTAACATTGACACTCCGTCCAGGCGCTGAACTCTCTGATTGCCATGAGGGACCTTTGGACCCTGAGTGATGCTGCCCTTGATCAGTCGCGGAGGAGATGCTATCACTCCAAGCTAGGGCAGAAAAGGCAGAGATGGCCTGGAGGATACCCGGGCCACTTTAAAGGGCGAAGCGAAGCCATCCGGCTAAGAGCCGAGAAGGCAGAGTACGCGCTGGAAGTTGCCCAGCGTCGAGCGGCCAACGAGCTGGATAACGCCCAGGCGGCCGAAGAAAAGCAAAGAATGACCGAGGAGAGACTGGAGGTGGCGGAATCAGAAATGTGCATTTTGAAGAATCGATTACATTTCGCCTCCATTGAAATAGATGTGGCCAAAGAGGTCGCCCGCCAGTCCGATGCCAAGATTGCTGACCTGGAGGCGGCGGTGACCGAAGCCAAGAGGGAGGCCGCCGAGGCCGGTAAAAAGGTCACGGAGGCCGAAGAGAAGGTCGCGGAGGCCGAGCGAAAAACCTTCGAGGCGGAGAAAAGAGCTGCAGAGGCCATAAGGATTTCAGGAAGTCTAAAGCCTTTAGTAAGGAATTAGCCGAATCGACGACATTCGCTTACGAAGCTGGCTTCCAGGACTGCAAGGAAAAAATCCAGAAACTCTACGACCTCGAGGGGATTGAAGGGTTGGAGCCAGATGAAGTCCCTGAAGATGACGATCCAGCCCCAAGTGACCCTTAGTTTCTTTTTTTTATTTTTATTGTATTGCTCCAAGTCCGACTCAGATCGGCAATTTTGTAAACTTTTAGCCATCAATGAATATTTCGATTCTCAACACTTGTCTTTGGTCATAATTAGCTTTACTAGTGTGAGTTGTCGCGAATCAACAACCAATGGCCGAAGAGCACGATTTCTTTCTGTTAGGAAACTGATGCGGGATCAATTTCGGTTGCAGAGACGAAAGTTGAACCATAGGTAGTATAAGACCCCGCTCGTACCGGCGCGAAGTCGTGGAATGCCTAATGCCTCGTTAGATATGCCATGTAGAATGGGGTTGTGTCGCCGACAGCTCCTTAAGTGCCGACGCGGGGCTAGGCTTTGGTGTGACGCGGAGCCGGGATTGCCGACGGTCTTGGTGCCGACGCGGAGCCGGTCTTTGGTGCCGACGCGAACCGGGCTTTGGTGCCGACGCGAAGCCGGGCTTAATTGTCTTGGTGCCGACGCGGGCCGGTCTTGGTGACGCGGAGCCGGGCTTTGGTGCCCCGGGCTTTGGTGCCGATGCGGCCGGTCTTTGGTGCCGACGCGGAGCCGAGCTTAATTGCCGACGCGGTGGTCTTGGTGCCGACGCGGAGCCGGTCTTTGGTGCCGATGCGGAGCCGGTCTTTGGTGCCGACGTGGAGCCGGGCTTTGGTGCCGACGCGAAGCCGGCTTAATTGCTGACGCGGGCCGTCTTGGTGCCGACGCGGAGCCGGGCTTTGGTGCCGATCTTTGGTGCCGATGCGAGCCGGACTTGGTGCCGATGCGAAGGATCTTTGGTGCCGACGCGGAGCCGGCTTAATTGCCGATGCGGGCCGGTCTTGGTGCCGACGCGGAGCCGATCTTTGGTGCCAACGCAGAGTCGGTCTTGCCGAGATGGTGCCGATAGCCGATCTTGGTGCCGACGCGGGGCCCGATCTTGGTGCCGACGCGGACGGTCTTTGGTGCCGACGCGGAGCCGATCTTTGGTGCAAAGGTGATCACTCGAATAGCAATGAAAATATTTTGAACAGCAATCTGTCAAGCATGTTAAAATTAATGAAGTTAGCACATTACTGATAATACCGGCATAAATTGTCGGCGTTCCAAGTGCGAGGAAGCGGTTTCCAATCTAGCTCTTCAACTTTGTATGCCCCGTGATGAAGTACCTCCTTGACACGGTATGGTCCTTCCATTTCAGTGCCAGCTTGCCCCCCTCTATCGGCTTTGATACTTCAGCTCGTCACAGAACGAGATCTCTAGGGCGGAACGTCTTGGACCGTACTCGAGCATTGTAGTATCTGGCCGCTCGCTGACGGAAAGCCGCCATGCGAAGTTGTGCTGGTCTCGCAATTCTTCCACTAAATCTAGATCGGCCCGCAGCTGATTTGGGTTGCTCTCTTCGTGGTATAACTCTGTCCGGGGACTGGGGACACCTATCTCCACCGGAATGACTGCCTTGGTCCCAAAGACCAGGCTGAAAGGAGTTTCCCGGTGGGGGCTCGTGGCGTCGTGTGGTATGCCCACAATACACTGGGGAGTTCCTCCACCCAACGCCCTTTGCAGCCATCTAGCCGGGCCCTGAGCCCTTGGAGGATAATGCGGTTGGTCACCTCGGCTGCGCCGTTGGTCTGGGGGTGCCCCATAGAGGTGAATCGTTGATGAATGCCTAGGCCGATGCAGAATTCCCGGAAGGCCATGTTGTCAAACTGTCGGCCATTATCAGTAACGAGGGTGTGTGGCAGCTCGAACCGGCACACGACAGACTTCCAGAAGAAAGATCTTACTTTGCCCTCGGTGATCTTGGCGAGAGCCTCAGCCTCGATCCACTTGGTGAAATGGTCAACTGCTGCCACTAAGAACTTGCGTTGTCCGGAGGCTGGAGGGAATGGTCCCAGGATGTCCATGCCCCACTGGGCGAAGGGCCAGGGTGCGGCTAGGGGGGTCAGCTGGGACGCCGGTTGATGTTGAATATTAGCATGGCGCTGGCAGCTGTCACACCTCTTGACAAGTTCGGACGCATCCTCCTTCATTGTCAGCCAGTAATATCCCTGCCGTAGGGCTTTGTATGCGAGAGCTCTGCCCCCCAGATGGCTTCCACATATACCTTCATGTATCTCTCGCAGGATATAATCTGCTTCTGTGGGGCCAACACACCTGAGAACCAGGTATGAGAACGACCTTCGATAGAGTTTTCCCTCCATTATGAAAAACTTCGGGGTCCATCTTTTGAAGTTTCTTGGCCTCGGCAGGGTCTTCTGGAAGGGTACCATTGGTAAGGTACCGGACATAAGCGTCCATCCAGGAAGGCTCCTGCTCAACTGGCAGAGTTTCTCTTGTTACGTCAATACTCGGGGCTTCCAGGTGCTCTACATAAGCTCTTCCCAGCATCCCATCAGTTGAGGTGGCAAGATGGGACAAAGCGTCGGCCCTAGCATTTTCCCCTCGAGGGATATAGCTAACATTAAAATAAGCTAAGAGAGAAGCTTGCGACTGCACCATACTTAAGTAGCGGACATGATGGGATCCCTTGCTTCATACTCCCCTGCGATTTGGCCAGCGACCAGTTGGGAATCAGTGAATGCCCTAAGGCGCTTTACCCCGAGCTCTCGGGCTAATCTTATCCCAGACAGCAGAGCTTCATATTCCGCCTGATTATTGGTGGCTGGAAAGAGGAAGCGGAGTGCGCACTCGGTTACAACTCCATCCGAGTTGGCCAGGATGAGGCCTGCTCCGCTCCCTTGAGAATTTGACGCCCCGTCTACATGAAGGACCCATTCATCATCTGGTTCCGAGAGGAGGGGTTTGCAGAGGGCTCTTCGGGTTGCTCCTCTCCCCAGGTGCACTCGACCAAAAAATCCGCCAGGACTTGGGATTTCATGGCCGACCGAGGGGAAAGATAGATCAAATTCCCCAACTTGAGCGCCCACCTTGCCAATCGACCCGAAGTATCCGGGCGAGCGAGAATTGTCTTTAGAGGTTGGTCTGTGATCACCGCGATCGGGTGGGCTTGGAAGTATGGCCGCAGGCGCTGGGCAGACACGATTAACGCGAAGATAGTCTTCTCAATCTTCGAGTACCTGGTCTCCGCATCGTGGAGCACCTTGCTTGTGTAATACACCGGCTTTTGCATGCCATTGGTGTCCACGCGGACCAGCACAGAACTAACGGCCTCGGGAGAACCGCGAGGTACAGAAGGAGTTCTTCTCCACCTGTTGGCTTGGATAGCAGTGGCGGGGTAGATAAGAATTCCTTTAGCCCCTCGAACGCCTTCTGACATTCTTTCGTCCATTCGAATCCATTGGCCTTGCGGAGCGCCTTGAAGAAAGGTAAGCACCTCTCAGCGGACTTGGACAGGAAACGGCTCAAGGCGGCCACCCTTCCCGTCAGGCGCTGTATTTTCTTCTTGTTGGTGGGAGACCTCATGTCCATGATGGCTTGAACTTTGTCCGGGTTTGCCTCGATCCCCCGCCGGGTCACCATGAAATCCAAGAACTTTCCGGCTGTCACCCCAAATGCACACTTGCGTGGGTTCAGCCTCATCTGGTATCGACGAAGGTTGTCAAAAGTCTCGTTAGGTCGGCGATATGATCGATGGCGTGGACACTTTTTGTCAGCATGTCATCCACGTACACCTTCATGTTGCGTCCTATCTGGTCCTCGAAGACTTTATTCATTAACCTTTGGTAGGTGGCTCCCGCATTTTTTAGCCCAAATGGCATTACCTTGTAGCAGTACAACCCCTTCTCAGTTATGAAGGAGGTAGCTTCCTCATCCACCGGGTTCATCCTGATCTGGTTGTACCCAGAGAAAGCATCCATAAAGCTAAGGACCTCATGGCCGGAGGTAGCGTCCACCAGTTGATCGATCCGGGGCAGGGGAAGCTGTCCTTGGGGCATGCTTTGTTGAGATCGGTGAAGTCATACACATCCTCCAGCTTCCATTAGTCTTACGGACCATCACCACGTTGGCCAACCATTCGGGGTAATGAACTTCCCGAATATGGCTTGCAGCCGTCAACTTGCGAACTTCCTCGTCGATAGCTTTCTGTCTGTCCGGAGCGAAGCTCCTTTTCTTCTGTCGGACCGGCCGACACTCTGGCCTGAGGTTGAGCCGATGGGTGATCACCTCCTCAGGGACGCCCGGCATGTCTGAGGATGACCATGCAAAGACGTCAGTGTTGGCACGCAGGAAAGTGAGAAGTCGATCGCGTGCCTCCTCCGGAAGTAACGCCCCAACCTGGACGGTCCTTGCCGGGTCATCCCCCAAGGGGAGGGTCAGGAGGTGCTCGGCTGGTTCTCCCCTCCTTCCCAGCTCTCAGGGGTCAAGCGGCTCAGAGGTTATCGCCGACGCCGCCTCCAGTGGACTGGGAGACAAGTGATAGCAAAGCGGTGGTGGGCTTTGCTCTCCTTTCATTTCTCCAACTCCTTCGTCGATGGGAATCTTACCAATAATCTCTTAGTAGAGATTACGACATCTAGCAAATTCAATCCCGGTCTCCCTAGGATAGCGTTATAAGCCAGCGGGATCCGGACCACCAAAAAATTTATGACCACCGTGCTTTGACACGGAGGGGTTCCAGCCGTGACAGGGAGGGCAATCTCCCTTCAACGCTCATAGAGTCCCCAGTAAAGCCCATTAGAGGCGTGGCGACGGGTCGAGGGAAGACTTTGACAGGTTCATCGGAACAAAAGCTTTCGTAGCTCAAAACATCCACCGAACTCCCACTATCAACTAAAATTCTTTTTACAGGGTGTTTGGCTATGGTCATGGACACAACGACGCTGTTGTCATGCTTATTAACTACCCCATCTAAATCCTTTCCAAAGAAAGGAATTACAGAGTCTATTCCCTCTCACTGTCTTTTTGAACCACCACCTGCCCCCCAGGAAATCATAGCTATGGTCTTCTCCGTAGGAGCATTGTCCACGCCGGTCTGAAGTGTCGGAGGCACCGATGAACCTGGAGTAGGAAGGTTTTCCCTCGGAATGAACCTTAGGAAGGCCTTCGAACGAACTTGCCCAAACCCTGCTGGACAAGCTCTTCAATGGCCTTCTTTAGATGGCGGCAGTCCTCGATGTCATGACCATAATCTCGGTGATACCGGCAGTAAAGTTCCTTATTGCGGGGGGTCCTAGACTTCATGGGGGTCGGACGCTTGAAGTAAGGTTCCTCCTCAATTTCTAGTAGGATGTGAGATATCGAAGCCATGAGGGAGTGAATTGCTCCTTAGGAATAAGCGTATGTGGCCGGCGATCTGGGCGGTGAGGAGGCTCAGGCTTCCGAGGCCGTGCTCCGGCATGCTCAGTAGGCGCTGGTTTCTTGCTGGGATTCTTATCAGCTTCCCTCCTGGAAGAATCCGCCTCGTCAGCATGAATATATTTCTGCGCTCGGCTCAGAAGCTCGGCATAAGAACTCGGAGGCTTCTTGTCCAGGGAATAGGCGAACCTAGAAGGACGAAGTCCTCGCTTTAATGCTAAAATATCTACAGAATCATCCAGGTTATATACCTCCAATGCTGCCTCTTTGAACTGAGCGACAAAGTCCTTCAGGATCTCGCCACTTCTTTGTTGGACAGCAAATAAGCTATCAGCCACTCGTGGGATCTTCCGGTACGCATCAAAGTGGGCCAGCAAAGATCGCTCGAGCTGTCAGAATGAATTGATGCTGCACGGTGGCAGCGAAATACCATGCACGTGCCGCCTTGCGAAGGATGGCTGGAAAGGCGACACATAGAAGGGAGTCTATTGCTCCCTGGACCTGCATGAGGACCTTGTAGCTCTCCAGTGGTCCAGTGGGTCCATCGTGCCATCGTACGGGTCCAGCTGGGGGAGACGGAAACGGGGCAGGACCGGTTCCTCCATGATGCGCCGAAAAAGCGGGGGGCGGTGCTCGTAGTCCGTCCCATAAGGGTTAGCGATCCGGCGGCTAAGCTCCTCCAACCGCCGGTGATACTCATCGAGCCATTGCTCGGCCCGACGGGTAGTCTTCCTGAGGGCGCCGTCTTTAGATGAGTCAGAAGAGGAAGCCGAAGAAGACCGCGGCGTAAGAGCACACCCGTCTGAATCCTCTCTCGTCCGGCCGTTGGTGGGAACGACCAGAGTGATGGGAGAGGGACCACTATCGCTTTGAGGCCTCTCGGCGACGAGGTTCAGGAGGTGAGTGACGAGAGACCTCGGGTGGGGTCCCGCCTTGATGAGATTGAATTGCCCCCGCACCCCTTCACCAGGCGGAGGGGGTTGAGGTGCAGCGGCAAAATAGTGTTCCTGCAGTCCCCGCACCATTGTCATCAGGTCCTGGACCTGGTGAGCCAGAACCTCAAGCCGGTCAGGTTGGCTCATCTGTGCAGGGGGCGAAACACGGATGTTGGCCTCCGATTGCTCAGCCCGCGGAATGCGCTCCGCGGCCTGGCTGGTGGAAGCCTCCTGTGCTCGTGTTGTCACCATCGTCTTCCTTGCAGAATCGGTGGGGTCACAGGGAGAACTTTCGCCTTCCCCACATGCGATCCCCCCTATCTGGCGCGCCAATCTGATGCGGACAAGTCACCGGTGATGAGCGCCGGGCATGCTGAGATCTATTGTGGGCCTCCAAATGGGGTGAAAAGGTCGTCTTTCTCCTCTGGAAACCTGCAAGAAGTCCCCGGACCGGTATTCCCGGCGAGGATCCTCCGATGCTCAAGTTAGTGAACTTGTCGAACAAGAGTGTAGTGTCTATCTTTTTTAGAAAGAGAGATCCCTTTTTCTGTTGAGCTCGGGGTCCTTTTATACCTGTCTGGGAGGTTCTTTCTTTTCGTTCTATTTTGAACCGCCGAATCTTTCCTGTTAGGATAAGCTCATTCGTATGGCAAGTGGGTAAACTGTTGCTGGATGAGGGCCGCTTGTGGCGGTAACTACTGGGCGTGCTAGCACTTCCGTGATTTCGATGAGCGAGGTATACGATAACAGATCTCGAATCTCAAGATCTGTTACCTGAAGTGGGTCATAGTGTATGCAGGAAAGGTACCAAGTTAGAGCCGAAGTCAAAGGCCGGAGCCGTCGCTGAAGGCCGGAGCCAAGGACCGAGTCGTCGCTGGAGGCCGGAGCCAAGGACCAGAGCCATCGCTGAAGGCCGAAGCCGGAGCCAAGGACCGAAGCCATCGCTGGAGGCCGAAGCCGTCACTAAAGGCCGGAGCCAAAGGCCAGAGCCAAGATTCCATTTCTGGAATTAGCTGTCACATTATTATTTTCAAAAATCGCGCAAAAGATTATAACACTACCTAGAGGAGATGGTCAACCGTATCAGTTCTACTTCCTTCTTAATATTTTTTCTAATCAGTTATGCATCTTTACACTCTAGATGAATGCTGAACTTCAAGTGCTCTCCCCTCCTGTCCCCATCCGCAGTGTAAACTTTCTCAGATTTTGCAAGCAGCAAGCTGAGAATGTGTGGGTGGTTGTGGATGTCTCCATAGATAGCGTCAAAAATTACTCTCCAGTCTCCAAGTGCTGGGAGATGCATGAGCTGCAGAAGACTTCCTTCGGGTTGCAATGTACAAAACATGCCTAATGGTCACTCAAAGGTCTCTCTCTCTCTCTCTCTCTCTCTCTCCTTTTTACTAGTCTCTTTTGGTTACACTAATATGTGATTTTTTTAGATTGCATAATAAATTGATGGAATAAATCATGGTGACATTACGAAAATGAGATTCAAGGCTCAGTGCAATTTAAAATTTTATATTTAAAATTCAATGCTTCTACATTTACTAGACAAGGCCTCATCCCAGAAACTTGGTTAGATCGCATGGTTTTCATTCTATCAGCTGATTCTTCGATCAGTAGAACCAGACTGGAGAGTGGTTGTTAAGCAAGCATTGCGCTCATTGCCTTGCATTCTTAAATTATTAAATGTCACAACTTTCACCATGGGTTTCTGTGGCAGTTTAAAGAATAATTTAGGTACCACTGCTCCTTTGAGACAGTGAGCCAAAGCTGTGCATAATGTGTTTTCAATAAAAGTTGAGATGTTACTAATTTGAGATTAAATTTTATTATTGTTCTATTACTTTCATTGTTCACACTTCAAAGAAAAACTCTGACTTATCCAAATTTTTGTTATTGATATACGGTTTCATTGCCATATAACCCTTTTGCATACAGTTATTCTTTTACATAGAGTTATCTTTATATTGCATATAGTTATCTTCTTATCATATAAACACGCATAATAGGCTCATAGTTGTTGAGAGAAGAAAGGATTAAAAACTAATAAGCATTGGTTTGGTGGACCATGTGTATATAATTGATCTTATACCTAATCCACTTAAGAATCATTATCAATTTGCCCAAAAGTTTCTCTTTTATGTTCAAAATTCCTTTTAACTCCTAAATTGCTTCTATTCCTTATCACTTTCTCTGCTGTGGTTTTTGACTGTATGTGGGTGTCGTTATAAATAAAGAGAAGTTTAAGGATATATATAACAAGTGGAACAAGGGCTGAAGGCAATGAATTAAGCTTTTGAACATGTGAGTTCAGAAAATAAAAATAGTAGTCTACGTGAACCCAACCCTGATTTGTATGCTACATTAGCTTCATTTTTCTCGTAATATTTTCAACGGTAGCTGCTGAGGAGTGAAGACAATTTAAGCACCTAAAAGGAAGAACGAGTAAAAAAAAAAAGGACTGTTGGTTTGCAGGTTACTTGGGTGGAGCATGCGGAGTACGATGAGTCCGGGGTGCATCAGCTGTACCGGCCGTTGCTTCGCTCCGGGCTGACCTTCGGAGCCCCCTCCTGGGTCTCCTCCCTTCATCGCCAATCTAATATCCTCCTTCACCACTGACGAACACTCTGGTAATTAAGCGATCGTTCAAGTTTCGATAGTATCTCTCTTTCTTCGGTACCGTCGTCTCTTATAAGATGTTTCACCTGTGAAACAAATTAACAGCGATATCAGTGAACGGAAAGAGGAGCACATATACACATGCGTATCTCCTTCATAAGCCAATTTCTTAAAAATGAAAGCAAAAAAAAAAAAAATCCTAGACAAAGAACTTAAGCAAGTTACCCATCATCCATGTGTTGGTAATGCTCTCTCAAATACCTCTTTATATCTATGCCTTGAAAATCAGCAAAACAAGTGCCTCTCACAAGCAACATAACCCCTTATACATAAAACCTGGCAAAACATCACTAGTGCTTGTAAAAGACAATTATTTTGATCTAGTTACATGAAAGATAAGGTGTTTGGAACTTGGAATTTATACCTAGTGTCTGTTCCTTCTCTTTCTCAGGGAATGACAAACTATTAGAATAGATACACACTTGAACTTTCAAAAGCATGCACATATGCATGTACACATAAATACAAATCAAACATCCAGGTTCAATCACACGAAAACCTTCTCTTAGAATATAGAAATTCACTTTTAGAAACAAAAAAAGGGATAAATTTATTCATATCCTAAGGAGCAGAAGAGTTTTTTTTTTACAAAAAAAAAAGTAACAATCAAACCCCAGATAATTCTTTTTAAAGTTCAAACTTACCAACATTAAAAAACAAACAATAAAAAATTTCTATACTTAAAGTAATGACTATAAATTCAGACACTAAAATTTGACAGGCACTGAGTGACTTCACTACCAATCCTGCAGTGCCATTACACCTGATCTAAGTTAGATATAACCTCACCCATATAACATATATTCAGCTCAACTCAACTCATCTAAGCCTTTTCCCAATAACACAAGACATATATCTCAACAAATTATCTTTAATTTCCCTCAAAGTCATTCAGATTTTCTATTCCCACTACTATTTCCCTCTTGAGCCCACGGCTGCAATCCATAGCTCTATGACCATAAAATTAAATGAACAACAGAATTCTTCTGGAAATGTCCAGAATTCTCATTTACTAAATCGAGAACCATATGACATTATAGTCCCAAACAGTCTTTCCCATCAAATTTTGTTCCTATGCTACAAATCCATCTTGCACAAAGGAGCAATCGAGAATCCATTATCATTTATTTACCCAAATGATAACACCTTTCGGTAATACTATGACACGCAACTAGATTCCAAGTCATTTTGCTACGAAATACCAAACTAAAAAGTAAAAAGCAATCCCACCGGTCCGATCATACAACAACCGCGCCATCAAATCCAAGAAACAAAATAAAAGAGACAAAAGCATCACGGAAATCAAACAACCACGAAGGAAAATCATCCAACGTTCCGACTTCAAATCACCATCAGGGATACCAAACACAAACCCTAATCCATAATTTCCCAGCCCCCATGCATCGGAGCCAAAACCCTAGATCGGAAGAGAGAAACAGAGAGAGTGGCGGCGATCGGAGAAATAATAGAGAAAGAGCGCTCACCTCGAGCTTCCGCAGCGCCACCGCCTCGGAGGCGCCGGTGATGCTCATGAAGGTCTCGATCGCTTCCTGCGGCAACCTGGCCATTCCCCGAATTCTCCCACGAGCCTGACTCCACCTAGGGTTTCTATCGCTTCAATTCCAATGGATGGAAGCTATCCAGCGAGAAAGAGCGAGACCACGGACCGAATAATAGAATGCGAAGGGCTAACTCCCCTCTGGAAAAGAATTCGAGTTCGGTGGCAGTTCAAAGCGGTGGGATGAGTGAGAGATTTACACGAAGCGTGTTCCCAAATTCTTCAAACTTGAGCCAACAATCACAAAAAGAACATCACCACGAGATTTACACGAAGCGTGTTCCCAAATTCTTCAAACTTGAGCCAACAATCACAAAAAGAACATCACCACGTGTCAGAAGATAATTGAAAGCACTGTAGCCAGAGAAGGTTTGTTGTGGCGTGGGGAACTCCGTTGGTTGAGGCTGAAAATCGGTCCAATAAATTTTAACCGTGTTGCTGCCAAATCATTTGTGATGAGTCATAAATTTTTAAGAATGTAAAAAGCTCACGGTCTTCCTTCGAGAGCCTATAAAAAGTCTCAAATCGGTGGTTCCGATGGTGACCTTCCGACGCTCAAGTCAGTGGGTTGTAGAACAGAAATATTGTATATCAGTAGAGCTTAAAAAAGAAGAGAGAAAGAGCTCCTCCTCTTATACATGTCTGGGGGTCACGTTTACCTCCTTCCGTTAGAACTGTCAAATCTGCTTTGCTAGGATAAGCTCCACCGAACAGCAAGTGGATGGGCCGTTGCTGAATGGGCGCCATGTGTGCTGGTAACTATGGGGCTTGCTAGTACCTGCCAGTGATTTCAGTGAGCGAGATACACGGTAACGGATGTCTCGAATTTCGAGGTCCGTTGCCTGAAGTGGGTTTTAATGTACTTAGGAAAATAAGGCACCAATTTAGAGCTGGAGCCGGAGCTAGAGGCCGGAGCCGTATGCCGGAGCCGACGCTGGAAGCCGGAGCCATAGGCCGGAGCTAGAGGCCGAAGCCATAGGCCAGAGCCGGAGGCCAAAGCCGACGCTGTGGGCCGGAGCCGGAGGCCGGAGCTGACGCTGGAGGCCGGAGCCGTATGCCGAAGCCGATGCTGGAGGCCGGAGCCAAGGGCCGGAGCCGGAGGTCGAAGCCGACGCTGGAGGTCGGAGCCAAGGCCGGAACCGGAGGCCGGAGCCAAGGGCGGGGACAGGAATTCCAACATCCCGAAAATGAGCTATCACATCATTAATTCTGAAAATTGCGCAGGGTGTTATGACGCTGCCCAGAGGAGATGATCAGCCATATCAGATGCCCCCCACCCGTGAGATGGTGGGCGTACAGTCGCCAGCGAAAGGGGTGTTAATATTCACCTGGCGGCTGATCTCTGTGCCATTATTTCATCTGTTCAGGCTATTGGGATTGGGGAAGATTTTTCTCGGGCGAGGTGTTGTAAAAAGGTGAGCATCATCATTGCGGTAAGGTCACCGCCACCTTTTTATTGGTGATATTTTTTGCGTTTCTTGCTCCGATGGGCTGCCGAAGTGGTTTCCAGTGGAAAGCAGACACATGGCCAGATCGGACAACCGCGGGATGATTTGAAATGGGGTTATAAAAGGGAAAGATCGTCCTTATCTTCCAATCCCCACCTCCTCTACGTTACAACCTCCTACCTTGAATCCGCAAGCGTCCATTTACCTTCTGTTTCTGTTCCCTTCCTCGTGCTCCTTCAATCTCGGTTCGAGTTTTCCAGGTTAGTTCACATGGCTTCTTCGCCTTCTTGTTCTATTTTCAATTCTAGGGTCATTCCTCCATTCCTTCTCAACCTTCTGCTTCCTTACCAACTCATTGGACCACCCCATCTTCTGACCATACTTCGTCGGAACGGCGGTGATCGACCGGATGCCCCGCAATCGGGAGTCGTCCAGCTGTCGGACGGACCTCCCCTCGGCGTCGTCCGACAGCCGCTGGTCCCTCCAGCATTGTCAAGGAGTCCCCGAGTGGACTGCCTCCACCATGTCTGCTCAAGACATAGTGAACCTAGGAGCCAAATATAATTTTCCTCCAAACATGCGTCTGTCCTACCCTGCTCCTAGTGACAGGGTAACTTCTTCCTGTCCTGGAAGGGTTGCTTTGTACGGAGCCTTCTTTAAGGCAAGACTTCGATTACCCATTCACCCTTTCATGCTCAACCTTCTAGATAGATATTCTTTAACACCCTCCCAATTAGTCCCTAACTCCATCCGAACCATCGTTGGCTTTCTGATCTCTGTCACCTGCAGGGTATAGAGGCTAGCATTCTTATTTCACAGTTTCTATACCCTCCGCAAGCAAGCGGGTTGGTGGTCCTTTACCCCTAGACCCACTAGGATCTCAAATTGTATCTTCCCACATCTATCAAAGGGTGGAAAGATAAGTTCTTTTTTGCCAATGTCGAGGGGGTGAGTGGAAGCTGGGGAACCCCAAATACTGACGCCAATAGGGACTCCTCCATCCTCCCGAGGGATCGAATGGCATTTGGGCAGCTTTTGACTGCCGATATCCCTCGGTGCAATCAGCTTCTGACCGATGAAAACCTCCGTCTCGCCAGCCTTATTCCATCTAGTGGTGAGCACTTGATTACTCACCTCTTTTCTCTCCTATTCTTCTCTTTCCTTTTTTTTAACTCCTTTCCTGTTGTTTGATATAGGAATGACGCCATCACTTCGTGAGATCCGGCAAGCTGTTACCAAGAAGAGGAAGGCAAAGGGGAATGGGGACCCTGCTGAGAGGAGGGCCATCGCCAAGATTCCCAGGAGGGCTAACGCTGGAAGGGCCGATGCTGGAAGGGTCGAGGCCGTGGATCCCTTGCATGGGCATGAGGCGGTAGGAGCCCAAGCCGACGAGCCCATAAGGAACAACGCGGTAAGGGCCGAGGCCAGCGAGGAAGTTGGGTGAAGCAAGGAGGGAGGAAACAATTTGCTTTCACCGGTACCGGCTCCCCCTTCTGTTATTCTGCTCGATCCCTCTCCGGAGCGAGTTGCGAAAGCACCGTCACCCCCGCTCGAAGCCGTCGAAACGGAGCCGGCCCACTTAACTACAAAGCCGACTCCAGCAGCTGTCATACCTCCCAAAGGGGCAACAACCGAGGTGCCTTCACCAGCAAAGGTGCCGGAGGTGGCAGAGTCGGAGGTGGAGTCCTCCCACGCGGCCCCATGCTAGCGGAAGGGAATGGTGTCGATCCTTCCTTCCAATCGATTTTGGCGAACTACAGTTGCTGGGCTGTGCGAGCATTGAACGAGGCATCCGTGTCCGAGTTGCAGGAGTTTCTCCGACATCAGGGGAGGGCTACCTTCTTTCGAGAGGCATCTGTGGCACACCTCTGGGTGAGCTTTGCTCTATTATCAACCTTTTCATCATCATTTTTTTTAGACTGTTTCTTTATCTAACCTAGATACTCTGCCCATGCGCTGAATTCTATGATTGCCATGAGGGACATTTGGGCCCTGGGCGATGCTGCTCTCAATCAATCGCTGGAGGAGATGCAAGCGCTCCAGGCTAGGGCAGAGAGGGTGGAGATGGCCCTGGAGGATACCCGAGCAGCATTAAAGGGTGAAGCCGAAGCCATCCGGCTAAGAGCCGAGAAAGCAGAAGAGACACTGGAAATTGCCTGGCGTCAGGCGGCGAACGAGCTGGATAATGCTCAGGTGGCCAAAGAAAAATAAAGAATGGCAGAGGAGAAATTGGAGGTGGCGGAGTGGAAATATACATGTTGAAGAACCGATTACACTCCGCCACCATTGAAATAGGTGTGGCTGAAGAGAGAGCTGAGAACGCAGAAGAGATCGCCTGCCAGTCTGATGCCAAGATTACAGACCTTAAGGTGGCGGTGATCGAAGCTGAAAAGAAGGCCGCCGAGACCGAGCAAAAGATTATGGATGCCGAGAAGAAGGTTGCGGAGGCCGAGCAGAAAGCCTCCGAGGCGAAGAAGAGAGCCACTGAGGCCGTAGAGAACTTCAGGAAGTCTAGCACCTTTAGCAAGGAATTGGCCGAGTCGATGGCATTTGCATACGAGGGCGGCTTCCAGGACTGCAAGGAAAAGATCCAAAAATTCTACGGCCTCGAGGGGATTGAGGGGTTGGAGCCAGACGAAGTCCCTGAAGATGACAACTTAGCTCCAAGTGATCCTTAGTCTCTTCCACTTTCATTGTATTGCTTCAAGTCCGATTTAAATCGGCGATTTTGTAAACTTTGGCTATTAATGAATCTTTTGATCTGTAACGCTTGTCTTGGATTATAATTGGGTCTGCTAGTGTGTGAGTTGACGCGAACCAAAAACCTATGGCCAAAAAATTACAACATAATTTCTTTTTCAGGGACATTAGAAAATCAATTAGAGAACTGATGTGGGATCAGTCTTAGTCGCAGACACAAAGGTCAGAACAACATATAGTGTAGGACCCCGCTCGTGCCGACGCGAAGTCGTTGAATGCCTAATGCGATGTTGAATATGCCGACGTGAGTCGGGCATTGAGTGCCGACACGGAGCCGGGCCTTAGGTGCTGGCACGGAGCCAGGCTAAGTGCCGACGTGAGGCCGAGCTGAGTGCCGACGTGGGTTGGGCTGAGTGTCGACGCGGGGTCGGGCTGAGTGCCGACGTGAAACTAGGCTTTAAGTGCTGATGCGGAGCCGGGCTTGAGTGCCGACGCAGAGCCGGACTTTAAGTACCGATGCGGAGCCGGGCTTAAGTGCCGACGCGGAGCCGAGCTTTAGTGCCGACGCGAAGCCGAGCTTTAAGTGCCGACGCGGAGCCGAGCTTTAGTGCCGACGCGGAGCCGAGCTTTAAGTGCCGACGCGGAGCCGGGCTTTAAGTGCCGATGCGGAGCCGGGCTTTAAGTGCTGATGCGGAGCCGGGCTTTAAGTGCCGGCGCGGAGCTAGGCTTTAAGTGCCGGCGCGGAGCCGGGCTTAAGTGCCAATGTGGAGCCGGGCTTTAAGTGCCATGCGGGGCCGGGCTGAGTGCGACGTGAAGTCGGGCTGAGTGCCGACGCGGAGCGGGCTTTAAGTGCTGATGCGGAGCTGGGCTTTAAGTGCTGACGCGGGGCCGGGCTTTAAGTGCCGACGCGGAGCTGGGCTTAAGTGCCGACGCGAAGCCGGGCTTTAGTGCCGATGCGGAGCCAAGCTTAAGTGCCGACGCGGAGCCGAGCTTTAAGTGCCGACGCGAAGCCGAGCTTTAGTAAGAAGTACAATCATTCGATAATGAAGCAATGAGAATACTTTGAATAGCACTCTAGCAAGCATGTTCAAATTAATGGAGTCAGCACATTACTGATAATACCGATGTAGATTGTCTGCGTTCCAAGTACGGGGGAGAGGTTTCCCATCTAGCTCCTTAGCTTTGTATGCCCCGTGATGAAGCACCTTCATGACACGATATTGTCCTTCCCATTTAGGTGTTAGCTTGCCTCCTTCTGTCGGCTTTGATACTTCAGCTCATCACAGGACGAGATCTCCAGGACGGAATGTCTTGGACCGTACTCGAGCATTGTAGTATCGGGCTGCTCGCTGACGAAAAACCGCCATGCGGAGTCGCGCTTGGTCTCGCAATTCTTCCACTAGGTCCAGATTGGCCCGCAGTTGACTTGGGTTGCTCTCTTCGTGGTATAACTCTGTCCGGGGACTAGGGACCCCTATCTCCACTAGAATGACAGCCTCGGTCCCAAAAACCAGGCTGAAAGGAGTTTCCCCGGTGGGGGCTCGTGGCGTCATGTGGTAGGCCCACAATATACTAGGGAGCTCTTCCACCCAACGTCCCTTACAGCCATCTAGCCGGGCCCTGAGTCCTTGGAGGATAATGCGATTGGTCACTTCGGCTGTGCCATTGGTCTGGGGGTGCCCCATAGAGGTGAATCATTGACGAATGCCTAGCCCAGTGCAGAATTCCCAGAAGGCCACGTTGTCAAACTGTCGGCCGTTATCAGTGACGAGGGTGTGTGGCAGCCCGAATCGGCACACAACAAATTTTCAGAAGAAGGATCTTACTTTGCCCTCGGTGATCTTGGCGAGAGCCTCAGCTTCGATCCACTTAGTGAAATGGTCAACGACTACTAATAAGAATTTGCGTTGTCCAAAGGCTGAAGGGAATGGTCCCTGGATGTCCATACCCCACTGGGCAAAGGGCTAAGGTGCAGTCAGAGGGGTCAGCTGGGACGTCGGTTGGTATTGAATATTAGCATGGCGCTGACAACTGTCACACCTCTTGACAAGCTTGGATGCATCCTCCTTCATTGTCGGCCAGTAATATCCCTGCCATAAGGCTTTGTACGCCAGAGCTCTGCCCCCCAGATGACTTCCACATATGCCTTCATGTATCTCCCGCAGGATATAATCCATTTCTGTGGGGCCAATGCACCTGAGAACTGGGTATGAGAACGACTTTCGATAGAGTTTTCCTTCCATTATAAAAAACTTCGGGGTCCATCTTTGAGTTGCCTGGCCTCGGCAGGGTCTTCAATTTCAAGTAGAATGTGAGATATCGGAGCCAAGAGGGGGGTGAACTGCTCCTTGGGAACAAGCGTTTGAGGCCGGTGGTCTGAGCGGTGGAGAGGCTCAGGCTTCCGAGACCGTGCTCCGGCAGGCTCCGTGGATGCCGGTTTCTTGCTGGAACTTATCAGCTTCCCTCCTAGAAGAGTCTGCCTCATCGGCGTGAATGTACTTCTGCGCCCCGCTTAGAAGCTCGGTGTAAGAGCTTGGAGGCTTCTTATCCAGGGAATAGGCGAACCTAGAAGGACGAAGTCCTCGCTTTAATGCCAAAGTGGCTACAAAATCATCCAAATTATACACCTCCAGTGCCACCTCCTTGAACCGAGCGACAAAGTCCTTTAGGGTCTCGCCATTCCTTTGCTGAACAGTGAATAAGCTATCGGCCACTCGTGGGATCTTCCGGCACGCATCGAAGTGGGCCAGGAAAGATCGCTTGAGCTGTCGGAAGGAATTGATGCTGCGCGGTGGCAGGCGAGAATACCATGCACGCGCCGCCTTACGAAGGGTGGCAGGAAAGGTGACACATAGGAGGGAGTCCGTCGCTCCCTAGACCTGCATGAGGACCTTGTAGCTCTCCAGGTGGTCCAAAGGATCCGTCGTGCCGTCATATGGGTCCAACTGGGGGAGACGAAAACGGGGCGGGATAGGTTCCTCCATGATGCGTCGGGAGAGCGGGGGACGGTGATTGTAGTCCGTCCCGTGAGGGTTAGCGATCCGGCGACTAAGCTCCTCCAACCATTGATGATACTCATCGAACCGTTGTTCGGCCCGATGAGTGGTCTTCTTGTTGGTGTCGTCTTTAGAGGAGTCAGAAGATGAAGTCGGTGAAGACCGCCGGTGCAAGGAGTGCACCCGTCTTGACTCCTTCTCACCCGACCGTCGGTGGGAACGATCAGAATGATGGGAGAGAGGCCGCCGTCGCTTTGAAGCCTCCCGACGACGAGGTTCAGGAGGCGAGTGATGGGAGGTCTCAGGCGGAGTCCCGCCTTGATGAGATTGAATTGCTTCATGCCCCCCTTCGCGAGGTGGAGGGGGCTGAGGTGTAGCGGCAAAGCAGTGTTCCTGCAATCCCTGCACTACCGTCATTAGGTCCTGTACTTGATGAGCCAGAACCTCAAGCCGATCAGGCTGGCTCATCTGTGCAAGGGGCGGAACATTGAGGTTGGCCTCCGATTGCTCAGCCCGCGGAAGGTGTTCCGTGACATGGCTGGTGGAAGCTTCCTGGGCTCGCGTTGTCACCATCATCTTCCTTGCAGAATTAGTGGGGTCACAGGGAGAACTTTCGCCTTCCACGTGTGTATCCCCCTTCCTGGTGCTCCAATCTGTTGCTGCCAAATCACTGGCGATGAGCGTCGGGTGAGCTGAGATCTTCGCAGGCCTTCGAGAATGCAGAGAGGTCACCATCTTCCTTCGAGAGCCTGCAAAAAGTCCCAGACCGGTGGTTCTGGTGGGGACCCTCCGACGCTCAAGTCAATGGGTTGTAGAACAGGAATGTTGTACATCAGTAGAGCTTGAAAAAGAAGAGAGAAAGAGCTCCCCCTCTTATACCTGTCTGGGGGGTCACGTTTACCTCCTTCCGTTAGAACCGTCAAATCTACATTGCTAGGATGAGCTCCGCCGAACAGCAAGTGGGTGGGCCGTTGCTGAATGGGCGCCGTGTGTGCCGATAACTGCGGGGCATGCTAGTACCTGCCCGTGATTTCAGTGAGCGAGATACACGGTAACAGATGTCTCGAATTTTGGGATCCGTTACCTGAAGTAGGTTTTAATGTACTTAGGAAAATAAGTCACCAATTTAGAGCTGGAGCCGGAGCTAGAGGCCGGAGCCATATACCGGAGCCGACGCTGGAAGCCGAAGCCAAAGGCCGGAACTAGAGGCCGGAGCCACAGGCTGGAGCCGGAGGCCGAAGCTGACGCTGGGGGCCGAAGCCAAGGCCGGAGCCGGAGGCCGGAGCCGACGTTGGAGGCCGAAGCCAAGGCCGGAGCTGGAGGTCGGAGCCGACGCTGAAGGTCGGAGCCGTATGCCAAAGCCGATGCTGGAGGCCGGAGCCAAGGATCGGAGCCGAAGGCCGAAGCCGATACTGGAGGCCGGAGCCAAGGCCGGAGCCAACGGCGGGGACAGGAATTCCAACATCCCGAAAACGAGCTATCACATCATTAATTCCAGAAATTACGTAGGGTGTTATGGCGCCGCCCAGAGGAGATGATCAGTATCCATATCCGTTTTTAAATTATATTACATTCAAATATTTATTTTACAGTTCAATCAGATCGGGATGTGTATTTAAATATTTAATTTTAAAATTAATCAAATATAAATAAAAAAATAAATTTATTTATTTTTTTAGATAGGAATACAAATATTTATTATATATAATTTTTTAAATTTAAACTATTAAATAACAGCAGCGGACGAGCGGAGCGCTTTATTTATGACGTTTTTCGAGTAAAAAAAAAAAAAAAAAAAGGCGAAGAGGCCTCAGATGGTCAGATGCCGATCGCGTGCGGAAGGGGAAGAGTCTCCGACTCCGTCCTCTTCCCATGCCGTTTCTTCTTTCTCCTTCATCTTCCTGACTTCCTCTGTTTCCCCTGCCTATCTCTCTCTCGCTCGCCCTCCACCCCTTGTTTTGTCCTTCTCCCTCTCAACGAGACAGTGCAAGGTGTCGTAGATGTTAAGGTTGATGTTCGTAGTGGTATCCCACCGCTCGATCATCCTATAAAAAATCCACTCACTTTGTTTCACCTCCCTCTCCTCTCTTTTTGTTCCTTCTGCTGTTGGCTTTCCCTTCGTCCTCTCTCTTATCATCTCATCAGAAGATCCAGTACCATCTTTTCCGATCCCACGCACTTCTCTTCTTGAGATCGCGATGCACCACAACGAGGAGTCGCTGCATGGTGGGGACTTCGCTGGAGGAGGCGATGCCGAAGGAAAGAGGAGCGGAGAAGAGGAGAAGAAGACAGACAAGGCTTAGACAATGAGGTAATCCTAATGCCTATAACTCCTTTCTTTCTCTAGTCTTTGTTTCCTTTTCGTTTTCCCTGAAAATGTTATGCATTTTATCATCTCTTTCTTTCTTTAGCTTTATAGATCAGAGAAACGTAAGGAAAGAGAGAGGTAGGGATGGTGGACGATATCTCTCTTTCCAAACTCTTCTTTCTTTCCCTCTTGCTTTCTTTGTTTCTTCCATTCTTTTGCTTACAAAAGAAATATGGTGGTCAAATTAGAGGTAGAATATATCATGAGAGATGCAAGCGAGTAGAGGTGCCAACGTACTGTAACAAAAGAGGACTTGAGCACAGTTAGTAGTTTGTCTTATACGGACCTGCCATCCTTTGCTGTGCTGG
The DNA here is from genome assembly GCA_900491605.1 of Calamus simplicifolius. Lineage (NCBI taxonomy): Eukaryota > Viridiplantae > Streptophyta > Magnoliopsida > Arecales > Arecaceae > Calamus > Calamus simplicifolius. The sequence goes on along the minus strand of UESW01001707.1, from coordinate 102,050 downwards.
GCTTGAGAGCAAGGTTGAGTTTGATAAACCTTCTTCTCAAACGCAGACACAAGCACTCGTGGTAGGACCCCTTCCGTGACTTGCTTGTATTAATTCGCTGTGAGAGTATTTGCGAAGAACCGAGCCAAAGGCTGACCTCACCGGTTAAACGTTCCCTTTTAACCGTTTGTTACGAACTCAATCGGGTAGCTGGGGCATTCATTAAACTTTCTCATTGAATATTTATTAAGGAGGGCCAACTTTCCATTGGAAATTCTGTAATTAAGCCACATTAATGATATATTTACTACAAGAGCGTTCTCATTGGTTTTTTTAGTGGTGCCTCTTTCCATTGGAAATTCTGTCATTAAGATATATTAATTGAATATTATTATTTTGGTTAATGTTGTTTGACTATTTTTGTTTAGAAGTTTGAATGCTCGGTCATGCAGATGTTTTGTGCATTTCAAACTCAAGATTACCTTGTTTCTTTCTTGATACATTGCTGAAATTTTTGGCGGATATAAAAAAATTCTAGAAAGATCAGGATAGTTTCAAAAGATGACCATTTTAGAAGCATGATTTGAACTCAATATAAGGAGTTAGCCCATTTGAATTGAGTATATATAAATCTGCATCAAAATCGTTAAACATTAATAAATAAGTTATGTCTTGAGTTGACTCATAAATTTATCCAAATTAATTTTATCTTTTAATTTTTAACAATCAAAATTATTATTTTATCCTTATGCAAGATTCAATTGATGAAAATGGATTGGTGTGCAATTTTTATGCTTTAGTTATGATTGTTGACATATGATTGTTTTAGGATTGAATTAGTATTAATTAGCTAGGTTATACAAATTTGATTGCAGTATGCATGCAAGCTTGAATTAAATTGAAATTAAGAACTTAATCTATGTCTCAATCAAGATTACACTTACTGAATAATAATGTTGGTCTGGACCTATCAAACTTGTCTAGTTTGATGCATGAAGACAAATCAATCCCATCCATGGTAACAGATTCAAGTATTCCATCCTACTAAACCGCGGAGTCCAGGTGAAAAGGACACAATTTGTCTTAACTCATGAAATCAAAAGTAAACAAACCGAAATAAGTGCAACCAAAATCATCAAAAAGAGAAGGATAGAAAAGAGAAAAGAGGGAGAACAAGGTCTGTTCTCAGTACCTATAAAAGATAAGAGGAGGAATTCGGCAGCTCCGATGAAGAGAAGATCAGAAGACTTTGCACTCGATCTGCCACAGGAGAAGCTGAGAAGTCCTCTAGTTTTATACTGGGAAATCCAAAGCCCGGTCTTTGTACAGCCTAGGAAGACGAGAGCGAGTTGGGCTGGCGACGGTTGGATCGGATGGTCGTGGAGAAAGTTTCAGAATACCCATAATCCAAAGCCACAAGGATTCTTTCCATGAATCAGTTTCCAAGAAATCAAAGAAGGGGTTTGAACGAAAAAAAAGAAGGGAGAAAGAAGCAAACCTGGATTAATCTCGTCGATCAGATGAAGAGAAAGCCCGGAGGGGAGAACACGGGCTGGAGGAGGTTGTCGGGGCGGCGGGAGCTCGGAGAAGGCGGAGCTGGCGGAGAAACGGCAGCGTTACGGGGTGGTTAGGTGGGGGAGAAGCGGCCGGAAGGGTCTCGCTGCGCCGGCGCGCAGGGCCTCGCTGTTAGCGACGTGACCAGGCGCGCGCAACGACGCGCCCGGGCGCGTTGCTGCGCCGGCGCGTAGGGGCGCGCTGTTAGCGATGCGCCCGAGCGCGTCGCTAACAGTGACCGCGCCTGGCTCGCGCAGGCTGGGTGGGCGCGTCGCTAATTTAGCAATATATTTAGCGTCGCTAGATCACGCACGAATGTTGCTAATTAGCGAAGACGTTTTAGCATTGTTAATTACTTTTTGCATCGTTAATTAGTAATTCATTAGCAACAATATTTGCATCATTAATTTTTTTATTATTAATTTATCGTTAAATTATTATTGAATTTTTTATTGCTATTACATCACTGTTGTCCAGGATCCGTCCTCCAATTCGGACGCAGTCGATCTTCTGGAGGGACCTGCACAGAAATCCTCACGCGAGAGATATTAGGGGTGGCCCTCCGCGGAAGACCCTCCGACGCTCAAGTCAGTGGAAAATCGGCGATCAACAGAAAATGAAAAGGTGGATCTTTTGAGGAGTCTCTCCAGGGGCGGCCGATCGGGAGCTCAAAAAAGGGGGAGCACCGACGAGCAGCTGGGGAGAGTGGGAGAGTGAGTGTGAGAGTGAACGCAGCAAGATGAGAGTCCCGCAATGGAGACTCCTTCAAAAAGGGTTTAGGGAGGCTGGCGCTTGGGTTGGCCGAATTGTCTGAGGAAGCCCAAGCCAGAGTTCTGATAGAAGAGGCTGGGAAGTTGAAGGCTTCTCAGTCGAAGGTCGCCCGGATTGACTCCTCGGGTGGAGACGGCCAGCCCAGTAGCTCGAACATGGACGTTGAGGAGGCATTTTCCGCTTTAATGAGGTCGGCCTTGTACCCGGGTGCGGATCCCTCGGCGAACAAGTTTGCGGACTTGGAGTTAGTTGATGCCGCGTTCGGGCAGCAGGGCGTGACCAAAAGTGTCCATCTTCTTCCCGATATTGACAATCCGACCCTCATGAAGATGACACGGGCCTACGCCTCTCGGGTGAGTCACCATTCTTGGGTGGTGGATACTTTCCGGCTGACTTGATTGCATATTCTTACTCATTCTTTATCCTGTATAGTGTTTTGCTTTCTCGGGCGATGTGCTGGCGTTTGAGTTTGGCGACGGGGGCCGGCGTTCAGGCCAGGAGAGCCAGTGCCGAACTCCGATCGCGAGCAGAGGCGTTGGAGAAGTTCGAGGAACTCCTGGCCGCTAGCAACGAAAGCTTGGCGGGGATGAAGGTGTCGTATCAGGCCGCTCTAGCTGAAGCGTCTAAACAAAAGCGTAAAGTGGAGGAGTTGCAGGGGCTCCTAGCGAAGAACGACGACGCATGCTTGGAGTTGGCTCGAGTTAGGTCAAAGCATTATGAGGAAGTGGCGGCGATGCAGAAAGAACATAATGAGAGTCTGGGCCGGTTGGGGAAGGAGGCCACCGATGAAAGAAAACGCCTGGCCAGAATGCTCGATGAAGTAGAGGAGAAGCTGCAGCGGCGTGATCACGATGTCGCTGACTTGAGAGCCAACGCTAGATGGCACGAGGGGATGATAGCCCGGCTGAGTGACGAGCTATCCCAAGCCCGGGGAGAGGTCAAAGATAAGCAGTTGAGAATTAACGCTCTCTAAGAAATGGTCGAGCTGGTTAGGGCCGATAAAGTGAGGGCCAGGGGGAGGTCGAGGAGCTGACCAAAAGGTTGGCCCGACAAGAGGAGGAGGTACGATCCTATTCCCTTTTTTTAGTTTCCTTTGTTGGTTCCTCATAGCGCCGACTGATTCTGGCTTCGCAGATGGCAAAATTAGGGCTGGACAATCGGGCCTTGCAAGGTGAGCTTGCATCTAGCCGAGATAGGAGTTCGAAACTCGAGGTGTGGGCCGGCGAGTTCGAGGAGCAAACTATTTTTCTGCGGGCTCAGATCGCGGAAGCTGAGAGGCAAGTTGCCCTATTGCCGAGCCAAATGGCCGAGGCTGAGATGCAACTCGCCATGCTCAAGGGCGAACAAGATGTAATTGGTACTGATGCCTTCCAACTCGGATTGGAAGAATGCAGAGACAAGATATCCAGCGAGCATCCAGAATGGGATCTCTCTTTCCTGGATGCTTAAGCTCTTGATGCCAGTGACTCCGGGGGTGAAGAGGAGGATGAGTACATCGACGCTTCGGATACCGATCTTGGTGCCGCCCTAGGTCCCAGCGAGGCCGCAGCTTCTGGAGGACATTCGCAGACTGTCGCCAAGGAGGCTCAGATATTCGAGAAGGGCGAATCAAGTCATGCCTCTGCAGACGTAATTGGGGGTTCTCCTGGAACTGACGCGGTTCCCGGCTTTTAAAAGTCACTTCTACGTTTTGCTTCCCGAGCTGTAACTCTGCCTGACGTTCTTTAATGAATGAACTCTCCGCTTCCATTTGAGTGCTTTTTCTTGGGCAGTCCTTCGCTCCGAATTTCGTCCCAATCGCAAGTGACTTATGGCTTGTTGGTGCTGTTTGGTCGTTTTTATCTCAGGATCGAGGGAATGCATTGGCTGGGTCCAAGGTGGGGCGATAGCCTTGACTGGTGAACCGAGAGACGATCTGGTTCGGTTCATGTTTGAGCGATGCAATAGATTAATTAAAACTTGAGGAATGAAGCAGGTCGGTTAAGGCCGACGGATAGGGTAGGTCGGCTAGGGCCGACGGACGAAATAAGTCGGCTAGGGCCGACGGATGAAGCAGGTCGGCTAGGGCCAACGAGTGAGGCAGGTCGGCTAGGGCCGACGGATGAAGTAGGTCGGCTAGAGCCGACGGATGAAATAGGTCAGCTAGGGCCGACGGCAAAGTAGGTCGGCTAGGGCCGACAGATAAAGTAGGTCGGGTAGGGCCGACAGGCAAAGTAGGTCAGCTAGGGCCGATGGACGAGAGTGGTTACCAAAGCGGCGATATGTGGCCGGATTTTGTGTTGGTGGCTCGAGGGCTGATGGCTGGAGCAGGTAGATTTCTTGCTTGGATCGGTTTAAATATTGATGGGGGGTCTGGCTATCGTTGGCTATTTCATTCAACGACCTTTGCTAGCTTGATACGAGCTTGCGCCGACGGAATGGCTTCCAAGGATGGCGGAAGGTCAACCGGAGCACCAGCCGACGATGCCAACACTCGTTGGGGGGCTCGTAGGAGCCGTACTCAGACCGTCGTCGACGGGGAGGTCCTGGCCTCCTTGTTGGCAAGTCGACAACGACTCCAGAAGGCGACCGAACAATATGTAATCGCCTCCACCGAGGAGATCATGCACCTCGTGCGGTTAATGATCTCTTAGAGAGGCGCATGGCATCTCTCCAACAGCAGGCGGGTAGCCTTGCGGTGGATCAGGGAGAGCGGTCGGCAGTTCCGGGAGACAATGGTGAGCCCCTGTGAGGGCTGATGTATTTTTGTTTCTTTTGTCACTCCTTTTTTGGTGAATGAAAGAATAGTTTTTGACATGGCTTCTCAAGGAGGAGAGCGATCATCTGATGATCTAAGGGCGGCGATCAACGGCTTGCTGCATCCGAAGGGGGGCCGTCCCACCATTACGGTCGATGGGGAGGCCTTGGCGTCGGCCTTCGCGAGCCATCCGCGGCTCGAAAGGGTCATTGAAGAGTACGTGGCCGACACCACGAGGGAGGTCGAGGCCCTCTGTGAGGTGGTGGACTGGCAACGGGGGGAGATATCATCTCTCCATCGATAGGTTGCCGAGCTCTCCCAGCGCTTAGAAGACTTGCTGGCCTCCGGAAGTGACAGCGAGCCCTAGCAAGGGCTTCTTCTTCTTTTTCTTTCTTTTGCCATTGCTGTCCTTCCTTCCTTTTTAATCAATGAATACAAAGTTTTATCACATTGTGCATTCTGTTGTTTTCAGAGCATTTGCGAATGTTGGTTGGGTTTTTTCGGCCACCCAAGTCCGAGCTAGGTCTTGTGAGACCACGGTCGGGCTTAATTAGGGCGCACGAGCCACTCAAATCCGGACGTAGCTTAGGAAGACACTTAGGTCAGTCGGGGCTTATGAGCTACCCGAATCTAAGCTAAGTTATGCACATTGTTTAGGTCGGCCGGGGCTTATGAGCTGCCCGAATCTGAAACAAGTTTTCCTGAGGGGCCACCGGTCTCTGCCCAGACCAGCGGCGGACCTAGGCGATCCTTTAGAAGGAGTCCCTTTACTTTCTTCGGAGTATCAGGAGGACTTTGTTTTCGTATTCATTTATAGGGTATTCGAGAAGTCACCCTGCTTCAAACGATGTCCTGGAGTGCGACTAAGGCGCGAGGACTTTGCTCCTTCGGCCGATGGTTCGGTAGTCGAACACGACTAGGGCGCGAGAATGTCACTCGGTAGACCCGATGAGCTTGATAGCTAAGGTCGCTCCCTAGCTTTGGCCGAGGTTTCGAGCGGCAGGGTGTAGTCCTTGGCTTTGGCCAAGGTTTGGAGAATTTGTTACTCGGCCCCGCCGAGGTTCGGAGAATTTGTTGCTCGACCCAGCCGAGGTTCGGAGAATTTGTTGCTCGGCCCAGCCGAGGTTCGGAGAATTTGCTGCTCGGCCCAGCCGAGGTTCGGAGATTTGCTGCTCGGCCCAGCCGAGGTTCGGAGAATTTCTGTTCAAATAGATAACTCGGTCGTGCCGAGGATCGGTGAGCGGCACCTGTTTCTTTTCGCAGTCTTTGGCAATGTAATGTATGATGATTCACGTCGTAAATTACGAAAATACGTGCCGATAGAAGGTATAATAAGGTATATCGAAGTGGACTTATAAAGGACATACCCTATTGATAATACTTACGGAGATTGTCCGAGTTCCATGTCCGGGGGATGGACTTTCTATTTAAATCTTGTAGCTTGTAGGTTCCCGGTCCAATAATCTCTGCCACTTGGTATGGGCCTTCCCAGTTTGGTGCCAGTTTTCCTTGTTCCAGCGGTTTGGAGATAGAGGCTTTCCGGAGAACAAGATCACCGGGCAGGAAGGCTTTCCCTTTGACTCTGGAGGCGTGGTAGCGGGCCACCCTTTGTTGATAGGCAGCCACTCTGATCCGGGCCTTCTCTCTTATCTCCTCAGGTCGAGGTTGGTGCGGAGCTGTTCGTCGCTAGCTTCCTCTGAGTAGCTTTCCACCCGCAGTGAGGGGAGGCCTATTTCTACATGGATAACGGCCTCCGTGCCGAAGGCCATCCGGAATGGGGTTTCACCTGTCGGGATTCTCGGGGTGGTGCGGTAAGCCCATAGGACATGGTGCAACTCATCCCCCACCTACCTTGGGCTCTGGAAAGACGAGCTTTGATCCCCTGAAGCATGGTCCTGTTGGTCACTTCAGCTGCTCCATTGGCTTGCGGGTGCCCGACCGAGGTGAGGTGGTGATGGATTCCGTGCTCTTCACAGAACTGGCGGAACTTTGGGTTGTCGAATTGCTTGCCATTATCAGTGATTATAGTATGCGGGAGGCCGAATCGGCAAATGATGGACCTCCACACAAAATCTCTGGCCCGTGCCTCGGTTATTTGTGCAACCGCCTCCGCCTCGACCCATTTAGTGAAGTAGTCGATGGTGACGAATAGAAATTTCCGCTGCCCCGTGGCAAGCGGGAACGGGCCGAGGATGTCCATCCCCCACTTGGCGAAGGGCCAAGCAGAGGATATAGGAACCAGGCTGGCGGAGGGGAGTCTCTGAATGCTTGAGTGCCTCTGGCATGGGTCGCAGGCTCGGACAAGATCGTCTGCATCCTTCTACATAGTCGGCCAGTAGTAGCCTTGTCGTAGCACCTTGTGGCATAGGGACCGGCTTCCCAGATGGTTGCCGCAAATCCCTTCATGCACTTCACGGAGAGCATAATCTGCTTCGGATGGACGGAGGCATCTGAGCAGTGGCATGGAGAAGGATCGTTTGTAGAGTTGATCGTCGATTAGCATGTAGTGGGTGGCCTGCAGCTTTAGCTTTCTAGCTTCTCTCCGGCCGGGTGGAAGCGACCCTTCTTTGAGGTACTTCAGAATGGGATCAAACCATGACGGTTCATCTTCAACTTGCATTATTCGGTCGGCTTCTGCGATGCTGGGTTTCTCCAGGGTCTCCAGGTGGAACTTTTGTTCGGCGTCCATTGACTCTGCGGTCACCAATCGGGACAGCAGGTCGGCACGGGCATTCTCGGATCTGGGAATCTGAGTGATCTCAAACTCAAAAAAATGGGGGAGCAGGCTCTGCACCTCTTGAAGATATCGAACCATGTTCGGCTCCCGAGCCTCAAATTCTCCTCATACATGGCCAGCCACTAGCTGAGAGTCGGTGAAGGCGTTAAGCTTCTCCACCTTCAGGTTGCGGGCAATTCGGAGATCGGCTAGCAGGGATTCGTACTCAGCTTCGTTGTTGGAGGCCGGAAAAGAGAACCGGATGCCATATTCAAAGGTTGCCCCCTCCGGGCTGGTGAGTACCAGGCCGCACCGGAGCGATGAGTGCTGGATGACCCGTCGACGTGGAGGAGCCACCGGGCTCCAGATTTTGGCTCTTCGGGAGAGTCCGGGGTGGAACCGTCCTTCGGGATGGTACACTCGAGGAGGAAATCGGCTAGCACCTGAGCTTTGATGGCCGGGCAAGGCTGAAAGTGGATGTCATGCTCGCTCAACTCGATGGCCCACTTGGTCATTCTTCCTGATGTCTCGGGGCGATGGACCACCGCCTTGATGGGTTGGTCAATCAGGACCGTCACAGAATATGCTTGGAAGTACAGTCGCAGCTTCCAAACCGAGGTGATTAAGGCCAACACCATTTTTTCAATACTGCTATATCTTGTCTCCGCATCGCGGAGCAGCCTGCTGACATAGTAAATCGGCTTTTGGACCTTGCTTTCCTCTCTGACCAGCACCGAACAGACGACACCTTTTGAAACGGCCAGGTACAAGAACAGGGTCTCGCTCGGGCTCGGACTGTTGAGGAGTGGGGGCGAGCCGAGTTATTTCTTGAGATCTTGAAATGATTTTGGCATTCAGGGGTCCACCGAAGTTCTTAGCCGACTGGAGGGTTTTGAAGAAGGGAGGCATCTCTCGGCCGAGCGCGCCACAAAGCGGTTAAGAGCCGCTATCCTCCCAGTTAGGCGCTGACCTCTTTAATAGATGTTGAGGGCGCCATTTGTTAGAGGGCTTGAATCTTCTGGGGGTTAGCTTCGATACCTCGCTGGGAGACCATGAAGCCGAGAAACTTCCCGGAGTTAACGCTGAAGGCGCATTTGATCAGATTGAGCCTCATCCTATACTTGCGTAGCGTTGCAAAGCTCTCTGAGAGGTCCTCGACATGCCGTGATGCTTCTTTGCTCTTGACCAGCATGTCGTCCATATACACCTCCATATTTCGGCCGATTTGCTCCTTGAATACTTTGTTAACCAGCCTTTGGAGGCCGTTACTTGGTTGTAGCCGAGCCTTCAAGATTAATAATAAACTTCCTCAGCTTTTAGCCGAGGGTTCTGATATGTCACTCTGTCTTGGCCGAGGTTTTAGATAAATAGGAGATGCACTTCGGCTCTGGCCGGGGCTTCCGATAACAAGAGATGCACTCCAGCTCTGGCCGGGGCTTCCGGCAATAAGAGATGCACTCCGGCTTTGACCGGGGCTTACGCACTTCGGCTCTAGCTGGGGCTTCTGATAATAAGAGATGCACTCCGGCTCTGGCCGGGGCTTCTGATAATGAGAGATGCACTCCGGCTCTGGCCGGGGCTTCGGTAATAAGAGATGCTCTCCGGCTCTGGCCGGGGCTTCCGGTAATAAGAGATGCACTTCTGCTCTGGCCGGGGCTTCCGGCAATAAGAGATGCACTCCGGCTCTGACCGGGGCTTACGCACTTCAGCTCTGGCCGGGGCTTCTGATAATAAGAGATGCACTCCGGCTCTGGCCGGGGCTTCCGATAATGAGAGATGCACTCCGGCTCTGGTCGGGGCTTCCGGTAATGAGAGATGCACTCCGGCTCTGGCTGGGGCTTCCGGTAATAAGAGATGCACTCCGGCTCTGGCCGGGGATTTCGATAATGAGAGATGCACTCCAGCTTTGCCGAGGCTTCCGATAATAAGAGATGCACTCCGGCTCTGGCCGGGGCTTTCGATAATGAGAGATGCACTCTGGCTCTGGCCGGGGCTTCCGATAATGAGAGATGCACTTTGGCTCTGGCCGGGGCTTCGGAGATCATTGCTCGGCCTAGCCGAGGTTTGGAGACTTGTTGCTCGGCCCAGCCGAGGTTCGGATATTTGTTGCTTGGCCCAGCCGAGGTTCGGAGAATGGTTGCTCGGCCTAGCTGAGGTTCGGAGATTTGTTGCTTGGCCCAGCCGAGGTTCGAAGATTCCCTGCTTAAATAGATAACTCGGTCGTGCCGAGGATTGGTATCCAGCATCTGTTTTCTTCATGATTTTTGGTGATATAATTGTGGTGGTCATGCCATGAATCATGAAAACAATATGCCGACAAAATTTAAGAAGGCGGGCCCGTAGAAGGCATACCCTATTGATGATATTTGTGGAGGTTGTCTGAATTCCACGTCCGAGGGATGAATCTTCTGCTTAGATCTTGCAGCTTGTAGGCGCCGGATCTGACGACTTCCGCCACTTGGTAGGGGCCTTCCCAGTTTAGAGCTAGCTTTCCTTGCTCTAGCGGTTTGGAGACGGATGCTTTCTGGAGGACAAGATCGCCGGGCGAGAAAGATCTCCCTTTGACTCTGGAGGTGTGATAGCATCCACGGGTAAGGGGGTCCTATCTCCATGGGGATGACAGCTTCTACGCTAAAGGCCATCCGGAATGGGGTCCCGCATGTAGGAACTCTTTGGGTGGTGCGGTGGGCGCCGAGGCTGAAGCTGGCTGTCGGACTTCTGTGAAGCATGGAGTCAAGAACTCCTTGTCTTGGCTTTATGACGCCATCCTTCCTCACGCAAAAGGTGCCAAGGGGGTAATGTGGTAGCCATAAATGCCTTAATAATGGAAGGAGATAAGGCATTAAATGCCTTAAAGCAGTTAGATGAACATGGCCTTTATGAGGCCATAAATGCAGCGTGGCTATGGAAGCCGATCTGTGGTGCCGAGGCAGGGAGAAGGTGGAGACTGCATAGAGTCGTGGCGAGAGGACATCGGAGAGAGGGATCGGGCCCGCCGAGATCTGGGGAGATCCTTGTCGCAGCCCCCTTGCGGGACTGGTCTGGCCTCCTTAGGTCGATGTGGGGGTCCGCGACTCCATGCAGACCAGAAGAAAAAGTGGCTAGAGAAAGAGGAGCTGCGGCCTCTTCGAGGAGATACGGAGCAGGGGCAGCTATAACTGGACGAGGAGCTGTAAGGCGCTCCTGAACTAGACGGATCAGGGCCTGGACCTGCTGGACCAGCGTGGCGAACTAGTCCTGGGTCACTGGGACAGCTGGTGGCGACAGAGTCTCAGCTGGTGGTGGCGGCAGCGCCAAGCAGCTCATCGGATCAGGTCTCTGGGAGACGACCTGGTCCTGGGCTTCAGAAGTTGCCCTTCTCCGATTAGCCATTGGAGATGTTCTCTTCCAGATCGAGATCCTTGTCTCCTTTCTTCAAGTTTAATGGGACTTGAGGCCCTTCCTCTAGTGCCAATCTGTTGCTGCCGGGATTCGTCTCCAATTCGGGCGCAGTCGATCTCCTGGGGGGGACCTGCACAGAAATCCTCATGCGAGAGGTGTTGGGGGTGGCCCTCCGCGGAAGACCCTCCGACGCTCAAGTCAGTGGAAGAATCGGCGATCAACAGAAAATGGGGAGGTGGATCTTTCCGAGGAGTCTCTCCAGGGCGGCCGATCGGGAGCTCAAAAAAGTGGGAGCGTCGACGAGCAGCTGGGGAGAGTGGGAGAGTGAGTGTGAGAGTGAGCGCAGCGAGATGAGAGTCCCGCAATGGAGACTCCTTCAAAAAAGGTTCTGGGGAGGCTAGCGCTTGGGTTGGCCGAATTGTCTGAGGAAGCCCAAGCCAGAGTTCTGATAGAAGAGGCTGGGAAGTTGAAGGCTTCTCAGTCGGAGGTCGCCCGGGTTGACTCCTCGGGTGGAGACGGCCAGCCCAGTAGCTCAAACATGGACGTTGAGGAGGCATTTTCCGCTTTAATGAGTTGGCCTTGTATCTGGGTGCGGATCCCTCAGCGGACAAGTTTGCGGGCTTGGAGTTGGTTGATGCTGCGTTCGGGCAGCACGGCGTGGCCGAAAGTATCCATCTTCTTCCTGATATTGACAATCCGACCCTCATGAAGATGACACGGGCCTACGCCTCTCGGGTGAGTCACCATTCTTGAGTGGTGGATACTTTTCGGCTGACTTGATTGCATATTCTTACTCATTCTTTATCCTGTATAGTGTTTTGCTTTCTCGGGCGATGTGCTGGCGTTTGAGTTTGGCGACGGGGGCCGGCATTTAGGCTAGGAGAGCCAGTGCCGAACTCCGATCGCGAGCAGAGGCGTCTGAGAAGTTCGAGGAACTCCTAGCCGCTAGCAACGAAAGCTTGGCGGGGATGAAGGCGTCGTATCAGGCCGCTCTAGCTGAAGCGTCTAAGCAAAAGCGTAAAGTGGAGGAGTTGCAGGGGCTCCTGGCGAAGAACGACGACGCATGCTTGGAGTTGGCTCGAGTTAGGTCAAAGCATTCTGAGGAAGTGGCGGCGATGCAGAAAGAACATAATGAGAGTCTGGGCCGACTGGGGAAGGAGGCCGCCGACGAGAGAAAATGCCTGGCCAGAATGCTCGATGAAGTAGAGGAGAAGCTGCAGCGGCACGATCACGATGTCGCTGACTTGAGAGCCAACACTAGATGGCATGAGGGGATGATAGCCCGGCTGAGTGACGAGCTTTCCCAAGCTCGGGGAGAGGTCGAAGATAAGCAGTTGAGAATTAATACTCTCCAAGAAAGGGTCGAGCTGGTTAGGGCCGATAAAGCGAGGGCCAGGGGGGAGGCCGAGGAGCTGACCAAAAGGTTGGCCCGACAAGAGGAGGAGGTACGATCCTATTCCCTTTTTTTATTTCCTTTGTTGGTTCCTCATAGCGCCGACTGATTCTGCTTCGCAGATGGCAAAATTAGGGCTGGACAATCGGGCCTTGCAAGGTGAGCTTGCATCTAGCCGAGGTAGGAGTTCGGAACTCGAGGCGCAGGCTGGCGAGTTCGAGGAGCAAACTGTTTTTCTGCGGGCTCAGGTCGTGAAAGCTGAGAGGCAAGTTGGCCTATTGCGGAGCCAAATGGCCGAGGCTGATATGCAACTCGCCATGCTCAAGGGCGAACAGGACGTAATTGGTACTGACGCCTTCCAACTCGGAGTGGAAGAATGCAGAGACAAGATATCCAGCGAGCATCCAGAATGGGATCTCTCTTTCCTGGATGCTGAAGCTCTTGATGCCAGTGACTCCGGGGGTGAAGAGGAGGATGAGTACATCGACACTTCGGATACCGATCTTGGTGCCGCCCCAGGTCCCAGCGAGGGTGCAGCTTCTGGAGGACATTCGCAGACTGTCGCCAAGGAGGCTAAGATATTCGAGAAGGGCGAATCAAGTCATGCCTCTGCAGACGTAATTGGGGGTTCTCCTGGAACTGACGCGGTTCCGGCTTTTAAAAGTCACTTCTACGTTTTGCTTCCCGAGCTGTAACTCTACCTGACGTTCTTTAATGAATGAACTCTCCGCTTCCATTTGAGTGCTTTTTCTTGGACGGTCCTTCACTCCGAATTTCGCCCCAATCGCAAGCGACTTATGGCTTGTTGGCGCTGTTTGGTCGTTTTTATCTCAGGATCGAGGGAACGCATTGGCTGGGTCCAAGGCGGGGCGATAGCCTTGACTAGTGAACCGAGAGACGATCTGGTTCGGTTCATGTTTGAGCGATGCAATAGATTAATTAAAACTTAAGGAATGAAGCAGGTCGGTTAAGGTCGACGGATAGGGTAGGTCGGCTAGGGCCGACGGACAAAATAAGTCGGCTAGGGCCGACGGATGAAGCAGGTCGGCTAGGGCCGACGTGTGAAGCAGGTCAGCTAGGGCCGACGGATGAAGCAGGTCGGCTAGGGCCGACAGGCAAAGTAGGTCGGCTAGGGCCGACGGATGAGAGTGGTTACCAAAGCGGCGACATGTGGTGGGATTTTGTGTCGGTGGCTCGAGGGCTGATGGCTGGAGCAGGTAGATTTCTTGCTTGGATCGGTTTAAATACTGATGGGGGGTTCGGTTATCGTTGGCTATTTCATTCGACGACCTTTGCTAGCTTGATACGAGCTTGCGCCGACGGAATGGCTTCCAAGGATGGGGGAAGGTCAACCGGAGCACCAGCCGACGATGCCAACATTCGCTGGGGGGCTCGTAGGAGCCGTACTCAGACCGTCGTCGACGGGGAGGTCCTGGCCTCCTTGTTGGCGAGTCGACAACGACTTCAGAAGGCGACCGAACAATATGTAATCGCCTCCACTAGGGAGATCATGCACCTCCATGCGGTTAATGATCGCTTAGAGAGGCGCGTGGCGTCTCTCAACAGCAGGAGGGTAGCCTTGCGGCGGATCAGGAGAGCGGTCGGTGGTTCCGGGAGACAATGGTGAGCCCCTGTGAGGGCTGATGTATTTTTTGTTTCTTTTGTCACTCCCTTTTTCGGTGAATGAAAGAATAGTTTTCAACATGGCTTCTCAAGGAGGAGAGCGATCATCTGATAATCTAAGGGCGGCGATCAACGGCTTGCTGCATCCGGAGGGGGGCCGTCCCACCATTACGGTCAATGGGGAGGCCTTGGCGTCGGCCTTCGCGAGCCATCAGCGGCTCGAAAGGGTCGTTGAAGAGTACGTGGCTATCACCACGAGGGAGGTCGAGGCCCTCCATGAGGTGGTGGACCGGCAACGGGGGGAGATATCATCTCTCCATCGACAGGTTGCCGAGCTCTCCCAGTGCCTGGAAGACTTGCTGGCCTCCGAAAGTGACAGCGAGCCCTAGCAAGGGCTTCTTCTTCTTTTTCTTTCTTTTGCCGTTGCTGTCCTTCCTTCCTTTTTAATCAATGAATACAAAGTTTTATCACATTGTGCATTATGTTGTTTCCAGAGCATTTGCGAATGTTGGTTGGGTTTTTCCGGCCACCCTGCTGCCCGAACGCGGCATCAACCAACTCCAAGTCCGCAAACTTGTCCGCCGAGGGATCCGCACCCGGGTACAAGGCCGACCTCATTAAAGCGAAAAATGCCTCCTCAACGTCCATGTTCGAGCTACTGGGCTGGCCGTCTCCACCTGAGGAGTCAACCCGGGCGACCTCCGATTGAGAAGCCTTCAACTTCCCAGCCTCTTCTATCAGAACTCTGGCTTGGGCTTCCTCAGACAATTCGGCCAACCCAAGCGCCATCCTCCCTAGAACCCTTTTTGAAGGAGTCTCCATTGCGGGACTCTCATCTCGCTGCGCTCCCTCTCACACTCACTCTCCCACTCTCCCCAGCTGGTTGTCGGTGCTCCCCCCTTTTTTGAGCTCCCGATCGGTCGTCCCTGGAGAGACTCCCCGGAGAGATCCACCTCCCCATTCTCTGTTGATCGCCGATTCCTCCACTGACTTGAGCGTCGGAGGGTCTTCCGTGGAGGGCCATCCCCAACGCCTCTCGCGTGAGGACTTCTGTGCAGGTCCCCCCTCAGGAGATCGACTGCGTCCGAACCAAGGACAGATTTCAGCAGCAACAATCACTATTTAATCACGCTATTTTTATTATCATTAATTGGTGTTGCTAAAACTATTTTTTCGGTGAACTGGCTCATAGACGCGTGAGCACAAGAGGCTCGTTTGAATATTACAAACCAGTTAAGTCACGTGTTGCCACACCAGTATGAAAACAAAGAAGGTATATATGGTGTTACACACATAGGCATGATATTATTTTAGGATGACATGTCCTTGTGCCATGGATTCCACGCCTTCAAAGGCACGTCCCTTCAACGGCTTCCATGTCTGTGTTTTTGCGTCCGGTTCCTCTGATATGGAGTCATTTTGTCGCTCTTGTGGTCTTGTTCAGCTTCCAACGGATGGGTTAGCAGGGGTGGGACGTAGTTCGATCAAGTTGAAAAGGACTACGACCTAGGAAATAAAGATCGATGCTCTGAACTATATTTGTTTCAGAAGCTCGTAACCGAAGTCTCCCTGTGTATTATTTGGACGCTAGCCGTCTTGCCAGCGAGCGCACAAAAAAAAAACAGTCATCGGTCGTTTATGGTTATTAGGGCTTAAAACGAATTTAATACGGATGATATATTCATATTTGCATTTATATTTTTTAACATATATAAAATAAAAATTTATGTTCATATTTATTCTAAACGAATATGAATACGAATCAGATATTAAGTGATATGGCTGATCAAGCCGCATTAGAGTTGACAGAAAAAGCAACCGACGGAACCCAGCTTTGAACTCTGAGGCCCCCTCTGCCTTGGCTTTCAAGACTCCCTCGACCTCGGAGCCTAGGTCCCCTCGACCTTCAATTGCGGATCTCTTCGGCCTCGGACCTCATGCCCTCTCGGCCTTTGAGCCCCCCTCGGCCTTAGACCTCAGGTCTCTTCGGCCTCCGATTGTGGATCCCTTCGGTCTCGGACCTCGTGTCCTCTCGGTCTCGGACCCTAGGTCCTCTCCGCCTCCAACTTCGGATCTCTTCGGCCTCGGACCTCATGCCCTCTCGGCCTTCGAAACCCCTTCGGCCTCAGACCTCAAGTCTCTTCGGCCTCCGGCTGCGAATCCCTTCGGCCTTGGACCTCATATCCTCTCGGCCTCGGCCTCGAGTCCTCTCGTTCTCGGACCTCATGTCCCCTCAGCCTTGGACCCGAGTCCCCTCGGTCTTGAACCTCATATCCCTCGGCCTTGGACCCAAGTCCCCTCAACCTTGGACTCCAGGTCCTACTTCCTTGAGCCGTCTGACACTACCACATGGCTCACCAACCATATGTAGCTGCCACGTAGCCCACTAACTGTCTGCGATTGCGCGTGGCCATTATCTTTAGCGGCGTCTGTTTGACACGACTAGGCCCACCTGCCATCTGTGGCGCCGCGCCGCATCTGACAGGTGACTGGCGGGGCAAGACACCTCTGATATGCTCAGTGTCGATTGCGACCTGTCTTTATCAGCCTGGCCACCTGCCCACTACTGAATAACAACGTCTCAAAATTAGCCATCTTTCGAGAGTAGGAAAGGGGATCTTCGAACAGGTATAGAACCTACACTCACAACGAGGGAAGGGATTTGAACTCAAATTCTCAAGCTATTCTCCTTCATTAGCTCTTTCTTTTACTATTCCCAAGTGGCTTACTTGAGCGTCGGAGGGTCCCCACTGGTGAAACTAGTCCTCGGAGACTTTCTTGCAGGAGTGCTAACCGGGGAGGAGGCCCTCTGTTATTTTGACGCTCGAGGAGCGCGATTTGGTGGCAACATCAAGCATATCCATATTTATTATATACGGATACAGATACGAATCGGATATCAAGCATATTCATATTTGTTATATACAGATACGGATATGAATCGAATATCAAGCATATCCATATTTGTTATATACGGATACGAATACAAATCGAATGTTAAGGTAGTGTTTGATACAAAAAAATGCTATAATAAATTTATATTATTTTAAATTCTAAATTATCTTCTATTTCTTCATTTCTATGTTTGAAACTATAACACTATATGATTTTTCAAAATTTATATTGTATTTTCACATGTATTCATTCAATTTTTTTATAAATATTTTCTTACTAACTATAATTTAAATAACTTTATTTATATACTCTTTCAAAATCTACGTTATATTTTTTATATGTCTATTCAATTCTCTTTTATAAATATTTTTTATCACTAAAAATTATTTAAATAACTTATATTTTTATATGTCTATTCAAATCTCTTTTATAAATTTTTTTTTCACTAAAAATTATGTAAATAACTTCATTCATGTCCTCTCAAATTAAAGCTTTGCTTTTTAGCATTATTTTATATGAAGAGTATAAGCACTAATAATAATAATGAACTCCTCTTCTAACACTAATTTAAGCAAAATTATTTTTTCTATTATTTTCTTAATATTTATAATTTCATCTTTTAAACTCTTATATATAATAATTTCTAATTTATTTTATTCTTATCTTTTCTTATATACCAAAATTTATAACCATCAACCTCTTTTGCTTTTTTCTACCTACTTAATTTCTCATAGACAAACTATGTTGATTCTTCTTCTAGTCATTACATTTATTAATTTTATTAATTTTTAATTAATAAACTTATATTTTAAGTCACTAATATATTTTTTATTATTTTTTGGACTAACTTTTTTACTCGTATTTATTCATAAGAGTTTAAAAATTCTTGCTTACTTTCATATCACAATCGGGTGCTAATGTAATGCATCATTTATGATACTATTGTAGTTATCTTTATAAAACTTTATGCTGCATTAGGGCCTATGTTTTCATACCTTGCTTACTTTTATATCATAATCAGGTGCCAACTTAATACATCATGTTTAGGACTATCCTAATTATCATTATTAAACTTTACGCTACATTAGGGTTTGTGTAAACCATCACAAGTATAAGACATTCAAGTGGTTTTTTCTATTCAATTGATGTTCATAGATGAAAGGGTTGGATCATGCTTCGTCTCAGTCTAACCTAATTTTATATTTGAGTTTTGATTATAGATTCGGATCCAATCTATTTGTTTGTTGGATCAAATCAGATTTATAGAAAAAATTTTAGGCCCAACAAATCATTTAGATATATTTGAGTTTAATATAAAATATTACATTTAAGTCAAGCATCTAATTTTTATTTTATTATTAAAATCTAATAATTGATAAATAAATGGAATCAACTTAAATATAAGTTTCTATTCAAATACTCTTAATTCTATAAAGTAAATGGTTATCATTAAGTTTATAATTATGATATTTAAAATATTTATCAATTCAATTGAACACATTATAAATAAGAATCAATCAAGATAAATAATAAAAAAAGATATAATTAGAGGAAAAAAAGATGAGAGAAGACTTGGTTGTTAAGATAAAACATGAAGAATTAATTTAAATTGGAACCCATATAATAAATTTATAATGATAATTCGAATGAAAATAGAGATATTATAAAAATTTATTGATTGAAAAAGATTAAAACCTAAACTCAACTCAAAACTTAAATTGGTCCAATTAAATGCCGTTAGATGTAACCCACCTAACAATTCACGAATTCTTTATGACTCACTAGGACCTAACATAACGAGTAAAAAAAAAAAACGAAGAGGCATCGTGTGTAGAAGCCAGAAGTAGAAAAGTCTCCGTCTCGTCCTCTTTCCAATCTCATGACACATGCTATTTTTTATTTTGAGTTAAAAAAAAAGATGAAGAGGCATCACATGCGAAAGCCAAAAGCGAAAGAGTCTATGTCTATGTCCTCTTCCTAATCCCATGCGGTATGCCATTTTTTCGAGTAAAATAAAAAAAGAGGCATCGATGTAGAAGCCGGAAGAGTCTTCGTCTCCATACTCTTCCCAATCACATGCGGCACAAGTAAAAAAAAGAAGACAAAGAGGCATCGCGTGGAAGCTAGAAGCAAAAGAGCCAGAAGCAAAAGTTCGGCCAAAATGAGGAATAACCTGATTTTTTGAGGTATAGAATTGATCGGCCCGAATGACCGAGGTATGGTTGGCTCGGGCAGCCGAGGCATTGTCGGCACGGATGGCTGAGGCATGGTCAGCTCGGATGGCCGAGGTATGAGGATAGCTTGGGTTACCGAGGAATGGTTCGGCTCAAATATCCGAAGTATGAGGATGGTTCGGGTTGTCGAGGTGACCCGAATTATCAAAGGCGATTCGACTTCATTGCTTGGATATTATGCCAGCTGGTTAGTAGGGTATTTGGATTGGGCATGACCCAATTGTCGATGTGGGCGATCAATAATGCCATGACGATTTTACCCCTCATCACATGCCCCCCACTCCTTAGTCTGAAATGTAAGTTTGGATATAGGGAGTAGAATTTCGGAGCAATCTTGTTTGGGGGATTCAAAAAGGCGGGCAATGATAATCTCGTAAATGACTGGCCATTGTTTTGTCATCATTTTTCGCCGCAGCTCGAGGAGGAAATGCCTCGTTTCCAGCAAGCCACGATAGAGGAAGCTCCACGTGGCGGAACTCCTTTATTTCTGCGCTCGTATCGGGGGCTTTGGCGTCTAGGGCTTTCTCTCTGAAGTGTTTATTTAAAGAGGGCTGGGGCAGTGCTCCTTTTGCAACGCTCTTTTGTCCCTATCATAGAGATTTTCCACTCTTTCTCTGAGCCCTTGCTTGCCTGTTCGTATCCTACCCCCATTTGGCCAATATGAAGGGTCAAGGCGATGTTGCTTCTGAGGTAACCTTTGATGATCTGAATAGGATCCGTTGCTATTATAGGGTTCCTCTGGATGTAACCTTATGGGTGTCGAGGACCGAGCACCGGGTTTCAACTGAGTTAAGTCAGGGAGTCTTCTTCTACGAGGAGAGCTTGAGGGCAGATCTCTGATTCCCTCTTCACCCGCTGATACAGGAGGTGATGAGGTTTTACAACATATGTCCAACGATGATAGCCCCAAATAGCTGGCGCAATCTTGTCGGGTTCATCTCGATGTGCAGTCGTGTTGGGTTGACTGCGACCCTTCCCATATTTCAAGTATGCTACAATCTAGTTTCCAGGAAGAGCTCTGAGTGGCCCTACATTGGTCCCCGGAAGTTGTTCAAGATGATTTCCGATAACCCTTCTTCGATAAAGGAGTGGAAGTCCCAATTTTTTATTGCCGAAGGAAACATCGGTTCGGATTTTTCGAGAGGATGGTCGAGTTATGTGAAGGATGCAAAGGCGCGCCCGAAGTTGAGCGAGCGGGATAAAAGAGATCTGGCTACCCTTCGTAGTGGCCAGGAGGTCTTAGCTAGCAATTTGTTAGCAGAGGATGCTCTTTTTCGCCGGGCTTAGCTCTATCGACCCTCAAGGTAAGTCTTTGCTCTAATGGTCAGCGTGTTTATGTAATTCCACTACTGTTTAACTAAACATTTGTTGTATTTTCAGCCGAGAGGTCCGCATTTGTGGGCCAAATAAGGAGGGAGCTGGGCAAGCGCCACAGGGGCTCCAGCTCTGGGGGCAAGCATAGGTCCGAGAAGAGGGCCCATCCTTCTGGGTCTCGCTCAAGGGAGCTTAGGAAAGACGACGTCGACCGCCACTCCTCTGCTTCAAAGAGAAAGGAAGTGGAAACGCCGGTCGTAACCGATAAGCCCTCCCTGTCGGAGCGGGGCGAGATAGCAGAGGAAGCCATTGGGGGGAGCTCGGAAAGAGCCACCGAGGTTTCCTCCCTCCAAATAGTGGTCATATCAGACGACACCGAGGAGATGTTTCCGGTCCATCCGGCAATCCTCTCGCCAGATGTTCTTCAGTTACCAACAGTGGAGAGTCCACTGCATATGAAAGAGGCCTCTGCTCAGGTGGAGGGGTCAGAAGAGGCAGTGGCGACTGCCGAAGCTCAAGTGGAGCTACCTGTTGAGAGGTTGGTGGAGGTCGAGTTGCCTCCTGTTGAGGGTCTCCCTGTTACGGTGCCAGCGGATGTCGTGAGGGAGATTGAAGTTCAAATAGAGTCTGTGGAGATGGAGCGCAGTCGGAGAGGAAGAAGAAGAAGAAGAATCACTAGATGAAGGGGGTGCTCAGGCCGAGGCTCCCTCAGCTGGGGCCAAAGCATCCGAGGCCCTGCAGGCCAGAGTCTTGATAGAGGAAGCCGAGCGAATGGCGGTTCCTCGGGCCGAAGCCCCTCAGGCCGGCTCTTCGGCCATGAGTTCTCTCGTCCACAGCTCGAAGGTGGATGACATGCTTACCGCCTTGATGAGGTCTGTTTTGCGCTCGGGGGAAGTTCCTCGACGGACGAGCCTGCGGCCGAGGATATCATCGATGCGGCTTTTGATCGGCTTGGGGCACCGAAGGATATTTACCTTCTCCCCGAGATTAGTAATGCTACTCTCATGAAGATTGCTTCGAACTACGCCTCCCAGGTAAGTTATTGTGCTGAAGTTGTAACTCCCGATGGGTCGGTTTGACCGTGGTTTCTTACTTGTATTTTTCTTTCAGAATGCCTTGATTACAAGGGCGCTGAATTGGCGCTTGAATTTGACCACTAGGGCTTGCGCTCAACCAGGAAGGAGACGGCCGACCTTCGGGCGAGGGTGGATTCAACCAGCTGGCTTTTCAGGGCCTTGGCGTCCACTAAGATGGACTTTGAGAGGGTGAGTGAGTCTTATCGACTTGCAGCTGAGAGGGCCTCTCAGCTTGAGGCTCAAGTCAGAGAGCTCCAGGGTTTTCACGAACAATCAGACAAGGCTTGCCTGGAGTTATCCCAGATTAAGGCTAAGCATGCCGATGAAGTTAAGGCCATGCAGCAGTATTTTGAAAAAAGATGGGACCAGCTGAAGGCTAGTCATGCTGAGGAGAAAAATAATTAGGGCAGGAGGCTCGAGGAGAAGGAGCACAAGTGCCGACGGCAGCGGGATCAGCTTGCCGGCCTGAATAAGAAATTTGCCGATAGAGAGAATTGGCTGAAATGGCAACATGAGCAGATTGCTAGGCTCACCGATGATCTTGATCAATCTTGGTGGGAAATCGGGGATAAATAGTCCCGAATTAATGATCTCAAGGAGGGTCTTCAACAAAATAAGTCGGCCAAATTGAAGGCCTTGGAAAAGGTTCAGGAGTTGAGCAATAAAATTGCTCGGCGGGAGGAAGAGGTATAGTGTCTTCCTATTCACTTGCTTTCGGTGCTTTTCTTTTGCTTGTGGGCTCAAATGCCCTGATGTTTTGCAGATGAGCAAAATTGGGCTCGAGGCGCAAGAGCAATTTAAGGCCCTAAGGGCGGAGTTGTCCGCGAGTCGCCAGATGAACTTCAATCTCGGGGGCTAGTTAACTGAAGCCAACAACCGAATTGCTTCGGCTGTGGAGGAGTACAAAAGTTCTACCTAATTTTTCGAGGAGCGTAGAGAGGTTTGTGCCGTTGCATTTCGGTTCAGTGAGGAGGAAACTCGAGTGAAGAACGTTTTGATGCTTGTACCCCGGGGGCTGAAGAAGCTGAATATGAGGATATTTCGGACGTCGATCTTGATGCTATCCTGGGCCCTAATGAGGCCATGGCTTCTGGAGAATGCCCTCAGTCTGCTGCCGAGGAACCCGAGATTAGTCCTTCAACATCTGAAGCGGGTGAAGCAAGTCAAACCCTTCCGGACGTTATCAAAGAGGTTCTAAGGACTGACCCAGACCCTAATTCTTAAGGGTTGCTTATGTATTTTTATTTTTTCAACCTGTAATGTGATCGAAACTTAATGAATGAGTCTTCTTATCTCTCTGTCTTATCTCTTTGGTCATTACTTTTTGAACAACCTTTTTTGTCGGGAGTTTCCTTGATGGTAAACAAATTGTAAGCGAAATGTGTTTTAAGGTCGGATAGCCCTTGGGGGTTCCGAGTCGAAGATTCTGCTTAATCAAAGCCAGATAGTCTGTTTTGCTGATACGTAGAATCCTTCGGTTTTTTCGTAGAACGTAATTCCAACTTTGCCTTGGTTAGGGCCGAGGTTAGGTGCGCGCAAACTTACTCGGTTTTGCTAAGGCACGAAATGGATCGGTGTGAGAGGGCCAAGAATGGCTCAAATATCTCAGTTGGGTCCGAGGATAGATAGTTTGGTTTGTCTGAAGTAAAAAGTTGGTACATTTTCTACCGAGGCATACGAAACGGCTTTGCTAAAGGGCCCTCTGTTTCTGCTCAAGGCATTTATCCTGCTAGCTTTTCCAATGCGGGTCCTTTTAGCGTACGCGATAAGCATTCAATTGCCATTGGTCGGCATCATTTTTGAAAGGGGATTTCCCAGGTCTGCTCGTATCTCAAGGACCTGCGATCGATTTCTTGCATTTAAGGCTCTTGATTCGAGATCAGAAGGAAATCTTCTGCCTTTTGTCACAGCTTGGGAGGCATGTTCGGCGTGCTTCGGAATGCGCTCTTTTCTTTTGTGCTATCACGTGGTGGCGAGGCAAGGGCATTTCAAATTCCAGGGCTCCCTTCTTTAACGACCGCCCCCGATTTGTTTGCCTATAAAAAGGGCAGGGAGCGGAATGTGTTAGGCCATCTCCCAAAGTCTTCTCTTTTTGTGAGTTGTAAGGACTTTCATGGCGCCTGTTTCGTTGAGAGCGGAGAGATCGAGCTTCCCTTTTGAAAGCTGGTTCATTCCAGATAGCTGGGGTGATAGAGAAGCTGCTGAAGAGCAGGTAGTCCTCAAGGGAGGAATTCTCGGAGGTCATATGGAGAGCGCACGAGAGGCCCGCAGAGGTCATATGGAGAGCGCACGTGTGCGCTTCCTGTGTGTCCTTTGTCACTTGCCATGGGGACCATAGGAAACGCAAAGCACATGTATTCCCCATGGGAGACATGGGACTGACCTCCTTCCTCAGTTTGGATCTCTCAATTCATCCACTTGAGGAATACTTTTCCATGTGAGGAAGGAGGAGAGTGGTGTTGGTCTGCTGGTTCTCTGCCTATGTGCTTGGACAGTGGCTAGCAGACTAGCATCCCACTTGGGGGGATGCTTCATTGGCATGAGCATCCACGGGTCTTCGACCTGGTTATGATCCCCCAATGGGTCCATCCGAGGGATCCGTGGATGGTCTACTTTATTCTTTCGCATTAACCAGTGGCTCAATAGAGCTATCTCGTTTCTCCAATTTCTGGGTCGGATGTAAAGACATCGCTATCGATCGAAGCTGCTTAGTCGAGCTTTTTATTTTATCTTTATTTCCTGTGCTATGATGCACTTGTAATGCCTCTCAGGAGGTTGTAATTCTTTCATTAATAAAGAAAGTTTCTACTCTTTCTTCTTTAAACATCTTTCTTTTTTCGATATGATGATGTTGAGAGTTGCTACTCTCATTTTATGCTTTTCGGTCCGTAGCATAATCCATAAGTCCAGCAGCGCTTTTGCTACTTTATTTCTGTTAACATGTCATTCAGTCCTCTGTGAAGGAAGTGTTTATCTCTGTTTAGGTCAGAGAAAGTCCTGGGCGGCCCTGTGAGCTCATGCAGTAAACATGATCCTAGTTAAGGGATGAAGTATGTATTTCTTTGAAAAGAAATAACTTGCATAATCTTGCTGGTAAGCGGTGAAAGGTTACTTACCTCTGCCAAAGCATAATAAGACGTCTTAGTCACGTCAGAGTGTTTGAGGAATTACTCGACTAGGTCGAGGCTTCCAGAAATATATTACTTGGTTTGGCTGAGGCTTCAAGATTATATTTTACTTGGCGCTGCCAAGGTATGGAGACCGTCACTCGGCTTGGCCGAGGCTTCAAGAATTATCACTCGGTTTGGCCGAGGCTTCAGGAATATATCACTTGGTTTGGCCGAGGCTTCAAGATTATATTTTACTTGGTGCTGCCAAGGTACGAAGACCGTCACTCGGCTTGGCCGAGGCTTCAGGAATATATCACTCGGTTTGGCCGAGGCTTCAAAATTATATTTTACTTGGTGCTGTCAAGGTACGGCGACTGTCATTTGGCTTGGTCGAGGCTTCAAGATTATATTTTACTGGTTTGGCCGAGGCTTCAAGAATATATCACTTGGTTTGGCCGAGGCTTCAAGATTATATTTTACTTGGCGCTGCCAAGGTACGGAACCATCATTTAGCTTGGCCGAAGCTTCAAGATTATATTTTACTTGGTGCTGCAAAGGTACGGAAACCATCATTCGGCTTGGTCGAGGCTTCAAGATTATATTTTACTTGGCACTACAAGGTACGAAGAGGCTACGATAACCAAGGTACGAAGATCGCGGCTAGGCCGATATATTTTACTTGGCGCGGCCAAGGTACGAAGATCGCTCGGCTAGGCGATATATTTTACTTGGCACGGTCAAAGTACGAAGATCGCTCGGCTAGGCCGATATATTTTAGTTAGCGCAACCAAGGTATGAAGATCGCTCAGCTAGGCTGATATATTTTACTTAGCGCGGCCAAGGTACGAAGATCGCTTGGCTAGGCCGATATATTTTACTTGGCGCGGCCAAGGTACGGAGATCGCTCGGCCCGATCGAGGATTTCATGACCTATTTCTCATTACAGCTTTCAAGGAGAGTTATAAGAATTTTGCAAAACCTTTGAGAATTAAATTCAATTCAATGAACAAAAATGAGTTTAGTAAGAGCATACTTTCACTGATGATATGCACGGAGATTGTCCGAGTTCCATGTCTGGGGAATAGGTTTCTCATCCAAATCTTGGAGTTTGTAGGTGCCAAGTCTGATTACCTCCGTCACTTGGTAGGGACCCTCCCAATTTGGGGATAATTTTTCTTGCTCTAGTGGCTTCGAGACGGATGCCTTCCGAAGCACCAGATCGCCGGGGAGGAAAAACTTCCCTCGGACTCTAGTGGAGTGATAACGAGCTACTCTTTGTTGGTAGGCGGCCATCTGGATTCGGGCCTTCTTCCTGACTGCTTCTATCAAGTCAAGATTTGTTCGGAGCTGCTCGTCATTGGATTCTTCTGAATAGCCTTCCACGCAAGGGGAGGGGAGTCCGACCTCCACAGGGATTATAGCTTCTATGCCAAAATCCATCTTGAATGGGGTCTACCCTGTGGGTACTCTCTCAGTTGTTCGATATGCCCACAATGAATGGTGGAGCTCCTCGGCCCATCGGCCTCGCGCCGGTTGAGCCGAGCTTTAATTCCATGCAGGAGAGTTCGGTTGGTTACCTCGGCCTCTCCATTAGCTTGAGGATGTCCGACCGACGTTAGGCGATGGAGAATGCCATGATCCTCACAGAACTCTCGAAACTTAGGGTTGTCAAATTGCTTTCCGTTGTCGTGATGATAGGGTGGGGAAGACCGAAGCGGCAGATGATGGATCTCCATACGAAGTCTTTAGCGTGGGCTTCGGTTATCTGGGGGACTTTCTCGGCTTCGATCCATTTAGTAAAATAATCAATTGCAATAAATAGGAACTTTCTTTGCCCCGTTGCAAGGGAAAAGGGCCAAGAATATCCATCCCCACTTGGCGAAGGGCTAGGTGGATGATACAGAAGTCAGGTGCGCCGAGGGGAGCCTCTAAACAT
Organism: Calamus simplicifolius; assembly: GCA_900491605.1. NCBI lineage: Eukaryota > Viridiplantae > Streptophyta > Magnoliopsida > Arecales > Arecaceae > Calamus > Calamus simplicifolius. Next base: position 75,331 of record UESW01001707.1, on the reverse strand, counting down.
TCAAATGCCTCTGGCCTGAATCGCAAGTTCGAACGAGGTCATCGGCGTCTTTTTGCATCGTCGGCCAATAATACCCTCGATGTAGCACTTTGTGGCATAGGGCCTGACCACCGAGGTGATTGCCGCAGATGCCTTCGTGGACCTCCCGAAGAGCATAGTCAGCCTCAGTTGGTCGGAGGCATTTGAGCAGCGGCATTGAGAAGGATCGCTTGTACAGTCGATCGTCAATCAGAACATAATGAGACGATTGCAATTTCAATTTCCTTGCTTCCTTTCTATCAGTGGGCAGCAACCCTTCTTTGAGGTATTGGTGCAGGGGGTCCATCCAGGATGGTTCGGTGTCAACCTGCATCATCTGATCAGCATCGGCGATGCTGGGCTTCTCCAGGACCTCCAGGAAATTTTCGCTCGAGATCCATTGACTCCATAGTTGCCAGGCGGGATAGAATGTCGGCGTGCATGTTTTCAGTCCTTGGGATCTGAAAAATTTTAAATTCATCGAAATAGGAGGATAGATTGCGCACCTTTTGGAGATACTGAATCATACTCAGCTCTCGAGCCTCAAATTCTCTCTGCACCTGGCCAGCCACCAATTGGGAGTCGGTGTAGGCAATCAGTTTCTTGACTTTAAGCTCACGGGCGATTCGGAGTCTGGAGAGCAAGGCTTCATACGCTGCTTCATTGTTTGAAGTCGGAAAGGAGAAGCGAATGCCATATTCAAAGGTTGCGCCTTCCGTACTGGTGAGGACCAGGCCGGTGCCAGAACCACCCGCAATGGAGGATCCATCGGCGTGAAGCAACCATGGGGCGCTGGGCTTTGGTTGTCCAGGGGTATCCGAAACAGAGCCATCTTTGGGTACGGTGCATTCGAGGAGGAAGTCCACCAGAACTTGGGCTTTAATGGCTGGACGAGGTTGATACTGAATGTCATGCTCGCTCAGCTCGACAGCCCATTTGGTCATTCTCCTCGATGCTTCTAGACGATGGATAATTGCCTTAAGGGGTTGGTCAGACATGATGATGACAGTGTGTGCTTGGAAGTATGGCCGCAACTTTCGGACTGATGTCACTAGAGCTAGGACCATCTTCTCGACTTGAGTGTACCTCGTTTCAGCATCTTTGAGTAGTTTGCTGACATAATAGATAGGTCTTTGGACTATGTTCTCCTTTCTAATTAGCACTAAGCCAACAGCGTCTACAGAGACCGCCAGGTATAGATTCAGCACTTCCCCTGACTTTGGGCTACTGGGGAAAGATGGTGAGCCAAGGTATTTCTTGAGGTCTTCAAAGGACTTTTGGCAATCTGGGGTCCACTGAAAGTTTTTGGCCGACCGAAGCATTTTAAAGAAGGGAAGGCATTTCTTGGCCGACGAGCAATGAAGCGGCTGAGGGATGCTACCCTTCCGATGAGGCGCTGCACGTCCTTGATTGACCCTAGAGGGGCCATTTGTTGCAGGGCTTGGATTTTCTGAGGGTTTGCCTAGATGCCTCGTTGTGAAACCATGAAGCCAAGGAATTTCCCGAAGTTGACCCCAAAGGTGCATTTGGTTGGGTTGAGCTTCATCTGATATTTTCGAAGTGTAGCGAAGCTCTCCGCAAGGTCCTCGATGTGCTGGGATGCCTCCTTGTTTTTTACTAGCATATCATCAATATACACCTCCATGTTCCGATCGATTTGCTCCTTGAAGACTTTGTTGACCAGCCTTTGCTAGGTGGTGCCTGCATTTTTCAAACCAAAGGGAAAAACTCGGTAGCAATAAATACCTTGGTCGATGACGAAGGCAGTTTTCTCCTCATCTTCGGGTGCCATTCGGATCTGGTTGTAGCCCGAATAGGCATCCATAAAAGTAGCATTTGATGGCCTGAAGTTGAATCCACGAGCTGATCAATCCGCGGAAGAGGGAAGCTATCTTTTGGGCAGGCCTTATTAAGGTCAGTGAAGCCGATGCATATCCTCCATTTGCCATTCGACTTCTTCACCATGACCACGTTTGCCAGCCAGTCGGGGTAACTAACCTTCAAAATAAACTTGGCTTTGATGAGCTTATCCACCTCTTCTTCGATGGCCTTTCAGCGCTCTGGAGCGAAGTTCCTTTTCTTCTGCTTAATGGGCCTGAATGTCTCGTCCACGCTGAGGCGGTGGACCAGGATGTCTGGGCTGATTCTGGGTATATACGATGCAGACCAAGCGAAGACGTCGGCATTCCTTTGAAGGAATTTGATTAATTCTTGCCGAAGCTTTCCTTCTAGCTGCGATCCGACCTTTATAGTTCGGTTGGGCCAAGCCTTGTCAAGTGGTACCTCCTCTAGTTCTTCGATTGGCTCTCCTCTTTGCTCGGCAAGATCTTTCTGAGCATCCAGCCCATCCACCTTGGGCTTTCTGGATTGAAGATCGGCAACAAAGCAATGTCAAGCTATGATCGACTTCCTCGAACAACCCTCACTCCCCATTCAGTGGGGAATTTCATGGCGAGATGGGGAATGGAAACGATGGTTTTGAGAGAGATTTGCCCCGGTCTACCGAGGATGGCGTTATAGGAAGATCTGAGCTTAGTCACGAGAAAATCCATGAGCACGGTGGCCATGCGGGGCTAGGTGCTGGCTCGGACTGATAGAGTGATGACTCCTTCAGGGATTATGAGTCACCTATGAAACCCACTAGGGTGGACTCCACCGATCGGAGGCTTTCTACCCAGAATTTTAATCTCGCAAAGACATCGAAATACAAAACGTTAATAGGGCTTCCACTATCAACCAAAATTCAGTGTACATCATAATTGTTCATGTTTAAAGATACAACCAGAGCATCATCGTGGGGGTACTGTACCTCTCCAAGGTCTTCATCATAGAAGGTGAGCTAGTCGACTCGAGCTTTCTTTGGCGAGCTTTCCTCCTCGCCTGGCCAAGAGGATGGGGATCTGGCCGCCGTTATTACATTGACATTGCCGAGGGGGATTCAGTGGAGGAAGTTGGTGAGGCTCGGGTTGGCAATTCTACTCATTGTTGGCTCAGGGGGACCTCTAAATCAGTCCAGCCTACCCCGCTGAATCAATCACTCGATCTGTTCTTTAGATGCCAGTAGTCTTCAGTATCATGCCCATAGTCCCGATGAAAGTGGCAATACTTGGCAGGGTCCCTTCGAGTTGCATTTCCTCAGAGAGGGGGAGGCCGGAGAATTTTCCGCTCAATTTCCATCAGGATCTGCGCTCTTGGCACGGTAAGGGGAGTGTAGCGGTCGAACCTTTGGGCTGGACTCCGAGTTCGGTCTCGAGGTGGCAGTGGAGGAGCTCTGTGGCGATAAGGTAGGCTAGCACGGTGGTGGGCCCGCTGCTTGTCCGAGCCCTTTGCCTCCTTTAGCTGCTTGGCCCGAGTTGACCTCCTCGATTCTTCAACACTGGCATACTTGTTCGCCAGGGACATCATGTCCAAAAAGCTCTTCGGGTAATTAACCTCCAGAGCTATGTAGAAGTCTTCCTCCTTGAACACAATTGGCCAGGACGGACATGGACACCTCGTGGTTGAGATGGTCGACTTCTAAGAGGGCCGTGTTGAAGCGGCCAAGGTAATTCTTCAGCGATTCTCCCTCTCTCTGCTTGACCTCGGAGAGGGAATCGGATCTTCGTCGCTAGCGATGGCTGCTGACGAACTGTCTGGTAAGTAAACAGCTCAGCTCGTCAAAAGAATCAATGGAACATGGCTTCAAGCTGTTGAACCAGGTTCGAGCATATCCCCTTAAGGTGGAGGGGAAGGCTCTGCATAGGATCGCATTCGACACTCCATGGAACATCATGATGGATCTGAAGCTGCTGAGATGGTCATCGGGATAGGTAGATCCATGGTACGGCTCGATGGTAGGGAGCTTGACATGGGGGAATCACTTCCCTCATGATCCTCTCAGAGAAGGGGATGCCCTGCTCCCGAAACCATTCTTGCCGCATCTCCTGCATCTGCTGTCTGATCCTATAATCCAGAGTGGTAGGAGCAATCGGGCGATGGAAAGGCAGCAGCGGTGTGAGTTCTGGGAAGACACCAGAGAAGGGGAGCGAACCCGCCTAGATCTGAGCGGGCTCTTCCCTTCAGCTTGTTGCGGCGCTAGTTTTACCTTTGCGGGCTGGCGATGATAATCCACTGCTTTTGACGGATTAGAGGAAGAAATTGCTGGTGGAGCAGGGGCGGCGGCCTTGTCGTGAAGCTAAGGAGCAGGGATGGCAGGGCCAGGAGTCGCCTGGAGTCCCTGGACCAACTGGGTCAATGCTTGAACCTGCTGGACCAGAGTGGCAAACTGGTCCAACGTTGCCACCATTGCCAGTGGCGAAGGGGTTTCAGCTAGTGGTGGCGGTAGAGGTACCATACCGCTAATCGGATCAGGCCTTTGAGAGGCGGCCTAGTTTTGAGCTTCAGATGTAGCTCTCTTTCGATTGGCCATTAGAGGATGCTTCCTTTGGTTCTTGAGTCTTGCCTCCAGGATCACAAATTTATGGGACTTGGGGCCCTTCCTCTAGCGCCAATCTATTACCGCGAAAATCTATTCTCAACTTGGGTGCACTTCTGGCTCCTGATACGAACACCGATCTCGTCGCCTCGGGGTGGAACCTGCAAGACAGTCCGCACGCAGAGGGTGCCTGGGGGTTGCCCTCTGCGGAGGACACTCCAATGCCCAAGTCAATGGAGATTCATAGCAAGCAGATATGAGGAGAAGACTCTCATAGAGGAGTTCTCCTTTGGCGGGTGTTCTCTCTCGAGAGCTCTGAGCTCAGGGGGAGCTTCAATGGGATATGAGAGCTAGTGTGAGCAGTTGCATAAAAGTATGCGTAAGAATCGCGTACAGAGTCGGCATACTTGAGAGATTGGAAGGCGGTGGTATTTATAGGCGATCACCTGATTCCTTGGACGTGCCTTGGATGGGGTCTGCAAACTGTTAGGATTCGAGATGGATTCGAATCAAGTTTGTTACGAGTTGTCAGTTAGAGGATCGACGGCTGGGAGAGGTTGATGCCTTGGGATTCAGTGATCATATAGACCTAGGCCACTCTTGCGGGTCCTAGGCCACTTCTGGACATGATTCCCCGCTTGGAATCTTATTCAGTTATAGTGAATTCGAACTCTCCCGCGCCGGATTCCGCAGAGGTATTTTGAATGCCTTGGTTTGGCCAGAATGAGGAATAACCTGGTTTTCTGAGGTATATAATGGATCGGCTCAAATGGCCAAGATACAGTCGGCTTGGGCGGCCATGGTATGGTCAGCTTGGATGGCCGAGGCATGGTCAGTTCGGATGGCCGAGGTATGAGGATAGCTCGGGTTACCAAGGAATGGCTTGACTCAGATGGCCGAAGTATGAGGATGGTTCGGGTTGTTGGGGTGACTCAACTTTATCAAAGGCGATTCGGCTTCATTGCTTGGATGTTATGCCAGCTGGGTGGTAGGGTGTTTGGATTGGGCATGACCCAATTGTCGATGTGGGTGGTCAATAAAGCCATAACGATTTTACCCCTCATCAGGTGGGATAAGGAGGGATATTTCTCCTTGATTCGAAGCTGCGCAAAGAGTGGCAACGTGCAAGCAAACTGCATCATCGGATTTGTAAGTTGACTTCCAATTTCATTATTTTCTTTCGGATAAAAATAGCATGATAGCGAGGTTAGATAATGAGCGTGTGGAATATATATATTAACCTATGAAACTGGCAAGGGTGACAGTGTTAATATGTGCCCTAAATCCAATTGGATTAGATGCTAGTTTATACACATTTCTTTTTGAATACAAATCAAATTTATTGGTTTCTTTATCTATGTGATGTAATTCTTATATATATATATATATACATATATATAAAAGATATATTTTACCTATGAGATAAAGTCCAAAAAAATGTGAACCATGCATATGTAATTTGTAATAGAGATTATAAATTATGAGATCCAAATTGTACGTTATGGTTCGATTCTTTAAATTTCTTAGTCGATGTGTAGATGTGATCGGACACTATCGAGCACTGTGAGACTGGCACACATTGCATATCATCACCCTTGGGTGAGCAGCTGATTTCACAAGCTAAAGTATGAAGACACTTGGATAGGTGTGTAGATGCTCATTTTTGTAACGATGCATTGGATGACCCGTACAGAGATCCCATATGATATTCTATATTGAGCCAATGGTTGATCTCTAATGACGATGGTGTGAGTGATCCTTTGACTTGAGATCTTCATTGCACCTCATGTATGGAATATCATGCTTTGACGACATCCAAACATCGTTCTAGCCACGGGTGGCAAATATGGTGTCGATTGGGTATGACATGAAGCACATGAAGATGGTGTTTCATCAAGACAGAATTCATCTCCCTTGATAGAAAGGGTTTTATCCCACGGCCACTTAATGGATTAAATTGACTGTTAAACCCTTGCAAGATTGAGTTGAAATTCGAAATGGTTTCGAAGTTCTAATCCATATGAGTCAATTTTTTCTGAGATCAAGTAAACAAAGATCAATTATAGGGTTGACACATTCCATACCACTGATTGATCTGGAATATGTGACGAAGGGATTAAATCAAATGGTAACCGTTCATAGACAGATGTTGATGGTCACGTAACAAAACCCTTAGCACTTGGGTGGTCATGATGCTTTGCTAGAGGCCTCTCATGATCTATAATCATATTGTTGACTTGGACAAAAAGTTGTCCAATCATTCCTAGGGTCAGTGATTAGGACATGATTATTGCCAACATGTTTAAGGGCCTAATGGGTCACACGCATTAAAAGAATTTTGAATGAATTAAAATGAGAATTAAATTAGATTTAATTTAGTTAAGATGACCAATTAAATAATTGGGTAAGACCCAATTTAAAGAAGATAAAATAATGGATATGATCCATCATAGTAGTAGAAGGAATGTTAGAGAGAAAGTATTTGTGCATATGATGAACAAATAATTAGATACCCAAATATGGCTTGTTCCATGTGATGGACGGTTCTAATTATTTAGGTATGGATGGTAAATCTCAGCCATGTAAAGAAGGATTCATGCCCATGGGATGAGGCATGATGAATCTCTATGGTACGATGATGAACACATACAGATTAGGGCATGTAGTTATGTGATAACTAACTCCTAAATTCAAATGCTGATATTATGACACTTGGATTGACATTACCATGAGAAGGGGAGTCTCTTCCTTTTCCTTGGATTAAGGTTACCATAACATTACCATGAGAAGAAGAGTCTCTTTCTTTTCCTTGGATTAATGTTACATAAGAAAAGAGTCTCTTTTTCTTCTTTAGAACGTTTCTTTCTCTCTCTCTAAAATATGTTCCTTCTCTTCCTCCTCAAAAATGGAGATAAAAAGATTAGATCTTTTAGACCTACGAAGATATCTTCTGTTTTGAATATTTCTATAAGGGGATTCAAGAGGCGCTAACACCCCTCTCTTCCTAAGTGTCATCTTCATACCTTGAAGGTCTTCATCCACTTTTCTTCGCATGGATCACCGTTAGAGGCCGAACACATGGACGGCTAGTGGCAGAGGATTCACCGGATTTATCTTTTTCTACATCGATAAAGGACTCAGGTATGAATAAATCTAATATTTTAGATTTTATTTCTAATTTAATGAATTATTCCTAAGGATCCTGAGCATCTAAAAATTTTATATTATATCTTTTGCTACGTTTTACATGAATTTGATTCATATCTTGAATACATAATTCCCATCAGTGGTATCAGAGCCATCTTAGGCTACAGATTCATTAATCTGATAGGATACTTGAGTCAATCTGATTGATAATATGAGTTTTTATCATACTTTTTACGAAGATTAAAATCCTAAATAGTTTTCAAATATTGATAATAAATCTAAAATAAAATAAAATATTTATTATTTGATGATAAACAATATTATTTAGATTTATGCATATTCATTATTATGTTAAAATAAAATACTTTGATATGTGATATCAGAGATAAATATTTATTATATAATAATAAATAATAATTAATTTAGATTTAATCATATCTGTGTCATGTTAAAATAGCAATTATTATTTATGCATGATAGATACTATGTGCTGAAATCCTAGAAATCATGTTTAGGATTTAATTTTAATATGATTATTGATATGATTAAGATCTGATATTCATATGATAATGAACGTTGAAAAATTATTTTGGATATTTAGATTATGATAAGATTGTGATTAACCGTAATTATATGAAATTTAAAATTTTAAATTTGAATCCAAATCTTATCATGACAAGAATATGATTAGGGTTTGTTAGAGACATTAGGATTTACATAGGATGTGAAATCGACATGTCATAACATGTAATTAAATAATAAGAAAATTTATAATTTATAATTTAAATTTTTGAAATTTGAATTATGAATTCTTATCATAATACCCTAACAAGATCACTATCTTAACTTATCATAAAATGTAATAGATGATAAAGATTTAGGAAACTTAGACTTAATCACATCATTGTTTGATCATATGATCCCAAAATTTGTCTAATCAATTAGGCTTACCTGGAAAAACCCATTCAATAGGATCGAAGGGTATGCTAAATAGGACCTCATTGATCAACTAATCTGGCCATTGTTATGGAAAGCTCTTAATTGATTAGATCAATAAGTTTAATCAGGATGGAAGCAATAGATCTGGTCACATGATTAGGGTTCTTATATTAGATAGTGGTCAGAGAAATCATAAGATTTGATCTTATGATATTTTTTAGGTTAATAAAGATTAATCTAAAATCTACATATAGGATATGTAACCTAGCATAGTATAAATGTCGTAGATGTAGATGGGACCTATATGTGCTAAATTCCTCCATAAATATTAAGTCATTGGGTCATGAGATTTATCGTGTCAAAGCCGAGGTCGAGTGTACTTATGAGGAGTTGATTATGGAACAATGGGTTGACTTAACTAGATTAGCTGGCATAATTGGCCAAAGTCAGGGTCAGTCTAATATAGAGGAAAACTTTAGGGTGATCACATATGGATGTGATTGACAAGGCTATGTTCCCTAAATAATCTAGGAGTCACATTAGATTGATTGATGATAATCTACCAAATTTGGCTTACCGAGATTTGTTGTGCCAAAGCCAAGGTCAAGGTAATTCAAATAAAGATCCTAGCCCACCAAGGAAAATAAATGCCAATTTCTTGAGATTAATAGAGAGGGCTATTAACCTTGATAAAATAGTGGAAGAAACAAACTTAATTAAAAATCTAGAATTACCATATTAAGTTGGTGATTAGTATTCATAGTAATTGACTCATTCTAATTTTATGTAGGTTATCAGAGAAACCATGAGTGTAAACATCAACCTTAGGAATATTTTAGAATCCAACAAATTGAGTGGACTCAATTTTTCTGATTGGCTAAGGAATGTAAGGATCGTTCTTCGATCTAAAGAAAATACTTTTTGTCCTAGATAAGGTTGCACCTGAGGTCCCACCAGCAGATGCTCTGACTGAGGTTTATATGACATACAACCGGTATAAAGACGCTGAAGAAATGGCCACATGTTTGATGTTGGCCTCGATGTCACCTGATCTTCAGAAATAGCATGAGCATATGAATGCTTAGGAGATGTTGATCCATTTGCAAGAGTTGTTTTGTGCACAATCTCGATATGAGAGGTTTCAAACCTTTAGAGAGCTGTTTTAGTGCAAAATGACTGAGGATACATCAGTGGGTGCCCACGTGCTGAAAATGATCAATCTGATTGAGAAGTTGGCACGATTGGGTTTTGTGATGGATCATGAACTATTGACTTGTTCTATAGTCACTACCTCCCGCTATTCGTAGTTTGTTCTTAATTTCAATATGAACAAGCTAGAGATGTCTCTACCTGAACTTGCGAATATTCTGACGAATGCTGAACCCAACATTGCGAAAGAAAAGGGACATGTTATGTTCGTGGAGTCCTCTGGTGCTCGTAGGAGGCGGCCAAAGAAGAATAAGGTCCAAAAGGCCAAGGCAATTAAACCAAATAAGGGCTTTAAGAAAAAATAAAGTAGCCAAGGGGAAGTATCACTTATATGGCAAGGAAGGGCACTCGAAGCAAAACTGCAAGGCTTCTCTAGCTAACCTGAAAGAAAAGAAACACACGGATGCTTCTACATCAGGTATATTTATGATTGAGATATTTTCTTCTATTACTTCTTATTCCACTTGGGTATTAGATACCGATTATGGATCTCCTATTTGTATTGATATGAAAATGATAAGAAGCAGTAGAAAGCTGGAGAAAGATGAAGTGATTTGTGCATAAAAAATGGAGCAAAGGTTGCTGCTTTAGCCATAGGATCTTGTCCTTTGTCTTTGCCCACCGGGCTTGTAATGGAGCTTAGTAATTGTTACTATGTTCCAAACATAACAAAGAATATTATTTTTGTTTCATGTCTTGTAAATGATGGGATATACATTTGAAATTGAAAATAAAGAAATTCTAATTTTTAAAAATAAAATATTCTTTGGTTTGCTGAAATGTTCAATGGGATTTATGTTTTAAATTTATAATGCCCTGTTCTCAATGTAGAGCTAAGAAATTAAAATCAAATAATTCTAAGAACTCGTTCCTATGGTACTATCGTTTAGGCTATGTAAATAAAACATGTTTAACCAAGTTACATAAGGATGGCTACTTGGGCTCATTCGATTGGGAATCATTTGAGAAATGTGAGTTATGCTTACGTGGCAAAATGACTAAGTCATCCTTCACTAAAAAGGGTGAGCGAGCAACTGAATGTTTAGGACTAGTACATTCGGATGTATGTGGTTTTATCAATATTTAGGCAATAGGAGATTTTTGTTACTTCATCACATTTATAGATGACCATAGTAGGTATGGTTACATATATCTGATGAATCACAAATATGAAGCCTTTGAAAGTTCAAAGAATTCAGATCTGAGGTAGAAAAATAAAGTGGCAAAAGTATTAAGATACTTCGATCAGATCGGGGTGGGGAATACTTAAGCCATGAGTTTAGAATATTTAAAGGAGAATGAGATTCTCTCTCAATGGTCTCCTCCTAGTACGCCACATCATAATGGTGTATTAGAAAGAAGGAATCACACATTATTAGATATGATGCGATCAATGATGAGCCTTGCAAATATTCCAAAAATGTTTTGGGGTTATGTGCTACACACAACCGAATACACTCTAAACTGAGTTTCATCTAAATCGGTTAGTTTACTCCCTATGAGATATGTATGGAAAGAAACCAACTCTTAGTCTTAAGGATTTGGGGTTGCTACGCTTATGTAAAGCGTAATGAGTCGGACAAGATTGGAGCTAGATCCGACAAGTGTAATTTTGTGGGGTATCCTAAAGAAATAAAAGGATACTACTTCTACCACCCACTCGAGCAAAAGTTTTTGTCTCAAGGCATGCCATATTCCTACAGAATGAGTTTTTCTAAGAAAGGGCAGTGGAGAAATATTGAGATTAGTGAAACTCAAGAACCATAAATTGACACAGACTGATTAGATGACATGGAGAAAATGCCAAATGCAGTGGGAGTTGAGCAGGGGATTCAACTCACATTCAGGCAACATTTGTGTGAGCCTCTATCAGAAATGATGAAGCAATAGGTAGCTCCAAGTACATATTATCTACATAGGTCTAGTAGAACACATCATGTTCCTTAGAGATGGATTTCTTATAGAAGATGATAAGCCTACTAACTACAAGGAAGCAATATGTGATATTGACTCCAAGAGATGGCTTGAAGCCATGAAGTCTGAAATAGACTCTATGTACGACAACCAAGTATGGACTTTGGTTGATCCACCTGAAGGGATAAAATCCATTGGGTGCAAATGGGTCTTCAAGAAGAAGACTGACATGGATGGTAATGTGATTACCTATAAGGCGAGGCTAGTTGCAAAAGGTTACAAACAAAGGCAAGGTGTTGACTTTGATGAAACCTTTTCCCCTGTAGCCATACTTAAGTCCATAAGGATTTTGCTTGCGATTGCAGCCTATTACGATTATGAGATGACAAATGGATGTCAAGACCACCTTCCTAAATGATGATTAAGTGAAGAATGTGTATATGACATAACCTGAGGGTTTTGAATCCATAGATTCTCAAAGGTATGCAAGCTGCAAAGGTCCATTTATGGACTTAAGTAAGCCTCTAGAAGCTGGAACATCCATTTTGATGAAACAATCAAAGAGTTTGATTTTATCAAAAGGAGAATGATCCATGTGTGTACAAGAAGGTTAGTGGAAGTATTATTATTTTCTTGATATTATATCTAGATGACATATTATTGATAGGAAACAATGTATCCTTGCTGCAAGAAGTGGATTAGCTGTCCAACAAGTTCTCTATGAAAGATTTAGGAGAAGTAGCCTACATACTGAGTATTAAGATCTATAGAGATAGATTTAGGAGGTTGCTTGGATTGTCCCAATCAACGTACATAGATAAGGTGCTAAAATGGTTTAGCATGAAGGAATCCAAGAAGGAATTCCTGCCGGTATCGCATGGGGTGCATCTCTCCAAGGACATGAGTCCTAAGACTCAAGGGAGAGAGAGCACATGAATAGAATTCCATACGCCTTAGCAATCGGATCCATCATGTATGTGATGCTATGTACGAGACCTGATATTTCTTATTCTTTAAGTATCACTAGTAGATACCAGGCAAACCTTAGTGAGAAACATTGGATGCCATCAAGAATATTCTTAATTTCTTATAAAGGACTAAGGATATGTTTTTGGTTTGTGGAGGACCCAAACTCATAGTTCAGGGTTATATGGATTCTAGTTTTCAGTCTGATAAAGATGATTATAAATCTCAATTAGGCTATGTCTTTACACTTAATGGTAGTGCGGTCAGCTGAAAGAGTTTCAAGCAGGAGATGATTGTCGACTCTACGATCGAAGCCAAGTACATCGCAGCATCATATGCAACCAAAGAAGCAGTTTGGATCAAAAAGTTTATCGCTAAACTTGGTATTGTTCCAAGCATTGCTGATCTAGTATACTTGTATTGTGACAACAATGGAGCTATTGCGCAAGCTAAGAAGCCAAGGTCTTGTCAGAGGTCCAAACAATACTCAGGAGATACCATGTAATTAGAGAGATTATGGTATAAATGATATACAAATAGAATGAGTCCCCACGAATGACACCGATTTGTTCACTAAAGTCCTACCGCAGCAGAAGCATGATGGTCATGCTGAGTACTTGGTATTGGATACATGGGTGATTGGCTCTAGTGCAAGTGAAAGATTGTTAGTGTGTGCCCTAGATCCAATTGGATTAGATGCTAGTTTATATACATTTCTTTATGAATGCAAATTAAATTTATTGGTTTCTTTATCTATCTAGGTATAATTCTATATATATATTAGATATATTTTACTTGTAAGATAAAGTCCAAAAGAATGTAAACCGTGCATATGAAATTTGTAATAAAGATTACAAATTGTGAGATTCAAATTGCATGTTATGGTTTGATTCTTTAAATTTTCGTAGTCGATGTGTAGATGGGACTGGATACCATCGAACACCGTGAGACTGATATACATTGCATATCCTCACCCTTGGGATGAGCAGCTGATTTCACAAGCAAAGTATGAAGATACTTGGATAGGTGTGTGGATGCTCGTTATTGTCACGATGCATTGGATGACCCGTACAGAGATCTCATATTGATATTCTATAATATCGATGGTTGATCTCTAATGACGGTGGTGTGAATGATCCTTTGACTTGAGATCTTCATTACATCTCATGTGTGGAATGTCATGCTTTGACGATATTCAAACGTCGCTCTAGGCACAGATAGCAAATATGGTATCGGTTGGATATGATATGAAGCGTGTCGGTTGGATATGATATGAAGCACATGAAGGTGTGTTTGATCAAGATAGGATTCGTCTCTTTTGATAGAAAGGGTTATATCCTATGTCCACTTAATGGATTAAATTGACTGTTAAATCCTTATAAGGTTGAGTTGAAATTCGAAATGGTTTTGAAGTTCTAATTCATATGAGTCAATTTTTTTTTATATCAAGTAAACAAAGATCAATTACAGGGTTGACACATTTCATACCACTGATTAATTTGGAATATGTGATGAAGGGATTGAATCATACGGTAATCGTTCATAAACAGGTGTTGTTAATGTTCAGGTCAACAAAACCCCTAGCACTTGGGTGGTCATGATGCTTTTCTAGAGGTCTCTCATGATCTATAATCATATTATTGACTTGGACAAAAAGTTGTCTAATCATTCCTAGGGTCAGTGATTAGGACATGATTATTGCCAGCATGTTAAAGGGGCCTAATGGGTCACACGCATTAAGAAGAATTTTGGATGAATTAAAATGAAAATTAAATTAGATTTAATTCAGTTAAGATGATCAATTAAATAATTGGGTAAGACCCAATTTAAAGAAGATAAAATATGGATATGATTCATCATAGTAGAAGGAATGTTAGGAAGAAATTATTTGCGCATATGATGAATAAATAATTGGATACCCAAATATGACTTGTTCCATGTGATGGACGGCTTTGATTATTCTGGCATGGATAGTAAATCTCAGCTATGTGAAGAAGGATTCATGCTCATGGGATGAGGCATGATGAATCTCTATGGTATGATGATGAACATGATGAACACATATAGATTGGGGCATGTAGTTATGTGATAACTAACTTCTAATTTCAAAGGATGAGATTGTGACACTTGGATTGACATTACCATGAGAAGGGGAGTCTCTTCCTCTTCCTTAGATTAATGTTACCATAATGTTACCATGAGAAGGAAAGTCTCTTCCTCTTCCTTAGAAAAAGAGGTCTCTTAATGTTTCTTTCTCTCCCCTCTCTAAAATATGTTCCTTCTCTTCCTCCTCAAAAAATGGACATAAAAAAGATTAGATCTTTTAGACCTATGGAGATATCTTTGGTTTTGAATATTTCTATAAGGGAATTCAAGAGGCGCTAGCACCCCTCTCTCCCTAAGTGTCATCTTCATACCATGAAGGTCTTCATCCACTTTTCTCCGCATGGATCACCGTTAGAGACCGGACATATGGATGGCTAGTGGCAGAGGATTCACCAGCTTCATCCTTTTATATATTGATAAAGGACTCAGATATCAATAAATCTAATATTTTAGATTTTATTTCTAATTTAATGAATCTGTTCCTAAGGATTCTGCGCATCTAAAAATTTTGTATTATATCTTCTGCTATGTTTTACATGAATTTGATTCATGTCTTGAATACATAATTCCCATCAAATCGATGGTAAAACCACAAAAAAACTTTTGCAAGATATGGCAATCTCATTATGTACAGTTTCCTTTTTTTTCTCTTGTTTTTATTCAGGAACTCATCTACAATAAAAGAGACATTAAAGCAGGCTTGCGATATCTTAAGAGAGTAGTGGCTGGTGGTCACTATGATGCAGCTTATGCCATTGGTGTATTATATTTTCATGATCACGTAATGAGGCATTATGGAATCGAACGGTTAAATGAACTCTCTGATGCAACCGGCAAGCAACAGATTGTGAAGTCGCAGAAGGAGGTAGTATTGATTTAAAAAAAAAAACCATGGAATGATGGCCCTTGGAGCAGAGTCCACTATGCACAAATCCCTCCTATGGAAGGGTCGAAAGTGTGGGATGCATGAACGAATGCTGGGATGTGGAAGAAATGGATGGAACATCCTATGGAAGGGTCGAAAGTGTGGGATGCATGAACGAATGCTGGAATGTGGAAGAAATAGATGGAACATTATGCAGTCACTTATGTAAGTGGACGCATGAATACAAAATGTTTTTTAGAGAGATATAATGTGGAATCCTCTAAGTATCAGAGTTTGAATAAACAATACAATATAAGTTGTTTGTATGTATCTATATTAGCATGATTGACTAAGCTTGTGTGCTTTAAGGGTTGATGGTTGCCGTTTGATGTTTGCTGAGTACTAAACTTAATGTGCTCTATTAGCTATCATAGGCTGTTTGCTAAGTACTAAATTTAGCTTAAATGAATTCAGCACTTGTAGATATGTTATGGAGTAATATTTAGCATTGCTATTTAAAAATAAAGAAGTGCTTTACTTTTTAGTGCTTAGTGATGTGTAATTTGTTAAAAAAATGCAAAATTATTGCCCCAAAAAGAAAACAAAAACAAAAATAGAAAAAGTATACAAATCAAGTATAGTTTGAGATGAGATAAAAAGCCTAAGACCAGTGGTGACATGAATAATGAAGAACCCATTTATCAAATTTTCAATAACCTTTAATAGGTGCATCCATGAACTAACACAAATAAAAAAAGATCTAGCCTTATTAGAGCTAGACATTGAAAAGTCGCAACAATACTGCTAAACATATTGGGTTTGCTAATGACTTGAAAGTAACACTATAACAAAAAGAGCTATTAATAGAAATTATATATGTTACTAATAATTTAAAGAAATGTCAAAAATATTTTTATCAATAGTTATATAAATTTTTATGTTCCAATTTAGTATAGTGTTAGCAATTAATTGTTGACACTTTTAACAAATGCTAATAAAATCCATAATTAATTATCAATATTTAATATAAGCATTGTGTAAATAAAATAAAAATAAAAAAATTATGTTTTACATTATAATCAAGCTGCAATCGATACTCTTTATGTAATTAGGAACTTGATCCTTACCACATAATGTCATCAAAATTTATTTGCATTTTATGTCACATGGGAATGAAGCATATGGTAAACAAAAACATAACTTGATTAAGCTAATCAAGTTAGATAGAACCTAGACTAAGCCCAATTCAAGCCAAAGAGGAGCTCTAGTCCTGGAACAACTAAGATTGAGGCCATATCATGTCAAATCAAGCCTAAATCAATCCTGATTCAAGCCAAAGGAAGTCCTGCTCGTAGATTGAGTGAAATTGAGCTCATGCAAAGCTAGATTAAGCCTGATTCAAACCAAAGGAGAGCCTTGCTTCTAAATCAGGTGAGATTGAGTCAGTATAAAACTAGATTAAGAGTAGATCAAGCCCAATTTGAGCCAGCGGAGAGCCCTACTTTTAAATTGAGTAAGATCAAGCCCACATCAGGTTTGATCAAGCTTAGACAAGCCGATTTGAGTCAAAGGGAACTCTGCTCTTAGATCAAGCCAAGATCGAGCCCTATTTCAAGCCAAAAGGAGAGCTTTGCTATTAGATTGAGTGAGATCGAGCCTACATCAAGCTAGAATGTAGCCAAATCGAGCCCAATTAAAGCCAAAGCAGAGCCCTACTCTTAGGTCGAGTGAGATCGAACCCACATCAAGCCAAAATAAAGCCTAGATTGAACCCAATTCGAGGCAAAGGGAAGCGTTGCATTCAAATTGAGCAAGATCAAGCCCATGTCAAGCTATATCAAAGTTTAGATTAGGTCCAATTCAAGTTAAAGGAAAGCTCTACTCCTATATCGAGCCTATATCAAGCTAGATCGACTTGAAATCAAGCCAA
Organism: Calamus simplicifolius; assembly: GCA_900491605.1. Taxonomy (NCBI): domain Eukaryota; kingdom Viridiplantae; phylum Streptophyta; class Magnoliopsida; order Arecales; family Arecaceae; genus Calamus; species Calamus simplicifolius. The sequence goes on along the minus strand of UESW01001707.1, from coordinate 57,823 downwards.
AGTAGAGCTTTGCTCTAGATCGAGTTAGATCAAACCTGCACCAAGTTAGAGTAGAGCTATATTAAGTCTAATTCGAGTGAAAGGGATGCTTTGCTCCTAGAGATCGAGCTTACATCAAGCTTAGATCAAGTCTAAATTAAGCCAAAGAAGAGTCTTGCCCTTAGATCAAGCAATATCGGGTCTAGATCAAGACAAATCAAACGAATCAATCTACATAGAGCCCAAAGAAAAGTCCTACTCCCATATCAAGTGGTGATTAAACATAGCAAGCTAGATCAAGCCTAAATCAAGTAAAATGGAACACATATCAAGCTAAATGAAGCTCAAATCAAGCTCAAAGAAGAATCTTGCTTTCAAATTGAACCCAGATCAATTCCAGATTGACACAGATTGAGTCAATTGTGCTAAATCAAGCCAGATCAAGTTCAGATCAAGCTTGAATTGAGACAAATTGAGCCTGACTTAACCTTAATTTTATAGTAATTTAATGATCAATCATGTTCTTTTTGATTCATAAAGTGTAATTTATACATATTTATTTTTTATTTTATGCGCAAGCCAGTTTCGAAAGTAAAATATTTACCATCATAGTATAGAGTATTTCAACTATTAGGGTCCTAAAATTATTTTTAAAAAATTAAAAAAAATATGATTCTCCCTTTGCATTTAAATGACATTATACCACATCTCCATAGGACAAAAATTACTATCAATCCTTTACAGAATTTTTTTTAGTAGATACAATGATAAATATTTATAACTACAATGTTAATGCTTTTATTTCATTATCTATTTCAATAGTGGCTAGTTAATATTGAATTTTAGTTATTAATCACATGACTATAGAGTTCATAATATATTAAAGACTAATATCTTTGGAGCTAAAGATGAAAAATATATCATAAAGATTATAATCAAACTTTTGCCAATTTCTTAGTAAAATGAATTTTGTAATTTATAAAAGAAATATGATGATTTACTAAAACCAAGACAAAAACACAAATTCATTAAATGAACATTGCATTATTCTAATCATCAAACAATAAATATTTAGGTAGTTATATTTACCTATAATTGCAAGTTTCATAACATTCCACATTGGCTATTTGAATGTAACCAAGAGTACATTTCAAAAAGGTATGATAAATATTTAATCATTTTATTGAAATTTACATAAAATAAATTTAATAATTTATTAAAAGAACAAGAATTCCTATTAGAATTATGAAATCATTACAAATAAAAAAGGGCTTCATAGTATCGATACCATTTGTTAAACAATTCTAAGAGTATGTTAATAATGAAAACATAGGATATTTATCCATAATTTTTTTGATCAAAGTTCTTTCTTTCAATATTAGAATACAAAAAAAATTAAAGAGCACTATTCTTTGGTTATGTATGGGATGCTATGAGTAGGGCAATTTATTTATTACGATAAAGCCCATGTATGCACATAGATAAGTGATGAGCTTGCAACAGAACTTAGTGCATGAACATTCTAATGGTAAATTAATGCTTACCGTCTCCTTATATACAAAATTTGAATACAAACCTTATCATGCATTTGGTTCATTTACTATATCCGATGCATTCCTTTTTGTCGTGCTATAAAAACGATATCCTTCCTAAGATTAGTCATTTTCAATTATCTAGTTTATATATACTAATCACAGTCATTTGATCTATATCACATGATCAAAAATAAACAATATGGTTCATGAACTCTAGAAGCCTCCGTTATTTTTACAATAAAGCTGAGGGCAAAATAATTATTTCATTACTTGCCCAAACGCCTTATAAACTTTCTTTTTCCATTTCTTTCCTAAAACATCAATAGTCGGTTAATATTCATTCTTCATTGAGTCTCCATGAATCTCTTTTTGAGTTTGTTCATATCTTCCTCTCTTCTTTGTGAGATAGAATTATACATCGAGACATGTAGAGATCCAAAGAATAAAGAGGTATGTGGAAACTAACCTTGAATGGGTCAAGGAAAACTCATGAATTGAGATTTTGAAGGTAACAATGAGATTTAGATTTTTAATAAATGCTTCTATTTTTTATTCAAAAAATTAATATATGATTTGATCTGGTGTCGAGGTCATTGAAAGTTTTCTTGATAATTCCTTTGCGAGTCCTTTTTTAAATCTCTCTATATATTCTTTTGAGAAAATATTTCTCTCTTTATCAGAGAGGGAGACATATATTTTTATTTTAATCTTTTGGACTTTTTCTTAACATCTATGAGAAGAGAGAAGGGTATGGTCCAATAGTGATCAGTATTTTATCATATTGAATATTTTAGAAGCACATATATCTCTTCATATGAAATATTTAATTCTTTGTTTATTCATGAGGTTTATGAAGTTTATTTGTGTAGTTCATCCATGAGAGTTTTCGAGTTTTATCAATTTGTTCGTTTTCTATCTTTGAGCACGATGAATAGGAAAGTGAAGAAAAATTTCTCTTTTTTTGAGGTTTTTTTTTCTTCATAATTTTAGAATAGTTAGGAGGGGGCTAGGGTTAAGATATTGAGAATGTAAGGTGGAGAGTAGGGATAGAAAAAGAAGACGATGGTAGGCTTAATTGTTTGGATTCTTTCTCCTCTTTTTAGTCCTATACTATAAAGAGAGAAGAGTTGGTTTGAAAAATTTTGTACTCTACCACTTTTAATTTCCCTATTTTCACATCCATTTTTAATCTCTATCCTATTTTTCCTTTTGATTTGATTTATTCTTAGAAAAATTAATCCTTTTAACACTTTTCAATGTATTCTAATTCTATTGCATGTTTAAAACGACTTTAAAACTGAAAGAAAAAAGAGTTGTGAGGAAAGGAGTAATGAAATTTTGCAAGACAAGAAATGGGAAGGATACTAGAAGGGGAAGGGAGGATGCCTTGGTTGTGATATACAACATCAATGTTGCACCAGTTAATATTATCCTTTTGTACCTATATCTTCTATGCTTTCTGAAACTCATGTTCACTTCTCTAAGCCTATCCACGCCTTTATATGCCTAAGTCAATACACCACTTCTTAACTCTTGAATTTTTTCTCTTCCTTTTTTTTATCAATTAATTTAGGAGTTCATTGTGGTTTTCTTAACTAGAAAATCAACATGGAAGAACGAGGCAAGATGAGCCAGTTGGGAGTCATTGGAGGAGTAGGAAATGGATCTGAGGATAGGGATTCTTTGGATCAAAACTAAGAAGACGAGAATGATAGCAATTTAGGAACTAATAGTTTGGATGGAATTTTTAGTGATGATATGGATCAAGAAGACCGCTCACGAAGAAAAGATATCATCGCCATAATTCTCAATAAATCCAAGAGCTCGAAGCATAAGATACATCACTCTTCAATCCTATTTTTCTTGTGTAGCTTGATTTTTAAGAGCTTGTTTGACATAACTTTTTTTTTTTTTTGAAAATATAGAAATCAAAATAAAACATGATAGATGCTACTATTCTATTTGTTTTTTCAAAATTTACTTTTATTACTAAAAAATAAGAATAACAATTTCTATTATTTCAAAGGTAAGAAATTTATATATTTTACTACTATTGCTATTATACCATCTTCATCATTAATTGCTATTACTATTTTAATCCATCCCTATCACCACAATTACTACCACCACCCCACAATTACTATCACCACCGCTATTATTGCTATTTTCATCACCGTCATTGTTATTGTTGTTACCATCATTTTCATCATTCCCATTGCCTCCACCAACTATAATTATTATTACTGCCAGAACCATCATCTCTCTCACAATATAATTACTACTACGTACAGTCTTAGCTACATACATTATCACCATCACTTTCCATACTATCTTGTTTACTACTATCAATATCTTGGTTTCTATCATTATGTTTATACTTTAAAGCTAATAGACTACATCAGACATATTATATTTTTAAATTAAAATAAAGTATAACTATTTAAAGAAAGAAAAATTAAAGTGGTGCCAACTAGCATCTCAATATTCTACGAACTGTTATTGCATGATCTCTTGGCTTGGTTAATTATCTATATTCTTTTTTCAGCCTTTTCAAAGAGCATCCCCACCCAGATGAGAAGCAAAGACTTGAATTAAGTAGAAAGCTTTCCTTGGATCCTCGCCAAGTTAAATTTTGGTTCAAGAATCGAAGAACCCAGTTGAAGGTTAGAAAGGATGTCATGTTTTATCTTTTGCTCTAGTGAAAGTGATTATATATCAGTAATTTGGTAGCTTTCGATTTCTTCACAATATAAGTTATTAGCTAATTTAGCTGGTAGCCATCGGGTGCTTATTCATTGGGCAAGAGGACGAGGGGTTTGATTCTAATTAATTTGCTTTTACACTCTGGTTGGGTTGGGGGGGGGGGGGGGGGGGGCGCGGTGTCGGGTAATGTACGGATAGGTGGAAAACACCTCCCATCTGTTGAAATAAATAAATAATCTCGTTAGAAGTTTTCATAGAAAAACCTATATAGGTTGCATTTAATCAGTATATTATCAATAAAAAAAATAGCTTGTAAATGTTGGTGGCAGACACAAATCGAGCGTCATGAGAACTCAATACTCAAGCAAGAGAATGACAAGCTAAGATATGAGAACATGATGATTAGGGATGCAATGATTAACCCGACCTGTAACAATTGTGCTGACCCGATGATGCTTGGAGAGGTCTCGATGGAGGAGCAGCACCTGAGAATAGAGAATGCCCGTCTAAAGGACGAGCTTGCTCGTGTTTGCACACTCGCTAAAAAGTTTTTGGGAAGGGCTATCACTTCCTTGGACAGCCCCATGCCGCCTCTTACGTTGCCCAACTCAGCATTAGAGCTTGCCATCGGTAAAAATGGCTACGCTGGGTTTGGTATGGCAACCCCTACTTTGCCTTCCGTCCCTAGCTTCGTTCCAAGAGTCTCCAGCCCATTAGCTTCCATGGCTACTCCTCCAGCAAGGAACTATGCTACCTTTTGGAGCTCGAATTGGCTACAGTGGAGAAGCTAATAAAGATGGCTCGAATGGAGGAGCCCCTTTGGGTTCCCAGCTTGGAAGGTGGTAAAGAAGTGCTAAATTATGATGAATACAAACAAATGTTTCCTTGCATCACCGGGGCGAAGCCTATTGGATACGTGTCTGAGGCCTCTCGAGAGTAAAGTGGTGATGATAAATAGCCAGGTTCTTGTGGAGACTCTAATGGATGCAGTAATACTTCTAGTTTTCTACTATATATATTATTTCATGGCTTTATTGATGCTACTGTTAATTTTGAATTTCCTTTATTAGCACTTAAATCTACGTGAAAATTACTGTAATGATCGATCTCACCCTCTCCTTGATTGCTTGACATCATTTTCACTTTTTCGGCTTTACAAGCAGAAAACAAAGGACTCTGCTTTTGTATTTAAACTTTCTAAAATTATCAAACATGCTGCTTGCATTTAAAAAAGAAGAAGAAGACATGCTCAGTGTACTCAAACTATTTTAATTTTGTATAAAAAAACTACTTCTAATCTTTGGTGATGGTGGTGATGGCAGTAAAATAGAGAGACTAATAGAGGCCATTGCGACAATGGTGGCAATTAATATTCGTAGAGTTAGAAACGACTGTTATAGTGGTGAAAAAGGTGTGATAGCGGGAAGGAAATCAGAAAAATTATATTTAAAAATTTTAAATTTCTTAATTTTGAATATAGTGAAGCCAGTTTTTTTTTAATTTAAAAAAATGAGATTTAAATTTTGTTTTAGGTGATGCAAGTTTTCTTACTATAAGGTAACTTTACATGTGTGATTGAAGTACGTGTACAAGGTAATAAAATTAACAATATATATATATATATATATATATATATATATATATATATATATCAAGGGCAAGACCGACATGATCTTCAATGAGATCATACAAAGCAGATAAACCAGATAATTAAAAAAATTAATTTTTTAATTTAGCGATGCAAATAATACGTCGTAATATTTTTAAAATTAAATTTTATAAAATATAATTATGAAATAAAAATATTGCGATGCAACCAAATGCGTCGCAATGTTTTTTAAAAAATTAATTATGTTAAATAGTGACACAATAAATCAAAAATTAAAAAAAATAAATTTTAATTTAGCAATGAAAGTATTGCATCATAATTATTTTAAATTAAATTAATTTTTATAAAATATAATATGAAATAAAAATATTGCGATGCAATTCAGTGCGTCGCAATATTTTAAAAAATTAATTATGTTAAATAGCGACGCAATAAAACAGAAAATTAATAAAAATATTTTATTTTATTTAGCGATGCAAGTATTGCGTCGCAATATTTTTTAAAAATAAATTTTATAAAAAAAATTAAAAGTAATTATGAAATAAAAATATTGCGACGCATTTGATTGCATCACAATATTTTAAAAAAAAATAATTATGTTAAGTAGCGACGCATTAGTGATGCAATAAATCAAAAATCAAAAAATTAATTTTAATTTAGCGATGCAAATAATGCATCGCAATGTTTTTTTTTAAAATAAATTTTATAAAATATAATTAAAAGATAAAAAAATGAGATCGATCGTCGCTGATCGGGATCACGGCTCGGATCGATCGCAACCGTCGGATCGTCGCCGATCGGATCGATCGCAATAGTTCGATATCGATCGTCACCGATCGGGATCAGGGCTTGGATCGATCGCAACCGTCGGATCATCGCCGATTAGATCGATCGCAACGGTCCGAGATTGATCGTCGCTGAACGGGATCATGGCTTGGATCGATCACAACTGTCGGATCGTCGCCGATCGGATCGATCGCAACGGTCGAAGATCGGTCATCGCCAATCGGGATCAGAGCTTGGATCGATCGCAATCGTTGGATCGTCGCCGATCGGACCGATCGCAACAGTCCGAGATTGGTCGTCGCCGACCGGGGTTATGGCTTGGATCGATCGCAACTATCGGATCGTCACCGATCGGATCGATCGTGATGGTCCGAGATCGATCGTCGCCGATCGGGATCACGGCTTGGATCGATTGCAACCATCGGATCGTTGCCGATCGGATCGATCGCAACGGCCCAAGATCGATCGTCGCTGATCGGGATCAGGGCTTCGATCGATAGCAACCGTCGGATCGTCGCCGATCGGACCGATTGCAATGGCCCGAGATCGGTTGTCGCTGATCAGGATTAGGGCTTGGATCGATCGCAATCGTCGGATCGTCGTCGATCGGATTGATCGCGATGGTCCAAGATCGATCGTTGCCGATCGGGATCACAGCTTGGATCGATCGCAACCGTCGGATCATTGCCGATCGGACCGATCTCAACGGCCTAAGATCGGTTGTCGCCGATTGGGATCAGGGCTTGGATCGATCGCAATCGTCGGATCGTCGCCGATCGGATTGATTGCGACGGTCGAAGATCGGTCGTTGCCGATCGGGATCAGGGCTTGGATCGATCGCAACCGTTGGATCATCGCCGATTGAACCGATCACGATGGTCGAAGATCAGTCGTCGCTAATCGGGATCAGGGCTTGGATCGATCGCAACCGTTAGATCGTCGCCAATCGGACCAATCGCAACGGCCCGAGATCGGTCGTCGCCGATCGGGATCAGTGCTTGGATCGATCGCAATCGTCGGATCGTCGTCGATCGGATCGATCGTGATGGTCGGAGATCGGTCATCGCCGATCGGGATCAGGGCTTGGATCGATCATAATAATTTTAAGAAAAAATAATTTTTATCAAATAATTATCAAATAAAAATATTGCGACGTAAATCAGTGCGTTGCAAATATTTTTAAAAATAAATTATATTAAATAGTGATGCATTAGCGACGCAATAAACCAAAAATTAAAAAAATAAATTTTAATTTTGCGATGCATATTTTGCATCGAAATATTTTTTTAAAAAAATTATAAAAAATTGAAAATAAAACATTGCGACGCAACAATATGCGTCGCAATGATTTTAAGAAAAAGTAATTTTATCAAATATAATTATCAAATAGAAATATTGCGATGCAATCTGTGCGTCGCAAATATTTAAAAAAAACTTAAATTATGTTAAATAGCGACTCATTAGCGATGCAATAAACCAAAAAATTAAAAAATAAATTTTAATTTGCAACGCATCTATTGCGTTGCAATATTTTTTAAAAAAATAATGTTATAAAAAATTAAAAATAAAACATTGCGACGCAACCATATGCATTGCAATTATTTTAAGAAAAAATAATTTTTATCAAATATAATTATAAAATAAAAATATTGTGACGCAAATCATTGCGTTTCAAAGTTTTAAAAAATTAAATTACGTTAAATAGCGATGCATTAGCGACGTAATAAATTAGAAAATTAAAAACAATAAATTAACTTTGCGACGCATCTATTGCGTCGCAAAGTTTTTTTTTAAAAATAAATGTTATACAAATTTAAAAATAAAATATTGCGATGCAACCATATGCGTTGTAATTATTTAAAAAAAAAATAATTTTTATCAAATAAAAATTACGATGCATTTTCTTTAAAAATAAAAAAAAAAATTTCGTCGGTCATTGCCCGCCAAATTAGCGACTCATTAGCGACGCAATTATTTTGCATCGCTAAGTTTTTCAGAAAATAATAAAAAAAAGATAAATTAGCGACAGATTAGCGACGCATAATTACGTCGTAATCCATAATAATTTTTTTAAAAAAATAGCGAGGGTTTAGCGACGTAAAATTGCGTCGCTAAACCTTAGTATAATCTGAGTCGCGCTCGGCCCCCCGGCCTCTTCTTCTTCCTCTTCTAACCCTAATCCACGCCGTCCCCCTCCTTCGCCTCCCCTGCCCTCTCCCCCGGCGTTAGGAGCCACCGGCGGCAGCCCTCCACCCCCCACCCGGCGATGTAAGCCCTCCTCCCCCACTCCGCTCCCCCACCCCCCGCCCTCCCATTTCCGTGAGGCCACGGCCACGGCGGCGGCCGTGGCCATCGTCTCAGGCCACGGCCGGCCGTGGCCGTAGACGACGCCACAGTCACCACCGTGGCCTGGCCACGGTGGTCAGGCCACTGTTTAAAAAAAAATTATTGGGGTGGTGGGGTTTTTTCCCCCACCCCTGAGGCATTGGCCCGACGGTGGCCGTGGCCATCGTCTCAGGCCACGGCCGCGGCCGTTGTCGGAGACGACGACCCTGGCTGCTGCCGTGGCCGGCGTGTCCTGGCCACCGCCGTTTTAAAAAAAAAATTATTGGGGTGGGGTTTTTCCCCCACCCCTGAGGCGCCAGCCATGGTGGCGATCGTAGTCGACGGTGGCCTGTTAAAAAAAAATATTGGGGTGGGATTTTCCCAACCCCTGAGGCGCCGGCCACGGCGGCGACCGTGGCCGGCGGTAGCCTGGCCACGGTGGCCAGGCCACCGTTAAAAAAAAAGAAAATGGGGTGGAGTTTTTCCCCCACCCCTAAGGCGCCGGCCACGTTGGTGGCCCTGGTCGGCGGTGGCCTGGCCACGGTGGCCAGGCCACCGTTAAAAAAAATAGTAATTACATAATAATGGTTTTGCATTCATGTTTTAAACCATTAGTGTAGAATTTGAATTAAAATGTTCAGCTTATGCATCAAGTTGTAAAAATTGATGTTATTAATTTAAACAATCCATTTTTTGATCATTTAATGCGGTTAAAAGTATCTAAATCTTATAATTTTTTTATGTATAAATGTTTAGAAATAGTAACATCATATTCAATGATTTAGATTATTAATGATCATCATTATTTAATTAAAAAAATATTATTATGTTTATGTTTCATATCCAATAACATGTTTTAGACTACTATTGTCACTCTTAGTTAAGGGTTAAAAAAGACCTAATTCTATTAGGGTTTCTTTAAAGCTGTTTATGCATAATATATGTGCATTTGTAGTTATTTACAATTGTTATGTCTTGATTATTTACATTCTGCTTCAAATTGAATGATGCATTAAATTATGTAATGCTAGAATGAAAGTCTTGTTGTAGTTTTATTTAATTTTCAGCAACAATTTAGCAAGTTCAATGATTTATATTTTAGACTTCACAAACATTTATATTGGACATAATAATCTTAAGAAGTCAGTTATATATAGAACACTATTCCTATATATGTATAATTGACAAGAATTTATGAATAACAAGCATAAGTTCGATTGTCTTTGGATTTTCATATTATTAATCACAGCATTATAACCTTTAGACCCGTTTGAGATTTGTAAGACTTAGTCTTGCAAATTCTCAAATTATTCTTGTGGACAGTTTGAGAATATTTTTTGCGATATGTTAGTCTGTTATTAATCATCGTTGGTTGAGATTGTGATTTGTATTTGCTCATGCGTTCTCCTAGTGTGGCATATATGCCACACATTTAGGAGAACATATGGGGAAATGCTGCTGAAATTTCAACGTAAACCATCGATGATAATTAATAGCAGAATAACATATCACAAAAATATTCTTGAATGGGATAGGGCCTCACCTTTTAGACATGGAGTGAAGGTGGAATTAATTTAGGACACTTGATTGCTTGTGAAGTCCGATGATTGAACGGACCGCATTGTGGCCCGGCCCAAACCCAATCCCTAGCATTATGCCTGGCATGAACCTGTGCCTCGGTCCTTGCTAGCACGTGGCAAGGATCGTAGCCGTGGCCCGGCCTTGCAGGGTAGGGACCTTAGTTGTGTAAAAGAAAATTGGTTAGTTATAAATGATTTAAGTAGTTGTTATTTACCTTAGTTGAGTAAAACAAATAATTTAGTTATATATGTACTAATGCTAATATAGTTTTATATTGTGGTTTCCTTTAATGGTATACCAGAAATTGTAAGTCGGTCAAAAATGAGCGGGGCTCGCTCGTGGATGTATGCAAGGATAAAAGATGGCTTGCTTAATCTAGATTTTCTGAATGGATTGGAAGAATTTATCGCATTTGCATGTAGCAACCTGAATGGATGGATGGGCCTAGGATTAGGTGCCCATGCAACTTCCACAGGTGTCATAATAAAGCCTACAGAGATGTTGAAACTGTTAAGGTGCATTTGTGTAAAAAGGGGTTTGTTCCTAATTACGATGTTGGTACTGTCATGGTGAACCAGAGGAAATTCTGGTAGCTGTTACAAGCCAACAAGTGTCATTCCCGAAGATGAACCATTTGTGAATTTAAACACATATGAAGAAATGGTGATGAATGCATCGGGTAATAAATTCAATCAGAATACATTTATGGAAGAACCAAATCCAGATGCACAACAATTTTATGATATGTTGTGTGCTGCAAATCAAGAATTGTATCCTGGTTGTGAGGGTCATCCCAGTTGTTTATGGCTGCTCGGTTGTTGAATATTAAGGCAGAACATCAATTATCAGAAAAGGCGTTTAATTCTGTAGCTGGGTTAATCAAGGAAATTTTGCCAAATGATAATGTTGTAGCAGACAGTTTTTACTCAACGAAGAAGTTGCGTGGGCTTAGGCTCCCGGTTAATAAGATCGATTATTGCTTGAACAATTGTATGATATATTGGGGTGAAGACTCAGAGCTGAGATGGTGTAAGATTTATGGGCAATCGAGGTACAAAAACGGCAAAGGGGAAGCTAGTACAAGTAGGAGGAAAAGTGTTCCTTACAAGAGGATGTATTACTTTCCTCTTACTCCACGCCTGTAGAGATTATACAGATCTAAGCCTACAGCTACTGATATGAGATGGCATGCCGAACATGAATCCAAAGAGGATGAAATGTGACATCCATCAGATTCAAAATCTTGGAAGCATTTCAATGAAAATCATCCTGATTTCGCTGAAGATATAAGGAATGTGAGATTAGGTCTTTGTACCGATGGCTTCAACCATTCGGTCAAGCGGGGCAACAGTATTCATGTTGGCCTATGATACTGACTGTATATAACCTTCCTCTATGGAAGTGCATGAAAGATACTGCAATGTTTTTGACAGTTTTGGTTCCAGGACCATCAAATCCAAAGGAAAAGATTGATGTCTTCCTGCAACCGTTGGTGGCCGAATTGAAAATATTGTGGGAAACAGGAGTCGTAGCCTACGACATTTCTATGAAACAAAATTTCATCATGAGAGCTGCTTTGATGTGGACAATAAGTGACTTCCCGGCATATGCAATGTTGTTTGGTTGGAGCACTGCTGGACGTCTGGCATGCCCTCATTGCATGTATGATTCGGATGTATTTACATTGCAGAAGTGTTAAGCAGTCATAGTTTGATAATCATAGGAAGTTCTTGCCCCCAAATCATCCTTACAGGCATAACTTGATCGCCTTCCGGAAGAACAAAGCAGTCACAAAATTTGCCGAACCGGTAGGTCCAGCATGAATATATTGATACTATAGAGCATTTGGGGTTGAGGTATGCTTGGGAACCAGATGTAGATAGAATAAATGACCGTATATGTAAAGAACATAACTGGAAGAAGCGGAGTATATTTTGGGATTTGCCTTATTGGAGCACAAATCTCATTTGACACAACTTGGATATTATGCATATCGAGAAAAATTTCTTTGATAACATATTTAACACGATGCTAAACATCCCGGGAAAAACCAAAGACACTGCAAAGTCAAGAGAAGAACTTAATCAATTGCAGAAGAGGTGATTGAGGCGGAGTGCCGACGGGACCTATCTTAAAGCCCGTTACACTCTTGACAAAAATTCACGAGAAGTTTTATGTAACTGGCTTAGAGGGTTAAAATTTCCAGATGGTTATGCCTCAATATCGGTAGGTGTGTGGACATGCATAAGCTCAAGTTGTTCGGCATGAAGAGTCACGACTGCCATGTTTTCATGCAACGGTTATTGCCTATAGATTTTCGTGAGTTGCTTCCGCAACGTGTCTAGAAGGCATTGATGGAGCTTAGCTTGTTCTTCAAGGAGTTATCTGCCGCAGTCATTACTTCTGCATCCATGGCAAGGCTTGAGGAGGAAATTTCAATTATTTTATGCAAGCTGGAGCGAATATTCCTCCTAGTTTTTTTGACTCAATGGAGCATTTACCGGTTCACTTGCCA
>UESW01001707.1:0-43549 GCA_900491605.1 Calamus simplicifolius | reverse complement strand
GGTAAGAAAACATAAATAATTTAATTACTAATTTAGTTATTTATAAATATTGCATTAATATCAATTTTTATTGTTATAGTCTGCGCAGGAGGGTGGAGATCCTGGTGAGTTTCGTCTATTCAGGGCGACACCACCGGAGGGACGGTTCCTGGGTCAATACCTGATCACGGAAGGTTGCGGTAAGAAATTAGCTTTATGTAGTATCTATTTAATCTCTAAAATTTTATTTAGAGAAATTTATTGATTCATTTATTGTTGATTTTATAATTCAAAGACACGAGTCGAGGAGCTTCGCTCCCAGGCATCGCAGGTCGACTCCACTGATGGGGAGACGCCCGTTCGAACTCTCAGCAGAGGAGAGTCGGCGTGTGTTTTGGAGGCTGTTGGTGCCCAACCGCGAGACCGCAGGGTCTATGGTCTGGGCACTAGAGCTTCTGCATATTTTCCCCATCAGGCCTTCAGCTCGCGATATTCTGGTGATATTCCTACCGAGCGTTTAGACGATATTCGGAGATCTATTACGGAGGAGGTTCGGCAGAACATTCGTCACAAGGTTCGGTAGGAGGTTCGGCAGGAGTTCGAGCACGAGTTCAAGCAGCGTATGAGAGGCCATAAGTAGGAGCTTGCAGACGTGCGAGATCAGATGCGTCAGTTGCAGGATATGGTTAGCCGCATGTCGCAGGGTTTCAGCCTCCACGTGATTGCGCGGATTCTTGATGTATTTTTTTTACTTTTTATATTTTGTACATGAAAACTTCAAAATTTTAAATATTAATTATTTTTGGAAATTGAATGATTATTTAAAAATCTGATGCGTGTCGTAGCGCAACGATTTAAACACCTTAATTTCACTATTAGGATAGCGAGAGTAAGGGATCGATTCCACAGGGACTTTAGCGATTATCTTGAAATATTTTTATAAATTTAACTAAATAGATAACTAAGTAGATAATTAATAGTGCAAAATAATAAGATATGGTTTATCTTATTAGAGCACGGTTCGTACCCGTAGATTACGGCCCGTCTCTTTTAAGAATAAATCAGTCTAAATTATTTTCACTTAAATAGAATTTAATAATTTAACATGAATAGAAATTTTATTTCAATAACATCTAAGAGTGCATATTAAAATCTAAAATAAAAGAGTTTTAATTTGTAACATGAGGAAGGTAACAAAAAGCAATAAAATAAACTGGGATGAACCAAGCCACGATCGTCTCCTGGTATGCAGATCCTCGGACGGGCGCCTCACGAGCAGAGCCTCCACGGACTTCTCCCCAACGCCCATGGATGCAGCGCGTGGACTCCACGAAACCAGAGGACCCACGAACAGAGCTTCTCATGAAACACACGAAATTGAGGAAGAAGAGATCTCCTGGATGCAGCTTGCTGAACGGACTTCCTCCTTGTGCTATTTATAGAGGCCCGGATGAGGTGAAGACGCGGCATTGACACGGCGTTGCCAAAACAGAGAACGCTGAAGCCAAAACAGAGGACGCGGAAGCCACAAACAAAATCTGGATAAATCCTTCATAAAATTCAAATTCCTTCTAAAGGAATTTAATTCTCTTAATTTGATAACTTCCAATCTAATCTATTCTTTAATTGATGGAGGAAACGGTTAGAATTTGAATGGAGAAGAATCGGCTGAAAGAAAACAGAAAAACTGAGAAGACGATGAAGTCGGCAATGTTTGCCGTTTTGCTTTGAAATTCGTGCTAAATCCTTATAAAATCAATTCCGAGCTCGTTTTAAGTCCGATTCGAGTGCGTTATGTCATTAAATCCCTAAAATCAAGCTCTTTAAATTTATAAGGTTTATTTATAATATTATATAAAATATTAAAATATTAATAATAATAGATACGTTAAATTATTAATTAATAGGTTTAGTAATAATTATTTATGCGTTTATCACTCCCCCCAACTTGAATCTTACTCGTCCTCGAGCAAATAAAAAATTTAGAAATATGTACCAAGTTAGTCAAGAATTGATAGTTATCTTATAGTTCTTTTTTTTTAAATTTTTTTTAGATTATAAGGGAGGTACTTCATTGGATTATTAAGTTTTTTTTTTTAGTGATAAAGTGTAGTCCATAAGAATTTATAGAATCTTTCTTCACCAACTTTCCACTTCTCTGATTAAGTCTTCTAACTTAATTTGGGTTGGGTGTAATGTCTTTTGTAATTTGATTATTTATTTATTTATTTATTTATATGTAAAGTCAGTGCAATGTCCTAACCCTTGCTTTCTAATTAACCCTTGTAGCGAGCTTTAGGCCAATGGCTCCCAAACCATTGGTTTTAGGGCATTAGGTATAAAATACCCCTCGGACTTACTTACTCGAGTTAAAAAGGCTTTAGGTAGGACTGACTCTACTTAGGTTCTTTTACATTCCCACCTTTTTACGCTAACAACATCACTTTCTTAGGTGACGGGGCCCGGTTACTCAGTGAAAAATGCTAAGAACCTAATCTATTAACTTTAAGAGAGATTTTTTTTTTTTTTTGAATAACATTTTCACCCATACCCTTATTAAGTAGATTGTACTATTAAGATCAGTGGTCAGGAGGGTCTGAAATTATTCTAAAATTTTTTCTGGGCTAAACCCTACCTTTTATTAGGTTTTCTTTATTCCTCAGTATTTCAAAAAAAATAATAATCATAATCTAACTATTAATTCATTAATAGACTGCTTGATTAACTTCAAATCGAGACAGAATTTGGTAACACATCTGATTGTAGTTTTACTCGAGGATTTATTTATTCTTTTTCCTCCCCCCCAACTTAATTTCATTGTCCCTAATGGAAGATAATAATAATAATTTCAAGGAAAGATACTACCTGGTAGAGTATTTGAAGGTTGGAAGTTTCATTGTTGCCATCTTCTTTCAATCTGCTTCTGTTGCTTTCTCTGGTCATACTAAAAAAACAGACTAAAAGAACAGAAAGTTAAAAATAACTAATAAACTGGGTTGCCTCCCAAGAGCGCTAAGTTTAAAGTCTTCAGCCAGACTGTGCTACTTATTATGATAGTGTTGGGTTCACAAGATCAATTGATTCAACAATTTCTCCATCATTAATTTCTTCTATATATGGTTTCAAACGTTGGCCATTTACTTTGAATGTATTTCCTTGCTTGGGGTCTTTAAGCTCTATAGCTCCATGGGAAAATACTTGAGTTACTATAAAAGGTCCATTCCATCGTGAACGAAGTTTTCCAGGGAAAAGGTGTAATCTTGAATTGTAAAGCCATACTTTTTGATTTGGTTCAAAATTTTTCTACTAATAAATTTGTCATGATATGCTTTGGTTCGTTCTTTATAAATTTTTGAGCTCTCATATGCCTCATTTCGTAGCTCTTCTAACTCATTCAATTGGAGTTTTCTATTGACACCTGCATTTTTCATATCATAATTAAATTGCTTGATAGCCCAAAATGCACGGTGTTCTAATTCTACAGGTAAATGACATGCTTTTCCAAATACGAGCCTGTAAGGAGACATTCCTATGGGAGTTTTAAATGCAGTACGATAAGCCCATAATGCATCATCCAAACGTTCTGACCAATCTTTCCTATCAGGTCTCACCGTTTTCTCAAGGATATTTTTAATTTCTCTATTTGATATTTCAACTTGGCCACTAGTTTGGGGATGATAAGGTGTAGCTACCTTATGAGTAATTCCATATTTATTCATTAATGCTTCAAAGTGTCTATTCGTGAAATGTGTACCCCCATCACTAATTATAGCCCTTGGGCATCCAAAACGACTAAGGATATTATGCTGAATAAACTTGATTACAACTTTATGGTCATTGGTTCGAGTTGCCATGGCTTCAATCCATTTTGACACATAATCAACTGCCACTAGAATGTATTCAAATCCAAAAGAGGAAGGAAATGGGCCCATAAAATCAATACCCCATACATCAAAAATTTCTACAACCAAGATAGGGTTTAGGGGCATCATGTCTTTTCGAGATATATTTCCTGTTTGTTGACATTGGAGACAATTACGGCTAAATTCATGTGCATCTTTAAAAAGAGTTGGCCAATAAAACCCACTTTGCAGTACCTTTGCTGCAGTTTTCTTTCCACTAAAATGTCCTCCACAGGCAAGAGAATGACAGAAGTTAAGTATACTTTTGAATTCACTTTCGGGAACACATCGCCTAATCACCTGATCTGAACAGTACTTAAATAATTCAGGGTCTTCCCAAAAGTAATATTTGATTTGTGAGAAAAATCTATCTTTTTCTTGTTTTGTCCAGTGGGAAGGTACTTTTCCTGTTGCCAAATAATTCACAATGTGGGCAAACCAGGGAAGACTGCTATGGAAATTGAGAATAGTTGCTCATCAGGGAACTTATCTCTGATTATTTCTTTATTGTATTCCACTGAGATCCTAGAGATATGATCTGCTACCATATTTTCAGAACCTTTATTATCTAAGATTTCTAGATCAAATTCTTGTAGTAGTAGGATCCATCTAATCAGTCTGGGTTTTGTATCCTTTTTTGATATAAGATGCCTCAACGCTGCATGATCTGAATAAACTAAAACTTTAGACCCTAACAGATATGATCTAAACTTTTCTAGGGCAAACACAACTGCTAGTAATTCTTTTTCAGTGGTAGTATAGTTCATTTGTGCATCTGAAAGAGTTTTGCTAGCATAATAAATTACATGGGGTTCTCGATTGAGTTTCTGTCCTAGAACTGCTCCTACAGCATAATCAGAAGCATCACACATGATTTCGAAAGGTATGGTCCAATCTGGGGGCTTGATAATTGGTGCAGTGGTCAAAGCAGTTCGAAGGATGTTATAGGCTGTTAGACAATCTTTATCAAAATTAAAAGAACTATCCTTGGTCAATAAATTACACAATGGTCGAGAAATTTTACTGAAATCTTTGATAAAACGTCTATAAAAACCAGCATGACCAAGGAAAGATCGTACTTGTTTAACTGAGGTTGGGGGTGGTATATTTGAGATCAATTCAACCTTGGCTTTATCAACCTCAATACCTCTCTCTGAAATAATGTGTCCAAGCACAATTCCCTCACGAACCATAAAATGGCTCTTCTCCCAACTTAGGATTAAATTCATTTCCATACATCGTTTCAGTACCTTAGTCAAGTTCTCGAGGCAGCTATCAAATGATGCACCAAAGACTGAAAAATCATCCATAAATACTTCCAAAAATTGACCAATCATATCAGAAAATATGGCCATCATACATCGTTGAAACGTGGCTGGTGCATTACAAAGACCAAACGGCATACGTCTAAAGGCAAATGTTCCAAAGGGACAAGTGAAGGTGGTCTTTTCTTGATCTGCAGGAAATACTGGGACTTGATTGTATCCTGAATATCCATCTAAGAAACAAAAGAAACTTTGTCCCGCTAGCCGTTCTAGAATTTGATCGATAAAAGGCAAAGGAAAGTGGTCTTTCCTAGTCACGGCATTCAACTTTCGATAATCTATACACACTCTCCAACTAGTTGATGTGCGAGTAGGAATTGATTCGCCCTTTTCATTTTTAATCACGGTAATACCTAATTTTTTAGGTACTACTTGGATTGGACTAACCCATTGGCTATCTGAAATTGGATAAATGATACCAGCATCAAGCCATTTTACTACTTCCTTCTTAACAACATCCTCATGTTTGGATTTAGCCTTCGTTGCATGTCTCTATGTGGTTTGGCTTCAATTTCACTATGAATATGGTGCATGCAAACGGAAGGGTCAATTCCCTTAATATCAGCTATTGTCCATCCAATCACCTCTTTATGTTCTTTAAGTACATCTACCAATTTATCTTCTTGCTCAGAGGTTAGGGTAGATGCAATGATTACTGGAAGGGTATCATTGGGTCCAAGGAATGAATATTTTAAGTTATCTGGAAGAGGTTTCAATTCTAGTTGGGTGGTTTTCCAAGGATGGTATTAAAGGACTTGGTTTAGTTGGAAGTGGTTCATATTTTATAGTCCATGGAGGGATGGTGTCGATCTTAGGTGGTTCTAATAACATGTTTTCTCTTTGGTATACTCATCAATATCAAAGTCATCTATTCCAAAATGTGTAAGACATTTGTAAAGGATCCGAATCAATCAAACTTTGGAATTTCTTATCTACTACTTCCTCTATCATATTTACTTCATTTAAATCATACACAGGTGGTCCTTGGAAGCATTAAAAATATTTAATCTCATCTTTTTGTTTTCAAAAGATACATCCATCACACCTGTTCTACAATTTATGCATGCATTAGCAGTAGCTAGAAAAGGTCTTCCAAGGATGATGGGAATTTGGTTAGGATTACTACTAGATTCCATATCCAACACAAGGAAGTCGATAGGAAAATAGAATTCATCCACCTTTACTAATACATCTTCCAATATTCCATGAGGTTCTTTGACTGATCTATCTGCCAATTGTAGTGTTACTGTCGTGGGTTTCAACTCTCCAAATCCGAATAATTCATACACTGAACTTGGGAGAAGGTTTACACTCGCACCCAAATCTAATAATGCTTTCTTGATTGTGAAGTTTCCTATGACACATGATATAATCGGGGTACCAGGATCTTTTAGTTTGGGTGGGGTTATTTGCTGAACAACTGAACTAACTTGCTCAGTCAAATGTATCTTTTTTGGTATTTGTATCTTGGCTTTCCGTTTTTGTGTGCATAAATCCTTCAAAAATTTGGCATAAGCTGAAACTTGCTTGATAGCATCGAGAAGAGGTAAATTTATTTGGACTTGCTTAAATAACTCAAGCATCTCATTCATTTTTATATTCTTCTTATCTGAAGGCAAAGGAGATTCTAAAGCACTAGGGAATGGGGCTTTAGGTATGATTGCTTGATCATTGAATTCCTTTTCTTTTTATTTCTTCTCTCTTCTGGTTTAGCCACTTCTAATTTTTGGGTTGGTTCAGGTGGGTTTAATGTTTTTCCACTTCTGAGAGTCATGACTGATTTAGCATGTTCTGGAAATTTGTTAGGACTATTGGAACTCTCAGCCATGAATTGTCCTTTCGGGTTATCGATAGGCTGACTAGGTAACTTACCCTCCTCCCTTCTACTAATGCTGTGGCTAATTGACCTATCTGAGTTTCTAGTTTTGCAATAGATTGTGTGTGGGAGTGAAGGATTTGAGTATTCATTTCTAGCCCTTTCAATGCTTGTAACACTTTGTCTTCAAAAGTAGGCTGATTATTCGGTGGAGGTTGTGGGATGTTTGGATATTGTAATATGGCATGCTTCTAAAATTGGTTTCTTGGTAATTAGGTCTGATCGATGAATTGACTACAGGTTGAGGTTTCCAAGAAAAATTTGAATGATTTCGCCAGCCAGGATTGTAAGTATTTGAAAATGGATCATTTCCTGTTCTAGAAGCTAATCGGGTTTGGGCTTGGTGGGCTTGCTCTTAAACAAGTTCAGGAAATTGGTATGCAGCTGGACATTCACCTATAGAATGGGTTGGACTCAAACAAATTATGCAAACCTCATGTAATTGAGTAGATGGGGAAGAGATATTTTCAATTTATAGAATCCAGTCAAGTTTATGGGATAATTCATCTACCTTAGTATAGATATTTGTAGAATGACCTATTTTATATATTCCACCTCTTTTAGGTTCTACAGGAGGGTCTCGATGAGCAACTGACATATGATGTAATGAATTCTCACTCAATGTCTCAAAGAGTTGCCAAGCCTCATGTTCATTTTTTAACATAAATGTCCCACCACATGAAGCATCAACCATTTGCCTATGCTTTTCTGATAATCCATCATAAAAGCACTGAACTAGTTGCCATTTAGGTATAGCATGATGTGGACATTTTCTAATCAGTTCTTTGAATCTCTCCCATGTCTCATGAAATATTTCTCCATCTATCTGGAAAAAACTTGTTATGGCTTTTCTAATTTGATTCATTTTTCCTATAGGAAAATATTTCTTAAGAAATTCTCTCTGAAGATGATCCCAAGTTGAAATTATAACAGTGTCTAATGAATTTAACCAATATTTGGCATTATCTTTTAGGGAAAAAGGGAATAGCTTAAGCCTAAGTGCATCATCAGAGAAATTTTGAATCTTGACAGTTGAGCAAATTTCTAAGAATTCATCTAAGTATTTGTAGGGATCCTCATTTGTAAGTCCATAGAAAGATGGTAACATTTGGATTACACTTGACTTAATTTCATATTGGGCAGCCTCTACGGGAGGCACTTGAATGCAGGGAGAGTAGGTATACCTTGAAGGAGTGAAATACTCTTTCAACTGCCGTGGTTGATTATTTTCGTTATTAGGATCCATAATTCTGAGTCTATTTGCTCTAATAGTTCTTTCTATCTCAGGATCTAAGGGTATAAGGTTGGGCTACAACGATCGACGACCGAGCATACACCCTACCAATGCCTCTAAAGAAAATAGTTTTTATTTATTTATTTATTTATTTATTATTTTTGTAATTAAGTTTCTAATTTCCTAATAAATTATGAGATGTCAATGAAAAATTTTTGAGTTTTGCAGAAAATAAATTCACCTAAGTCAATCTATAGCATAGAAAATAACATAATTATTTTGTTTATATATGTTATTTTTATAAATTTTTTTAATTAATTATGTTTTATGGAAGATGTCTTAAGGTTTTATTTTAGGTTTTTTTTTTGTAAGTTAATTAAAAGAAAATTTGATTAGGTTAAAATTGGATATGTGGCAAAAAGGAAAGTAATAATTTTTTTTTTTTTATGTTAAAAAGAAAATATGCAATTCTAACAATCAAGGAAATAAAATAAAGCAGCAATAACTATTCAAAAATTAAGAGAAAATTAATCTAATTTTTTTATATTTTTTATATTTTTTTATATTTTTAATTTTTTTAAATTTTTAAATTTTTTTTTCAAATAACACACTTAAGTCCCCAGCAACGGCGCCAAAAATCTGATGCGTGTCGTAGCGCAACGATTTAAACACCTTAATTTCACTATTAGGATAGCGAGAGTAAGGGATCGATTCCACAGGGACTTTAGCGATTATCTTGAAATATTTTTATAAATTTAACTAAATAGATAACTAAGTAGATAATTAATAGTGCAAAATAATAAGATATGGTTTATCTTATTAGAGCACGGCTTGTACCCGTAGATCACGGCCCGTCTCTTTTAAGAATAAATCAGTCTAAATTATTTTTACTTAAATAGAATTTAATAATAATTTAACATGAATAGAAATTTTATTTCAATAACATCTAAGAGTGCATATTAAAATCTAAATAAAAGAGTTTTAATTTGTAACATGAGGAAGGCAACAAAAAGTAATAAAATAAACTGGGATGAACCAAGCCACGATCGTCTCCTGGTATGCAAATCCTTGGATGGGCGCCTCACGAGCAGAGCCTCCACGGACTTCTCCCCAACGCCCACGAATGCAGTGCCTGGACTCCACGAAACCAGAGGACCCACGAACAGAGCTTCTCATGAAACACACGAAATTGAGGAAGAAGAGATCTCTTGGATGCAGCTTGCTGGACGGACTTCCTCTTTGTGCTATTTATAGAGGCCCGGATGAGGTGAAGATGCGGCATTGATACGGCGTTGCCAAAACAGAGAACGCGGAAGCCAAAACAGAGGATGCGGAAGCCACAAACAAAATCTGGATAAATCCTCCATAAAATTCAAATTCCTTCTAAAGGAATTTAATTCTCTTAATTTGATAACTTCCAATCTAATCTATTCTTTAATTGATGGAGGAAACGGTTAGAATTTGAATAGAGAAGAATCGGTTGAAAGAAAACAGAAAAACGCTGAGAAGACGATGAAGTCGGCAATGTATTTGCCGTTTTGCTTTGAAATCCATGCTAAATCCTTATAAAATTAATTTCGAGCTCGTTTTAAGTCCGATTCGAGTGCCGTTTGCGTCATTAAATCCATAAAATCAAGCGCTTTAATTTATAAGGTTTTATTTATAATATTATATAAACTATTAACTAATAATAGATACGTTAAATTATTAATTAATAAGTTTAGTAATAATTATTTATGCGTTTATCAATCAATATGAGTGAAAAATGTTTCGATCAATATTTAAATGTAATAAAATTGTATTAACCATTTTAATTTTTAATATTTTATTTTTTTAAAAAAATTAATTAGCAACGCATTAGCGACTGAAATTGCATCGCTAATATTTTTAAAATATTATTATTAAATATTACAATGCAATGACTTGACGTCATAATATTTTAAAAAAATTTAATTAGCGACGCATTAGCGACTGAAATTACGTCGCTAATATATCTAAAATATATTATTATTAAATATTGCGACGCAACTAAATGCGTCACAATATTTAATAATAATATAGAAATATTAGCGACACAATTTAAGTCGCTAATGCGTCGTTAATTAAATTTTTTTTAAAAATAAATAAATTAATTAGCGACTCAATTGCGACGAGGTTTTTCGTCGTAAATATTTTTTAAAAATTATTTTTAAAATTAGCGACGCATGTATGTTGCGTCACAATATTGCGACACATTTATTGCGTCGCAGAGAGTCGCTATTAAGCGACGCAATTGCGATAAATTAAGATTGCGATGATCATCGCGACACCGCAATTGCATTGCTAATGCGTCGCTATAGGATGTTTAGCGATGCATTAGCGATGCATTTGAGCGTTGCTATATTTAAATTTTCTTGTAGTGGTTTCAATGTGCTGTAGTTATATTAGTTCTGGAAAATGCTTGTGGAGTGCATTTTATTTTCAAATAAAAAGTACACATGCATATATACATTTGGAGGTTTTTTTTTACTCTCTCTTAAAAATTATTGCTCGTATGGAGTTCAGTGCTCACCATCGGTGCCAAGCTAAAAGCAACTTTTGACATCATGAGGTTGGGAAGACGGGTCGAGAGTTGGCGTCGAAAGTGTGGATGGCGTTTATGGTTGCTTTGTTTGCTCCATGCCTCTACTTTCCAACTTCTTTTCCTTCTCGATCTCCTCTTAAATTTTGGGCATATAGGATCATCAATGATCAATGCCTAACTTGCTATACTATTTGGTTTACACGCTTGATGAATTTGTTTCATTTTGGTACATATGATGGTCTCTAAAAATTTTCACTTTGAAATCCTTTATATTACAGATGAAACGAGATCTTGGTTTACCTCAACAACGATAGAGTTTTTTTTTAAAGAAATTTTCTAGACCTCAACAAATATTATTGGAATAAATATTAAAGATCATTGTTGATATCGTAAACTTGAATTAAGCTCCGTTTTTCTAAGGCAGTGATTTGATGGACCAAATCCAACATTTTGGCTCAGCTATCTAACTCAATTCCAAACACCTAATTGCCATTGGGTTTAATTTTTATGGGTTTGGGCTACTTCCAATATCTTAGATCAGCCATTCGGTTGATTTCCCTTAAGTGTACCCCATTTGCCGCTCATATTAAATCTAGCTTGATTTATGTTAAATCCAGTGCTCAATTCACTACAAGATTTTTGGCTTTCAGCAATGACTTTTTCTATAATAAATTTTAAAATTCATTGCGGAAAGTGAATATTTGCAATAAATATAAAAATTTATTATTAAAAATTCATAAATAATTAAGGACTTTTCGTAACGAATTTTATTCGTAGTTATTAAAAAAATATGTTGCAGAATGTTTTAGCACCACATAATATTCACTTTTGTGGAAAAATTTTTGACACCAAAAACTTTTAGCAATGTATTATAATTTCTACAACAAATAAATTCATTGTTAAAACTCTGATTATTAGCAATGAATTTAATTTGTTGCAAAAGTTTTTTTTTGCTTTCAGCAATGTGTTTTTCTATAATGAATTTTGAAATTCGTTGCTCAAAGTGGATATTTGTAATGAATAGAAAAATTCATGGTTGGAAATTTATAAATAATTAAGAATGACTTTTCGTAACAAATTTTATTCATGGTTATTAAAAAAATATATTGCAAAATATTTTAGCACCACATAATATTCACTTTTGCGAAAAAAATTTTGACACCAAAAACTATCAACAACGAATTATAATTTCTACAACAAATAAATTCATTGTTATAACTCTAATTATTAGAAATGAATTTAATTTATTGCAAAAGTTTTTTTTAAAAAAATATAATCAACAATGAATAGTTTATTTTTTTGCAATGAATACCGAATAAAAGTTAACCGTCGTAACTGCCTCTTCTTAATTTCTATCTACACCTAGCGAAGGGTTAAACCCTATTTCTAAGCTAACGCAAAGGGAGACTTCGTCCTCATCATTGCCATCATCGTGACACCAGGTACACATCTTCCCCATATATATATATATATATATATATATATATATATATATATATATATATATATATATATATATATATATATATATAGGGGGGGGGGGGGGTTGGTGGAGTAGGCGGCCTAGGAAAGGGGCGACCCCTTGATTGGCAACAGGGAGTCGCAATCGTGCAACTCCCGTTCTTGGTCATGGGGCCACAACGATCGCCACCAACCCGTTAAGACCTAAGGGCTGACAATGGAGGGACTCCGGCGGTGGCTAGCCAGCCAAGAAAGGGGAGGTCGCTCTTGTTTCTAGCCATTGGGCCACGGCAGGCACCACCAACCCATCGGGACCCAAGGGCAGACGATGGGGGGGACTTCGATGATCACTAGCCAACCAGGAAAGGGAAGGGTCACCCTCAGCGATCCTCAGATTTGAAAAGGGAGCCGCACGGTGCCATGGGGCCACGATGGGCGCCACCAACCCATCGGGACCCAAGGGCCGGCAAGGGACGGTGATGGAGAGGACTCCGCATTACACGAAAGTGGGTTTTTTGTAACAAACTTATTATGATGAAATATTTTTGTTGTTATATACTTATTTATAACGAAGAAATTAAAATTACATTCATCGTAAAAGCTATTTATAACAACGAAATATAATTTCATCGTTATAATTAAAAATTATCATTAACATTTTTTTTAGTTCTACAACGGTGAATTTTAAAATTTGTCATAATAGATATACGTATTACGATGGATTTTTTTTGCCATAATATGGTGAGATTTTTTTCTTCTATAAAATCTTTTTTTATTCTATTACGATAAAATTTAAAATTTGCCTATACTCCTATTAATGTTAGAAATCTGATTATGAAAAATTTTGCTACATCTAAGATAGAAGAACTTGGCCGCATAGTACTCAAGATGACATTCAAAAAGAAACTTCTATTGAATTAATGATGTACTTTATGTTTCAGATATTCGAAAGAATATGGTGTCAGGCTCCTTTTTAAGCAAACATGGCTTTAGGATGATTTTTGAGTCTGACAAATTTATACTCACTAAGGGAGGATATTTATTTTAAGGAGTTGCTTAATAATGAATTATTCAAGGTAAATGTAATGACTGTATACAGAAACCTTGAAATGAATAAAGCTTCTTCTTCTACTTATATGGTTGACTCTTCTTATTTATGACATGATAGATCAGGACATGTGAATTTTAATTTATTATAAAAATTAATAAAATTAGAATTATTACCTAATCATGAAATCGATCTATATTACAAGTGTGAAGTGTGTGTTGAAGCTAAGTTAGCAAAAATACCATTTTCTTCAATAGAAAGAAATACCAAACCTCTTAACTTAATTCATAGTGATCTATGTGATTTAAAGTCAGTTCAAACTCGAGAATATAAAAAGTATTTTATAATATTTATTGATGATTCAACAAGATACTGCTATGTGTATCTACTAAAGTCTAAATATGAGGCTTTAGAAATGTTTAAATGTTATAAGAATGAAGTTGAAAATCAACTTGGTAAAAAGATTAAGGCTATAAGTAGTGATAGAGGTGGAGAATATGATGCATCTTTTGACGAATTCTATCAAGAGCATGGCATTATTCATCAAACTACGACTCCTTATTGCTTCAATCTAATGGAATTGCGGAACGTTGTATATTAAAAAAAATGATGATTGCTATATTGATAAATTCTAGTGCACCATAGAATTTATGGGGAGAAGCAATTCTCTCAGCAAATCATATTCTGAATAAGATACCTCTTAAGAAGAAGGATGTTACTCCATATGAGTTATGGAAAGGAAAGAAGCCTTCCTATAATTACTTAAGAATGTGGGGATGTCTAGCTAAAGTAGTTATTCCGATCCCAAAAAGATCAAAATAGGACCTAAAACTATTGATTGTATTTTTATCGGTTATGCACAAAATAGTAGTGCATATCGCTTTCTTGTGTATAAATTGGATATATCTGATATTCAGAAAAATACAATCATGGAATCAAGGAATGCATCTTTCTTTAAAGAAATATTTCCAAGCAAAGAGAAATTAGAAATAAGTTCAAATAAAAGAACTTATAATAATATTGCTAGTAGTAGTCATCAAAAAAAATATCCTGAAGATGAACCCAGACGCAATAAAAGACCAAAAGTTACAAGGTCTTTTGGTCCTAATTACGTAACTTATATGTTTCGGGATGAAACTCAAATATTCAAAGAGGCAATGTCTAATCCAAAAGCACCCTTTTGGAAAGAAGCAATTAATAGTGAAATCGAGTCCATCATGCACAATCATACCTATGAGTTAGTAGACTTACTATCTGGTATGAAACCTTTAGGGTACAAGTAATTTTTAAGAAAAAGCTAAAGGCTGATAGATCAATTGACAAGTATAAAGCTAGATTAGTAATTAAGGTTTTCAAACAAAAAAAGGTATAGACTTCTTTGATACCTATTCACAGTAAGTAGAATAACATTTATAAGAATGTTAATTGCTTTTGCAGCCATTAACAATCTTAAAATTCATCAAATGGATGCTAAAACTATTTTTCTAAATGGTGAATTAGATGAATAAATATACATGGAACAGCCTGAGGGATTTGTTGTTCCTGAACAAGAAAAGAAGGTGTGTAGACTTGTTAAATCCTTATATGGATTAAAACAATCACCTAAGCAATGGCATATAAAATTTGATAATGTCATGTTATCAAATGGATTCAAATTAAATGAATGTGACAAATGTATATATGCCAAAATCCTGCCTAAAGGGTATGTGATAATCTGCTTACATGTAGATGACCTGTTAATCATTGGTAGTAATACTAAAATGATTAAACAGACAAAGAAAATGTTAATCAAACATTTTGTCATGAAAAATATTGGTGTTGCAAATGTTATACTAGGGATTCGAATCACTAGAACATCTGAAAAATAATATTATCTCAATCTCATTATATTGAGAAAATATTAAATAAGTTAAAAAGTATGATACTAGCCCGGTGAAAACACCTGTAGATGTTAATCTACATTTGGCTAAGTATACTGGAGAGCCCATATCTCAGTTGGAATATTCATGTATAATTGGCAGTTTAATTTATGTCATGAATTGCACTCATTCTGACATAGCATATGCTATCAATAAGTGAGCAGATTCACTAGTAATCAGGTCCAAGTCATTGGACAGCTCTAATATGGGTATTGAGATATCTACGATATACCCTAAGTTATGGATTATATTATTCAAGATATCCAGCTGTACTAGAAGGATACAATGATGCAAATTGGATATCTAACACAGAAGATACAAAATCCATAAGTGGATATGTATTCACCTTAGAAGAAGGTGCTGTGTCATGAAAATTTCTCTAATCCACTATGGAATCTGAGTTTATTGCTTCAAAAAAGGCTGCTGAAGAAGTAGAATAGCTTCAAAACCTTTTAGAAGATATTCGATGTTGGTCAAAGGCCTGTGTCTGCAATACGCATACATTATGATAGTCAATCGGCAATTTGCAGAGCACAAAATAAGATGTATAATGGTAAGTCTAGACATATATGTTGTAGAGATAATACCATTAAGCAGTTACTTGAAATTGGTGTAATTTCTATTGACTATATTTGGTCAAAGAAAAACCTAGCGGATCCATTAACAAAGGGGTTACCAAGAGATCAAGTAAACTGTTTATCGAGGGGAATGGGTTTAAAACCTATAACTGAAAAATCTTGATAGTGGATACCCAACCTAGCTAACTGGAGATCCCAAGATCTAAAATCAAAAGGGACAACTAAATCATGAAGAGACTTACATAGCACTAAGGATGTCCAATCCTACTCATTCTTATGATAATTGGTGCTACCTGCTAAAGGTACTAGGATAAGCATTGCTTTTAATAATTCTTATAATATGAACATATATGTGGGGTATAGCAGGATACTCTTAATAAGAATCACCTATATGAGTGTGAACTGGGCCAATTCTATGAGAATTTTAATCTTTAATTCTCTAAAGCACTCATGAAACCAGGAGGTGTTCGGGGCCAAAATGAACACAACCATGACAACTAAAAGAATGCTCGGGAAAAAGTTTTGTGATTGCTATTGTTTTAGTTTACACAAAATGCTGAAAAGTTTAAGACATCATGTTCACTTTTTAGCAAATAAACTCGATAACAACTCACTAAGGAAGGTTCAAAGCCACAAGCTATCTATCCTGATACAACTTCATCTCACTATACTCTCTTTAGTGTCTGCATATTCATTTGTATTAAAATTCTTTTGTGTGGGGGATTACCTTTGTTGATCTTTGATGATCTTTGATCTTAGTCTAATTTTCATTCATGTGGAGGATTATTGGGTAAATGGACCAATAGGGCCTTGAATACCTAAATGGGCCTTGAAAGCCCATTACCTCCCTATATGGATGAATGAGAAATTGAGAGAATATTTAGTCCCACATCGAAAAAATTAAGAAAGGAAGGTTCATTTATATGGAAACATCTTCCTTCATGCTTAAGTTCCTTAGGCTCACCATAAGTGGAGATCTTGAGGGTGATGCCCTTCGCGCATGCACGTGTGCGAAGGGTACAATGGGCGCTTTGTAGGCGCACGTGCACATCATCGCGAGAAGCTTGAGGGGCTTTAAATTTTTTCTTGATCATGAGGATCCGATGGTGGAAACTAATCGAATTAAGATAAGGGACTGAGATCAAACGATGGATCGATGTGATTGATCAAAACAGTGTTGATCGGTTGATCATGGCTTGGATTGATTGCAGTCGTTGATGAGAAGACTGTTGACCATTGGTTGACCCCTCAATAGTTGACCCGCCAGTGGACCATTGGTGACAGGTGCCCATCCTATCAGGCTGTTGGAGATAAGGCATTGCTCCGATCTTCCTATCGTCCATCCGATCATACCGTTGTGATAATTCATCGTTCCGATCTTAAAACGATGTATCAAAGCCGTGCAACCACCTATCTGATAATGTGATCATCAAATCATGATGGTGAAATGACGTATCGGGATGAGGATCGGCTTATATGATTAGTTGATCATTATATCATGGGTGAATCGGTGTATCAAATGCTTTCTTTGATCAAATCCGATTAAACCAATTCAATTCAAATTAAACCCAAAAGGATGTATCCAAAAGGCACCTAAAACCTATAAATAGGACCTTAGACCTTTGCATTTTATTCAATCAATCCAATCAATCCCAAATCCTTTCCTCTCTTAGGCATTTGCATACTCTCCTTAGGGAAGTATAGCTATAGTGCATAGAAAAGAGAGACACATTCTTGGTTCGATATTTTTGGTGAATTATAGTATTGCATTCATCACAAGAAGACTGTTGTATCCTGGGAGACAATCGTCATACAGACTATAAGCACCATTATGGGACAAAATTATCTTAAGGACATAGAGTGTAACTCTAGACTCAGTATTAGGTAGCCACAATCTGCACCAACACCAATTTATTGTATCAAAATAAATATGAGAAAAATAATCAATCAAATTGATTATTTATCTTCATAATAAATACTTTATTATAAAGTTTCAATAAATATTTTATTTGAAAAAAATAAATAATTAGTCATATTAATTATTCAATCCAAGAGTATTCGATGCGATTAACCTAAGATGGTATGGGGACCATGGACCCAAAATTTTATGCTCCAATAAACTTGAATAAACTCAATTAAAACTCTTTAATTATTTATTCAGTTTATTAATCTCAAAGTTATTCCATTAAAAACTCAAGAATGCACTCTTGAAAATTACAGATTAATTTTACTCGAAAACTTGAGTTGCTATCATTACATATAATTCAACCCTCCATAATTAGTTCATAATTAAAGCTAGATGAAATAACCGTTATACCTATCTAATTATCTCTTGTTCCTTAAGTACCATTGATTCACTAGTTAAATAGTTAATTTATGATCGGATCATAATTTATGGGCATAACTGTTTAGCTATATAATCGATACTTAAGGAACTAATTTTAACCTTCTTTTCAAAAGCCGGATTCCATATCTTTAAATCACATTTCCAGATGTAAGTATTGGGCCAACATCAAATGAGCTTTAACAAACCAATCAAAAGATCAATAGTACAATCAAGGAGTCTATGATTAAATCAGGATTAAAGTTAATTTACATATGATCATCTTGTGACATAAATTGAATTATTTATAACGGTCTTAAATAAAGATTCAAATTATATCGGTAAGTCCTATATAATCTTATTATATATAATACCTCCACTGAGTATCTCTACACAGCAATCTGAATAAGATTGTTGCATTCATAATGTTTATGGACCTGATTAGCGATGGAAGATATCCATACTTCTATCAATCATGGACATGTTTAAATATATTAGCTATAATTTTAATCTCTTGTATACATTATACTAAAATTACAGCCTCATAATATATTTTA
Organism: Calamus simplicifolius; assembly: GCA_900491605.1. NCBI lineage: Eukaryota > Viridiplantae > Streptophyta > Magnoliopsida > Arecales > Arecaceae > Calamus > Calamus simplicifolius. Next base: position 24,784 of record UESW01001707.1, on the reverse strand, counting down.
AATTTTCATATAAACATTCATCTTTTGTATAAACGAGACAAGATTGAAGAAAATATTTCTTTTATTAATTTAAAAAATTAAAAATATAAATATATCTGATTTTGAAGGGCATTGTTCCTAACAAATAAAAGGCTTCCTTGAATAAATGATAATAATAGAAACAGTAATAGCAGCAATAATGTCTACGTGCGGGTTACACATTGAGGTCTATTTACCATTCATATATAATTTTCATTATTTATAGTGAGATATACTATCTGATCGATATGTTGGAATATTTCTCTCACACAAGTTCTCCCGACTAAGATATAGTAGGTAGCTTATGAACCTGTACGTTGAAAGTGATGGCTCCGATAACTTTTCTTTTGCCTGGATATTGATCGCTCGGATCATCATGGTTGAATCATTAATTTAATTATTTTAATATAAAAATATATTTATATTAATAAAAATTATTTTTTATTAAAATAACACATGAATACTAATTTTTACAATCTTTTTCTTTTCAGAAATTTTTTTTTTGATATTTTATTTAATCTATAAAATTCGCTTACTTTCAATCTACGTTGATTTAATTTTTCCTTAAAAAATAGGAAAGAAAATTTTTTAAAAAAATTATCCAAGTTTTCTTTATTTCATCATTTTCTTTTTATGCATCTGCTATTCCCATAAAGTTTTCATATTTTCATTTTTTTTCCTTTTTTTTATTCTCCTCTCATCAATGCTCTCTTTCATGATCTCTTTTTTTATTCCTTAAGTGACCATCCCAATGAAAAAAAAAGGTTGTCATACACTCTCCAGACAAAGGCTAGAGAATTTGAAACGACATTGATAAACTTGGTATGGGTTAATCGGGTTATTTCAGGTGTCTTACGCATCCAGTTTTATATTAGAATCAAACCGGCTTGACTTTCGATTCTCGGTTCGATCGGTCCGATCCGATCTAATTTTGACAACTATGATTTATTAAGGTTATTTTGGCATGGAATATGGTGTTAATAACATATCAACTTTTAATACCGTTAAATACCAATAGAGGAACGATGGAAATATACCCAATTTAAAACTGACTATTAAATAAGTGATGGAAATTGTATATAGCAAAGAAAAGAAAAAATATAAGCCAAGAAGGAAAACGTTAAAAGAGGAAGTGATGGGGCCAGTTGACCCCATGGAAAATGAAATTTTTGGACGGCCCCAAAGGCCCAGACTCTAACGCCAGCGATGGCCTCCAGCGATGGCCGCCAGCGATGGCCTCCAGCGACAGCCCCCAACGCTAGCCAAAGGCTGACGGACTCCAACGACGGCTCCAGCATCGGCCTCCAACGTTGGCTTCAGCGTCGGCTCCAGCGTCGACTTCCAGCGTCGGCTTCCAGCGTCGGCCTTCAGCGTCGGCTTCCAGCGTCGGCCTCCAGCATCGGCTTCCGGCGTCGGCCTCCATCGCCAGCATCCATCGCTGGTCAAAGGACGACAGGCTCTAGCGCCTGCCCCACAAGGCCGGCACACCAAAGGCCGACACCGGACGACAGGCTCTAGCGCCGGCCCCACAAGGCCGGCACACCAAAGGCCGACACCCGCCAAGGCTAGCCTCTCCAAGCTAGCCGGCCCCGGCACATTGCTAGCCGGCCCCGGCGTCTCCAAGCTAGCCGTCCCCGGCACATTGCTAGCCGGCCACGGCGTCTCCAATCTAGCCGGCCCCGGCACATCCCTGGCCGGCTACGGCGTCTCCAAGCTAGCCGGCCCCGGCGTCTCTAGTCCCGCCGTGTCGGCCAAGGCCATTCCAGGCTAGCCCGGCTCGGCCCCGGCGTCTCCAGTCCCGCCGAGTCGGCCAAGGCCATCCCAGGCTGGCCCGGCTCGGCCCCGGCGTCTCCAGTCCCGCCGAGTCGGCCAAAGCCATCCCAGGCCGGCCCGACTCGGCCCCGGCGTCTCCAGTCCCGCCGAGTCGGCTAAGGCCATCCTAGGCCAGCCCAACTCGGCCCCGGCGACTCCTGTCCCGCCGAGTCGGCCAAGGCCATCCCAGGCCAGCCCGACTCGGCCCCGGCGACTCCTGCCCGTCGAGTCGGCCAAGGCCATTCCAGGCCGGCCCGACTCGGCCCCGGCGACTCCTGTCCTGCCGAGTCGGCCAAGGTCATCCCAGGCCGGCTCGACTCGGCCCCGGCGACTCCTGTCTCGTCGAGTCGGCCAAGGCCATCCCAGGCCGGCCCGACTCGGCCCCGACGTCCCCTGTCCCGCCGAGTCAGACCAAGGCCATCCCCGGCCAGCCCGAATCGGCCCCATCGTCTCCAAGTCCGCCGATTCGGCCCCACCCCGGCACTGCTTTGCCGGCGGGATAGGCCCCAGCCATCTAAGGTCGACCCAGCTCGGCCCCGACAAGACGGGACCCCCGATTCCTGCCAGATCAGCCCCAACGGCTTAAGAATCCATTCCTCTGATGCACGCCGCCCGACAGCGCCCAACGTGCGCCGCCCGATAGTGTCGATGCGCACCACAGCGCCAACATGCACCACCCGATAGCGCCAGATCCGATAATCCAACGGCCCCGCCGGCTGATGGGACACAAACCCACGTGATCGTGCCAGCGTCACCCCCTATAAAAGGGTAAACAACGTCGAGAATCGGATAAGGCATTATAACGCACATTTTACACACTCGATGCCCTAACTCTCAAAGGAACTATCTGATCCTTCTGAGACCTCTCCCTCCTCAAGAGCTCTCTCGAGCTCCTTCTCTGTTGTGACCTCTGTCACTAACTTGGGCGTCGAAGGGTCCCACCGGAGAACCCTCTCCAGTCTTGGGACTTCTTTGCAGGCGATCCAGTGAAGAAGAAGAGCCTCCGTTCCCGACGTCCAGGAGGGGTGATCGAGCGTCATCAGATTGGCGCGCCAGGAAGAGGGGGCGCTAAAAAAAAGTAGCGAACGATCTCCCGGAGCTACATCCTTCATCCCCTCTTTTTCTCCCAGAAGCCATGGTGGTAACGCGAGCTCGGGATGCCTCTATCAGCTGTCCGGCTGGGCTCGTCCCGCCAGCTGGGCAGCAGGAGGCCAATCCCCCGCTGCCAGCCCTCCGGTCGCCAGCCCGCTGCTGGACGCCGCCCTCCAAACGGCGGAGCAGCTGGCAACCCTCTCCCAGCAAGTTCAGAATCTCACTGCCATGGTCCATGGACTCCAACAGCAGCAGTCCATGGCCACCCAACACCAGACTGCTCCCCCCGCCAGCCAGCAGTCGGCGAGGGGAGGCTCTCCCCGCCGGGGGACTGGCCGATGTCAAGCTTCCCCCAGGAAGCCTCGCCGCGAGCCCTTCAAGCGGCCACGATCCCCTGGCCATGGCCCCAGCGAGCTTCCTCCCAAGCCACATCATCACGAGGAGCCCAGGCGGAAGTCCCGACTCCCGTCTCCATCTTCTGCTTCCTCTTCTTCTTCTTCCTCCGAGCCATCTCGGAGGGCTCCGACGATCAACCGCCAGACGGAGGAACTCCTGGAGGAGTACAACCGGCGCCTCGACGAGCTCGCCAGGAAGATAAACCACCAGCCGGAGGAAGAGTTTGACACTCGTCCTCCTTACACCCGCCGCATCCTGAAGGAACCGGTTCCCTCCAGGTTCCGCTTCCCCCAGGTGGACCCGTACGACGGTACGACCGACCCTCTGGACCACCTCGAGAGCTACAAGGCCATGATGCAAGTCCAGGGCGCCTCAGACGCCCTTCTCTGCAAGGCCTTCCCTGCGATCCTGCGGAAGGCCGCCCGTGCGTGGCATTCACGCCTGTCTCCCCACAGTATAGACTCCTTCCGGGAGCTGGAGAGGGCATTCCTGGCCCACTTTGATGCCTGCCGCCGGATCCCAAGGGTGGCGGACAGCCTCTTCTCCGTCTGCCAGAGGAAAGGAGAGTCCCTGTGGGACTTTGTGTCCCGATTCAAAACCGCCGCCCTCGAAGTCTACCATCTCGATGATGCGGTGGCCACTCTGGCGCTGAAGCGGGGACTCCTTCCATCCCGCTTCACCTTCTCCTTGGACAAGAAGCCCCTGAGCTCTTACTCCGACCTCCTCCTCCGAGCCCAGAAGTACATCCGGGCAGATGAGGCCGACCTCACTCGCCGGGAGTCTTCGAAGGGCTCCAGCCACAAATCCGCTCGCCCTGAGCCAAGCGGACCCCCTCGACATCGCCGACCCGACCCACCTCGCCGGTCCGACAACAGGCGCCGGAGCCATGTCCCCGATGAGGGTAAGCTCACTCCTCTCCTTGCCCCTCGATCCCACATTCTGATGGAGATCGAGGGTGAGCCCTACCTTCAATGTCCTCCCCCCATGAAGAAAGGTGTATCCCGCGATAGAAGCCGCTACTGTCGATTCCACCGGGACTACGGCCACGACACCGACGGCTGCTACAGTTTGAAACGGGCTATCGAAGAGCTCATCCAACGGGGCTACCTCGGCAAGTATGTCCAGAAGACGCCACAGCCGCTGCCGGCCATCATGGGGCCTCCACCGGCTCAAGCCGCCATCGACAACACTCCCATGGAGTGGACCATTGGGATGGTGTCCTGAGGGTCGGCCTCTGCGTCCAAGCGGCCGAGGGGGGAGGATGCTCTAAATAATGTAATGCCCTGGGGGGGACTGCTGTAATGAAAAATGTAAACAATGAAGGTGTAGTCGTCGCTATGACGATCGCCAAGCATCCTGTAAAAAGGATTTTAGTTGATAGTGGCAGCTCGGCTGACATCCTTACTTACGATGCCTTTGTTCGGATGGGTTTATCTGTTGACTCCCTTCAGCCCGTGGCGACCCTGCTAGTCGAGTTCACCGGAGATTCTGTGAGGGTCGAGGGCGAAATATCCTTGCCCGTGACGGCCGGAACCCCGCCATGCCAAAGCACCATGATCATGAAATTCCTAGTTGTGAGGGTCCCTTTGGCATACAACTCCATTCTTGGGCATCCCGGCCTAAATCTTTTGGATGCGGTTATCTCCACCCGACGTCTACTGGTGCAGTTTCCCACCAGCGAAGGAGTTGGAGAAATGCGTGGGGAGATAAGCCCGGTCTTACCTTGCTATCATGCAGCGTCAAGCCCTTTGGAGGCCGGCCCGGCCCTGGAGGCGTCTGACCCTAGAGATCCCGCCAACGGAGGGGAGCCCACCGAACACCTCCTGACTTTCCCTCTCAGTGATGACCCAGCAAGGACCGTCCGTGTGGGCGGACTCCTTCCCCTGGAAGATCGGGAGCGCCTCTTAGCTTTCCTGCGGGCTAACTCGGACGTCTTTGCCTGGTCAGCATCTGACATGCCCGGCATCCCTTCAGAGGTCATCACCCACAAGCTCAATATCGACCCGCGCCACCGCCCAATCCGTCAAAAGAAGAGGAGCTTTGCCCCCGATCGACAAAGGGCGATTGATGGAGAAGTCAACAAGCTGATCAGCACCGGCCACATCCGGGAGGCGCATTACCCAAACTGGCTGGCCAACGTAGTCTTGGTGCGCAAGGCAAACGGGAGCTGGAGAATCTGTATAGACTTCACCGACCTCAACAAGGCGTGCCCAAAAGACAGCTTTCCCTTGCCAAGAATTGACCAGTTGGTCGATTCCACCTCTGGTCACGAGCTTCTCAGCTTCATGGACGCCTTCTCCGGATACAACCAGATAAGGATGGACCCCAGCGACGAGGAGCACACCTCCTTCGTGACAGAGAAAGGCATTTACTGTTACAAGGTGATGCCTTTCGGCCTCAAGAATGCGGGGGCGACCTATCAGCGGCTGATGAACAAGGTGTTCCATGACCAGCTCGGCCGGAACATGGAAGTCTATGTGGATGACATGCTGACGAAGAGCATCCGCGCCGCCGACCACATCTCTGACCTGGAAGAAACTTTTAACAACCTCCGTCGCTTTCAAGTCAAGCTGAACCCTAAGAAGTGCGCTTTTGGGGTCACGGCAGGTAAATTTCTGGGCTTTATGGTGACCCAGTGCGGAATCGAGGCGAACCCAGAGAAGATCAGCGCCATACTTGACATGAGACCGCCGTCCAACAAGAAGGAGGTGCAGCGGCTAACTGGAAGGGTAGCGGCACTGAGTCGTTTCCTCTCTAGATCGGCAGAGAGGTGCTTGCCTTTCTTCAAGGCCCTACGGAAGGCGAACGGTTTCACATGGACGGACGACTGCCAGGAGGCTTTTGACAGCTTAAAGGCATTCCTGTCCTCCCTACCGCTCCTCTCCAAGCCGAGAGACGGGGAGAGTCTTTTCCTTTACTTAGCCACCTCCTCAGAAGCCGTCAGCTCAGTCCTGGTGCACCCAGACGCTGACGGAACCCAAAGGCCGGTCTACTACGTGAGCAAGGTCCTGCACGACGCCGAGGTCAGGTATTCCAAAACAGAAAAAGTCATTTTTGCCTTGATAGTTTTTGCTCGGCGTCTTCGCCCATATTTCCAAGCCCATCCTATTATGGTGCTCACGGACAAACCTCTCTGAGCCATCCTGGCCCGTCCGGATACTTCGGGTCGACTCGCCAAATGGGCCATCAAGCTGGGGGAGTTTGACATCTCTTTCCAAGCACGACCGGCCTTGAAATCCCAGGTCCTAGCCGACTTCCTGGTCGAGTGCACTTAGGCGGAGGAAGATCTCAAGGAGGTCCCCGCGGAGCAGCCCAGGACCGAGCTGAGGGATGACGGAAAGACCTGGATCCTCCACGTGGATGGCGCATCGAATTCTCAAGGGAGTGGCGCCGGCCTCATTCTTGCCGGGCCGGAGGAGAGAGAACCAAGTGCGACCTGAGATTTTTTTTTGAAGCCACCAACAACCAAGCGGAGTATGAAGCCCTGCTGGCCGGGTTAAGATTAGCCCAGGAGGTTGGAGCAAAGCACCTCAGAGCCTTCACAGACTCGCAACTCATCTCCGGGCAAATCAACGGAGAGTATGAGGCGCGCGACCCGTTATGGCGCAATATCTGAAAAAGGTTCAACTCTTGACCTCCTCGCTGCCTTACTTCAGCATCAGTTACATCCTCCGGAGCAAAAACGCAAAGGCCGACATCCTCTCTCGACTGGCTACCTCCGCCGACGGCATGACAAGGGACGCCTACATCGAATATCTAGAAAGGCCCAGTACAGAGGGCGGGGAGGAAGTCCTCCCGCTCACTCCGGAACCTACATGGATGGACGCCTATGTCCGCTACCTTACCAACGGCACCCTCCCTGATGACCGCAACGAAGCCAGGTTGCTCAAGTGGAGAGCCTCCAAGTTCATCCTCCTCGATGGGCGCCTATACAGAAGGTCATTCTCCTACCCGTTGCTTAAGTGTGTAGGCCCCGCCGACGCTGACTACATCCTTAGAGAAATCCACAAGGGTATTTGCGGGAATCATCTAGGGGGAAGATCCTTGGCCCAGAAGGCTCTCCGTCAGGGGTACTTCTGGCTCACTATGAAGGAGGACGCGGCCAAGCTAGTTCAAAGGTGCGACGGCTGCCAGCGCCACATGCACATCCAGCGCCAGCCGCCTGCTCCGCTGAGTCCACTCTCAGCTCCGTGGCCCTTCGCCCAGTGGGGAATGGACATCCTTGGACCGTTCCCCCCAGCTTCAGGACAGCGGCGATTCTTACTGGTCTCCATCGACTACTTCACCAAGTGGGTCGAGGTCGAGGCGTTGGCTAAAATCACGGAGAGCAAAGTTAAGGCTTTCTTCTGGAAGTCGATCATATGCTGCTTCGGCTTGCCTCACACCCTCATCACTGACAACGGTCGCCAGTTTAACAACGAGGCGTTCAAAGCCTTCTGCGAGGAGCTAGGCATTCACCACCGATTCACCTCCGTCGGCCACCCCCAGACCAACGGGGAGGCTGAGGTCACGAACAGCACCATCCTCAGAGGGCTCAGGACTCGCCTAGACGGCTCCAAAGGACGCTGGGTAGAAGAGCTCCCCAGTGTGATATGGGCCTACCACACAACGCCCAGAGCCCCGACGGGTGAAACTCCTTTCAGCCTCTCCTTCGGATCCGAGGCCGTCATCCCCGTCGAGATCGGATTGCCCAGTCCACGTGTGGAGTCCTTCAGTGAGGAAGACAACCCCGCGCGGATTCGGGCCAACCTGGACTTCATCGACGAGGCGCATGACAGAGCGAGACTGCGCATGGCGACCTTTCGCCAGCGAGCGGCCAAGTACTACAACGCTCGGGTTCGTCCCAAGGTTTTTCACCGTGGAGACTTGGTGCTTCGAAAGGCCGAGGTATCAAAGCCTACCGAGGGGGGCAAGCTATCCCCCAACTGGGAAGGTCCCTACCGTGTCGCCGAGGTGTTCCACCGGGGGACATACAAACTAGAAGAGCTTGACGGGAAGCCCATTCCATGTACCTGGAATGCGGACAACCTCCGCCGATATTATCAATAATGTACTCCTAGAGGCATAGGCAATAAAGAAAAAGGTCCTTTCTGGTGACACAGTTTGTCTTCCCTTGCGCAAGTCTCTCAAAAGGAGCTCACTGACATCGCGGCCCACGGGACACAACTCAGCTCCGGCACGGCGATGCCCCCGAGTTGGTTAAGACCCTAAAGGCTCCATACCCGGCTGAGTAGCCACTTGGACGGAACACAAACCCCCAGGCTGGTTCAAAAGGAGCTCACTGGCATCGCGGCCCATGGGACACCACTCAGCCCCGGCACGGCGGTGCCCCCGAGTTGGTTAAGACCCTAAAGGCTCCGTACCCGGCTGAGTCGCCACTTGGGCGGAACACAAACCCCCAGGCTGGTTCAAAAGGAGCTCACCGGCATCGCGGCCCATGGGACACCACTCGGTTTCGGTACGGCGGTGCCCCCGAATTGGTTAAGTCCCTAAAGGCTCCATACCCGGCTGAGTCACCGCTTGGGCGGAATACAAACCCCCAGGCTGGTTCGAAAGGAGCTCACTGGCATCGCGGCCCATGGGACACCACTCGGCTCTGGCACGGCGGTGCCCCTGAGTTGGTTAAGACCCTAAAGGCTCCGTACCCGGCTGAGTCGCCACTTGGGAGGAACACAAACCCCCAGGCTGGTTCAAAAGGAGCTCACTGGCATCGCGGCCCATGGGACACCACTCGGCCCCGGCACGGCGGTGCCCCCGAGTTGGTTAAAGCCCTAAAGGCTCTGTACCCAGCTGAGTCGCCACTTGGGTGGAACACAAACCCCCAGGCTGGTTCAAAAGGAGCTCACTGGCATCGCGGCCCACGGGACACAACTCGGCTTTGGCACGGCGGTGCCCCCGAGTTGGTTAAGACCCTAAAGGCTCCATCCCTGGTTGAGTCGCCACTTGGGCGGAACACAAACCCCCAGGCTAGTTCAAAAGGAGCTCACTGGCATCGCAGCCCACGGGACATCACTCGGTCCCGGCACGGCGGTGCCCCCGAGTTGGTTAAGACCCTAAAGGCTCCGTACCTGGCTAAGTCGCCACTTGGACGGAACACAAACCCCCAGGCTGGTTCAAAAGGAGCTCACCGGCATCGTGGCCCACGGGACACCACTCGGCTCCGGCACGGCGGTGCCCCCGAGTTGATTAAGTCCCTAAAGGCTCCGTACCCGGCTGAGTCACCGCTTGGGCAGAACACAAACCCCCAGGCTGGTTCGAAAGGAGCTCACTGGCATCGCGGCCCACGGGACACCACTCGGCTCCGGCACGGTGGTACCCCCAAGTTGGTTAAGACCCTAAAGGCTCTGTACCCGGTTGAGTCACCACTTGGGCGGAACATAAACCCCCAGGCTGGTTCAAAAGGAGCTCACTGGCATCGCAGCCCATGGGACACCACTCGGCCCCGGCACGGCGGTGCCCCCGAGTTGGTTAAATCCCTAAAGGCTCCGTACCCGGCTGAGTCACCACTTGGGCGGAACACAAACCCCCAGTTTGGTTCAAAAGGAACCTGACGACGCCCCGCTCTCAGGTCACCCTCCGGGGTTCACTCCCGGTCCCCGCGCTGGGGAAGGATTACTGGCCACCTTCGGCTGGCCAAAGAAGGCACGCAGACGTCCATCCAAAGCGGCGCAAGGTGCCAAGGTAAAAGTCCTACACTCCCTTCGCTTAGCCAACGCGGGGCACGCAAGCTCAAGGAGTATGGGGGGCATTTGATGGGGCCAGTTGACCCCATGGAAAATGAAAATTTTGGATGGCCCCAAAGGCCCAGACTCTAACGCCAGTGATGGCCTCCAGCGACGGCCTCCAGCGACAGCCCCCAACGCTAGCCAAAGGCCGACGGACTCCAACGACGGCTCCAGCATCGGCTTCAGCGTCGGCCTCCAACGTCGGCTTCAGCGTCGGCTTCCAGCATCGGCCTCCAGCGTCGGCCTCCACTGCCAGCATCCATCGCTGGCCAAAGGACGACAGGCTCTAGCGCCGGCCCCACAAGGCCGGCACACCAAAGGCCGACACCGGACGACAGGCTCTAGCGCCGGCCCCACAAGGCCGGCACACCAAAGGCCGACACCCGCCAAGGCCGGCCTCTCCAAGCTAGCCAGCCCCGGCACATTGCTAGCCGGCCCCGGCGTCTCCAAGCTAGCCGTCCCCGGCACATTGCTAGCCGGCCATGGCGTCTCCAATCTAGCCGGCCCCGACACATCCCTGGCCGGCTACGGCGTCTCCAAGCTAGCCGACCCCGGCGTCTCCAGTCCTGCCGTGTTGGCCAAGGCCATCCCAAGCCGGCCCGGCTTAGCCCCGGCATCTCCAGTCCCACCGAGTCGGCCAAGGCCATCCCAGGCTGGCCCAGCTCGACCCCGGCGTCTCCAGTCCTGCCGAGTCGGCCAAGGCCATCCCAGGTCGGCCCGACTCAGCCTCAGCGTCTCCAGTCCCGCCGAGTCGGCTAAGGCCATCCCAGGCCGGCCCGACTCGGCCCCGGCGACTCCTGTCCCGCCGAGTCGGCCAAGGCCATCCCAGGCCAGCCCGACTCGGCCCCGGCGACTCCTGCCCCGCCGAGTCGGCCAAGGCCATCCCAGGCCGGCCCGACTCGGCCCCGGCGACTCCTGCCCCGCCGAGTCGGCCAAGGCCATCTCAGGCCGGCCCGACTCGGCCCCGGTGACTCCTGTCCCGCCGAGTCAGCCAAGGCCATCCCAGGCCGGCCCGACTCGGCCCCGGCGTCTCCTGTCCCGTCGAGTCAGACCAAGGCCATCCCCGACCAGCCCGACTCGGCCCCATCGTCTCCAAGTCCATCGATTCGGCCCCACCGTGGCATTGCCTTGCCAGCGGGATAGGCCCCAGCCATCTCAAGTCGACCCAGCTCGGCCCCGACAAGACGGGACCCCCGGTTCCCGCCAGATCAGCCCAACGGCTTAAGAATCCGTTCCTTTGACGCGCGCCGCCCGACAGTGCCCGACGGATGCTGCCCGACAGCGCCGATGCGCGCCACAGCGCCAATATGCATCACCCGATAGTGCCAGATCCGACAATCCAACGGCCCCCACCGGCTGATGGGATGCAGACCCACGTGATCGTGCCAGCATCACCCCCTATAAAAGGGTAAACAACGTCGAGAATCGGGTAAGGCATTATAACGCACATTTTACACACTCGATGCCCTAACTCTCAAAGGAACTATATGATCTTTCTGAGACCTCTCCCTTCTTAAGAGCTCTCTCGAGCTCCTTCTCTGTCACTAACTTGGGCGTCAGAGGGTCCCACCGGAGAACCCTCTCCGGTCTTGGGACTTCTTTGCAGGCGATCCGGTGAAGAAGAAGAGCATCTGTTCCCGACGTCCAGGAGGGGTGATCGAGCGTCATCAGGAAGTAACGTAAGGAATGAAGTAAGAACGTTTTTCTATCCCAAGAATTTCCATCCATGCACAATGGTATTAAAAGTTATTAAAAGCTATTAAATAAGATTGTCCATATGGCAGGGGCACTTAAAGAAACCCATATATATATAGATATAATAGGTTATGAGCTAGCAAAGAATCCTAAACGTCGTGCATCATTTTGAAATGCTTAAAATTATAAAAGGCTTTGCCATTGTTCCCAACTTCTGTATTCTCCATTCCATCCTATATTGCTCTTTCAATAGATGCTATGCGCTTGGCTCTCATTTTTCTCATTTTTGGAAGCCTTAGCAAGCCTTCTAGTGTAAATTTTTTTGTGTATGAATAATATTGTATACTAGCATATGCTAAACATAATATGTGAACTTTGCACCATCCACAAAAATAGCATGTCCCCTCCACTCCCCCCCCCCCCCCCCTTCTCTCTCTTTCTCAATCTCTTCTTCCTTTTGTTTACGTGTCTCTCTCACACTCACAAACACATGTTTGTATGCGTATATATCCTTTATAAGATTTTATGTTAATATTTTTTGGATGTAGCTAGGGTAAGAAATGAGTTAGAGTAACACGAGAACTAATACCAACCTGACTTGATTGAGTTAGGCTGGCTTAATTTTGAATACTCATAGGATTGGTTTCAAATTCAAATCCAAAATCCTGGTACCAACCTTCATTGGGTTTGTTCTTGATTTCCCAGGTGGATTCTTTCATTCTTACATGAAAACCGACTATAGAATTTTTTTTAAAAAAATAAGGTACTTGTAGAAATTATATTAGGGACCTTAGATATACCTTATAAATTATCTACCATCTCCACTACAGATTTTTTACATATTGTGAGATTAATTAATAAATATTATATACATCTTTTTTATCTAACACAACTAAGGAAGAAAGTAACCATTAGATATTAGACAAGTGTCATCCAAACGAAAAGAAAAAAATTATATAATATTTATCAATATTGTGAGTTTTTTGAGCATTTTTATGATGATTCTTATCCTCTAACCTAACTTTTATAAGTAATAAAAGAACATTCAATATATTAAAAATGATAAAAAAGTAAAGAAATCTGAAGATAATGGAAAACGAGAAAAAAGAAAAAAAAATGTTTTACACTGAAACTGACCCAAAATCGAGTTAATCTGATTGGGTTGATTCTGAGTTGGTTCTAAAATAGCATCAATTTAGTTCTTGGTCCAAAATCTTAAAATTGACTTGATTGGGTCGACTGCACATTAGGTTAGGATCAGCATATGGGATCGACTAACTAGTCTAATCAAGAAGTCTTTATCATCAATGAAAACCCAATTAGCATAAATAGGTTCAATTGCAATAATTGGGTTAGTTAGTTGGCTCAATTGTCAACCTTTCATCACATATGTAGTTTAATTAATTTAGGTTTAGATTAAGGCATCTAGCTTAATTTGATATGCATAAGTCCGAGCCACATACATACTAAAATCTTGAATACCCAATTGGGGCTAGGAGACATGATCAAAAGAAATTAAAGAGATGACTATGACATCAAATGGAGATGGCTGAGTTGGTTTAAGGCTTTAATTTAAGGTTTTGGTACAAGAGGATGAAGGAGAAATCCAAAGCAATCGCATCAGTAAAGGTTCGAATCCCACTCCCAACAAAAAAAGTGATCTCTCCTTAGAAACAATTCCACTTCCCTTGAGTCAAAGCCCTCCTATTTAGAAACAGTTCCACTTCCCTTGAGTCAAGGCCCTCCTCTTTAGAAACAATCCCTAACAAGATAGAGGAGGAAAATCCGAAGCGATTAGAGGAGAAAATTAGTTGAGATTTGAATCCCACTTCCAAAAAAAATGATCTCACCTTAGAAACAAAAAAAAAAAAAAGATCTCACCTTAGAAACAATGTCACTTCCCTTAAGTCAAAGCCCTTCGCTTTAGAAACAATTCCCTAAATCCTATTCTAATCTCTCAATCCTTCAGCTCACCCATCCTAAAAAAAAAAAAAAAAAAAACATCACCTTTCACACTTCCCAAGCCTAGTAAGAGTTCTTTTTTATAACTCTAGACCTTAAACCATAAAATAGAAATAGTCCTACATTATCTTCTAGGGCACCCATGTCCTCTAAAGTTCCTTTTGAATCTTCATAGGGTTGGTGCCAATCTTAGATCCAAAATTAGTCCTTGCTCCGAGCCTAAATTAACACAAATCGAGCTAGATCAAGCTAATCAAGTTAGATAGAATCCAGACCAAGCCCATTTCAAGCCAAAGAGGAGCTCTACTCCTGGAATGATTAAGATTGAGGGCATATCAAGTCAAATCAAGCCTAAATCAAGCCTGATTCAAGCCAAAGGAAGTCCTGCTTGTAGATCAAGTGAAATTGAGCCCATATAAAGCTAGATTAAGCCTGATTCAAACCAAAGAAGAGTCTTGCTTCTAAATCAAGTGAGATTGAGTCATTATAAAACTAGATCAAGCGTAGATCAAGCCTAATTTGAGCCAGAGGAGAGCCCTACTTTTAAATCGAGTAAGATTAAGCCCACATCAGGTTTGATCAAGCCGATTTGAGTCAAAGGGAACTCTGCTCTTAGATGAAGCCAAGATCGAGCCCTATTTCAAGCCAAAAGAAGAGCTTTGCTATTAGATTGAGATCCTACCTCAAGCTAGAATGAAGCCGGATCGAGCCCAATTAAAGCCAAAGCAGAGCCCTACTTGTTCATTCCATGGATGGTATGCGCTTAGCTCTCATTTTTCTCATTTTTGCAAATCATTAATAACTGTTGACATAGCCGTAAGCATCTTTTCTTCCTCCTAATTATCTCATTATAATTTTTTTTTCACATCTAACTTTTTTTTTTTACAGGCCGAGGCATTCTAGAGATGAATGAGACAGAACCAAGTTTAACTCATATTGCTGGCAAAGATGACGGAAAACTAGGAAGACCAACATCGCATTGTGGTCCCAGGTTGCGCTTAGAAGGTAACCAACAGGGCTACCGTTGTCTCAATGATGGCACATCTTACGAGACTTTGCAAGAATGCCAAGCTGTTTATCCTTTTCCTTTTCCTCCAAGTCTGCAGGCAGAAACAAAAAAACAGCTGAAACCAAAAGAGGATGAGAATAAAAGGCTTCCTTGAATAAATGATAATAGTAGAAGCAGTAATATATAACAAAAATAATGTCCACGTGCGGGTTACATGGTTGCTATTTATGGAAATAATAAATCAAGAATTTCTTTGAGGTCTATTTAGCATTCATATATAATTTTCATTATTTATAGGGAGATATACTCTCTGATCGATATGTTGGAATATTTCTCTCACACAAGTTCTCCCGGCTAAGATATAGTACGTAGCTCATGAACCTGTACGTTGAAAGTTATGGCTCCGAATATCTGCACTCTTGTACAGGCTTATATAATATGTTTTGATACATTTTTTTTTATAATGAGGACGACACAATTTCCGTCCCTTATAAAACACATATTGTTCGGATCGCCCTTTCGATTAGCTAATGGATGGCCTCAAGAAATCTTTCCATCGTTGCCACTGCGTCGAACCTTGCACCTTGCCACTATTGTCTCCAGCTCTCAACAAAGATTACAATGACTCTTTTACCTTTCCTAGCTCCCCACCACCCTCCTTCCCTTTAACTCTCCTTCCCATCCCATCTGCCCCCAGTGAAGAACTCCAAAGATTTCTTGATGGATATTACGGATGGCTGATCCATTCTTTATTTGGTTTCTTTGCTTTCTCCGTAGGATAGATATTATGTTGGAATATATATATATATATAGAAAGCTCATTAACCAACTGGTCTCCCATTCCCAAACCTTCTTTTTAAACTCCTCTTTCCATCACCACACCATGAGAAAGAGGTGCCTCTTGGTCGAGATCATTGCTCGTGTCGCCTCGTCATCCTTGATGCCTGCTCGTGATATCATCAGCATAAGACAATCATGCAAAAGCTTAAATAAGGCATCAAAGGCGAAGATGGTGGGGCAATGCTTCTCGGTAGACAAGGAGTGGATGTTCCATTGGTGGGATAAGGAGGGATATTTCTCCTTGATTCGGAGTTGCGCAAAGAATGGCAACGTGCAAGCCAACTGCATCCTCGGATTGGTAAGTTGACTTTCAATTATTGTTAGAGATCTATTAAAAAATCTACACAGAGAAATTGTATAGAAATAATAGCAAGATCAATGTTAGCAAGATCAATGTATTATTTCCAGCCATTGTTTATGATCTACCTCTTAAGGATTTGATTAAGCTGAGTGCTTCCAATCAACGAGCAATCGCACAACGATGGTGTATGCCCTCAGAATTTGCTCTTGCTCAGGGACCCAATCTCTTTGGCTTCACTATGAGTATGATGTGATATCAAAAACCTTTGAAGGGATCTCTTATTTATAAAGATTTTCTTAACTCCCTTCCACTGCCTAGTCCCATCAAAGTAGGCATTTTAAATTTTCAAAAGAGATAGAGTTATCACTTAATTAATTAGTAGATGAATATTGTTGAGAGTTATCTCCAAGAGAGTGGTTACCAAATAAAATAAAATAAAATAGGACCATCACCAACGGGATACTACATTCTTCCACTTAGTCCATATATTTTATTTTAATCCGTAGTCCTCAACACTGAATAAGAAACCAAAAACATGAATCATAGCGATAGGTCTTATATAATTGAGTATTATTTTTCATGTATTACAATGCATTCAATTTCTTTACCACTATTCCAAATGTGACAACATAACATAATGAATAAACCCTATATTTATTCAGAGTCCAGAAGAAAATTTTATCATTTCTCGAAAGTCAAACAATGTGTACACCCAAATGAGAAATAAACAAATAACTGAAATAAGAATTTCATTGTATAAGCAGTTATCCATACAATTAATATCATATCATGGGACCAACTCCCATTCGTTCCACATGATCCTTAAAATTCTTAATTGGCATGCTTTTAGTCAAAGGATCATATATCATCAATTCAGTGCTAATGTGTTCTATGACCACTTTGTTTTCTTTAACACGTTCTCTTATGACTAAATACTTAATGTCGATGTGTTTACTTCGACTACCACTCTTGTGGTTTTTAGCCAAAAATATAGCAGCTAAATTGTCATAGTACAATTTAATTGGCTTAGCAATAGAATCAACAATTCTAAGCCCTGAGATGAAACCCTTCAACCATACACCGTGCGATGTAGCCTCAAAACAAGCATTGAACTCTACTTAGCAGCCAAGTCTGCTATATACCTCATGATTTTTTTAGTAGCTCTTCAGTGGTCTAAACTTGGATTACTATGATATCTTCCCAATATTCCTACTACAAATGCAATGTCAGGTCTTGTGCAAACCTGAGCATACATTAGGCTTTCAACAGCTGAAGCATATGGGCACTATTTAAAGTAAACTTGTCACCCTTCACTATGGGTGCAACACTTGGTGAACAATCATTCATCTGAAATCTCTTCAAGACTTTATTGATATAAGTTTCTTGAGACAATCCTAAAATGCCTCGAGATTTTTCTCTATGAATTTTAATGCTAATGACATAAGATGCCTCACTCATATCTTTCATATCAAAATTTTTGGAGAGAAATTGTTTCACCTCATATAGCAACCCTTATCATTGGTTGCAAGTAGAATATCATCCACATATAGGACCAAGAAATAAATTTTACTCCCACTAACCTTCTGGTATATACATTGATCCATAATATTCTATTTAAAATCAAAGGAAGAGATCACATCATGAAATTTTAAACACCACTAGCATGCTTATTTCAATCCATATATGGATTTCTTAAGCTTGCAAACCAAATGCTCACTATCATTAGAGAAAAATCCTTCAGACTGTTTCATGTAAACCTCTTCCTCTAAGTCTCCATTAAGGAATGTAGTTTTTACATCCATTTGATGTAAATCAAAATCAAAATGAGCTACCAATGCCATAATTATTCGGAGAGAATCTTTTTTGGATACATAAGAAAATGTCTATGTTTAGTCGATTCATTCTCTCTGAGTGAACCCTTTAGCAATGAGTCTTGCTTTATATCTCTTAATGTTGCCTTATTAGTCTTTCTTTGTTTTAAAGACCCATTTACATCCAATGGCTTTTATACCATCAGGCAACTCAACAAGATCCCAGACTCGATTAGATGCCATAGATTCCATTTCATCCTTTATGGCATTGTACCACAAGTTTGATTTCTTAGAACTCATGGCTTGTGAAAATGTTTTAGGATCATTTTTGGCTCTAATGTTATAGTCAAATTCCTATAGATACACAATATAATCACTAGAAATTGTCAATTTCTTTATTCTAGTTAATCTTCTTAATGATGTGTCAATGACCTCCTGAGGAGTATCTTGCACAACTGATTGTTGTTGAACAACAGGATCTTCTAGATGATCATCAGCAACTTATGGAATCTCAATGACTGGTTGTTGAGCACTTATTTGAGATTGAGGAGTACTATGAATGACAACCAATCTCTCATTTGAAGTGGAGGCTGAAATATCTTAATGATCTTTCTCAGAAGAAGCCAAATACTGAGATTGATCACTTCCACTAATCAAGTCATTCTCAAGAAATTTTGCATTTCTTGATTCCATAATCCTAGTGCTGTGAGATGGACAATAAAATCTATAACCCTTGGACTTCTTAGCATATCCAATAAAATATCTACTAATAGTTCTTGGGTCAAGTTTTCTTTCTTATAGATTATAAACTCTTACTTTAGATGGGCATCCCCAAATGCGTATATGTTGCAAACTTGGTTTTTAACCTTTAAATAACTCAAATGGCATTTTAAAAATAGCCTTGGTTGAAACTCGGTTTAATATATACGCAATAGTTTTAAGAGCTTCAGTCTACAAAGATTTAGGTAGGTTGGAGCTGCCAATCATGCTTCTCACCATATCCAATAATGTTTGATTTCTCCTTTCAGCTACAATGTTTTGGTCTGGAGACCCCTACATGATGTATTGTGCAATAATTTTATTTTCTTCAAAAAACCGAGCAAATGGACTAGGTGCTTATCCATCCTCAGTGTATCTACCATAATATTTTTACCTCTATCTGACTTCATGATCTTAATTTGCTTGCCGCATTATTTTTCTACTTCTGCCTTGAACACCTTAAAGGCATCTAATACTTCATTCTTATTATGAAGAAAGTAGAGATACATATATCGTGAATAGTCATCAATAAATGAGATGAAGTATCTCTGACCATATGAGTCCATATCTAGACTACATATATCTGTATGTATGATCTCCAATATTTCTGAACTCTTCTTGACATCTTTCTTGGACTTGTTGGTTTGCTTTTCTTTATGCAGTCCCACAAGTGCCAAAATCAATAAAATCAAGAGTATCAAGTACTCCATCTTTTACTAATATTTTAATTCTCTCAATGAAGATGTGACCTAATCTTCGATGCTACAAAATAGAGGAATTTCCATTCATAACACATCTTTTTATACCAGTTTGGGCGTGCATTACATTATAAGAGGTATTATTTTTTAAATTAATTTAGAAAAGATTGTTAGACAATGTACCATTTTTAATAAGTTTAGATTTATAAAATAAATCAACAGAGCTTTTATTAAAATTAAAGGAATATCCTGAGAGTACATGTCTTGACACTGAAATCAAATTTCTAGAGAAACTTGGAATATAAAAAGTCTTTTCTAAATCTAAAACAAAACCAAAATCTAAAACAA
Source organism: Calamus simplicifolius (assembly GCA_900491605.1). Taxonomy (NCBI): domain Eukaryota; kingdom Viridiplantae; phylum Streptophyta; class Magnoliopsida; order Arecales; family Arecaceae; genus Calamus; species Calamus simplicifolius. The sequence goes on along the minus strand of UESW01001707.1, from coordinate 5,318 downwards.
GTCTGCATATCCCAATCGCTTTCACATGTGAACACATCTTGTTTCATGAATAGATACTTTGTTCACTTTCCAATGATTTCCTTTGATTTAGAAAACCTTACAAGATATTTGAAACATAGATTGTAGAACCAGAATCAATCCACCATGTGTTACGACAAATAACAATATTGGATTCATAACATATGAATGAGGTTAGAGTATCTTTCTTGTCAAGCCAAGCCTTGAATTTGAGGCAATCCTTTTTTATATGCCCTTTCTTCTTGCAAAAGAAGTACTTGGATTCCTTCTTGTCTTCTGTATGGATGGATACTTTATCCTTTTCTTTGCGTTTGGCTTTAGCCACTACAAGAAAATACTGAAATAGCAACGCAAATTTAGCGACGCAATTATGCGTCACTAAATTGCGACAACTTTGCGACGCCTCTGCGACAATACAATATTGTAACGCCTTAGCGACGCATTAGCGACTCAATTAACTAGAAAATTAAAAAAAATTAATTTTTTATTTATCAACGCAAATAATGCGTTGCAATATTTTTAAATTAATTTTTTATAAAATATAAATATCGGAAAAAAAAATATTGCGACGCAACACAGTGCGTCGCAATATTTTTAAAAGAATTAAATATGTTAAATAGCGACGCATTAGCGATGCAATAAACCAAAAAATTAGAAAAATTATTTTTTATTTAGCGACGCAATAATTGCGTCGCACATAATTTAAATAAATTAAATTTTATAAAATATAAATATTAGAAAAAAATATTGCGACGCAAATCAGTACGTCGTAATGTTTTTTAAAAAAATTAAATATATTAAATAGCGACGCATTAGCAACGCAATAAACTAGAAAATTAAAAAAATTATTTTTAATTTAGCGACACACCAATTGTGTCATAAATAATTTAAATAAAATTAAATTTTATAAAGTATAAATATTAGGAAAAAATATTGCGATGCAAACTCAGTGCGTCGCAATGTTTAAAAAAAATTAAATATATTAATAGCGACGCATTAGTGATGCAATAAATCAGAAAATTAGAAAAATTATTTTTAATTTAGCGATGCAATAACTGTGTCGCAATTATTTTAAATAAAATTAAATTTATAAGTATAAATATAAGAAAAAATAATTGCGACATAACACAGTGCATTGCAATGTTTTTAAAAATTAATTATGTTAAATAGCGACGCATTAGCGATGCAATAAATCAAAAATTAATTAGAAAAATTATGTTTTAATTTAGCGATGCACTTGTTGCATCGTAATTATTATAAATAAAATTAATTTTTATATATATAATTATTATTTTAAAAATTATGACGCAACCCTTTGCATCGCAATGTATTTAAAAAATAATTATGTTAAATAGCGATCGGTCCAATCGTGACCGATCGGATAAGGGCTTGGATCGATCGCAACCTCGGATCATCGCCGATCGGACTGATCGCCACGGTTCGAGATCGGTCGTGGCCGATCGGGATCAGGACTTGGATCGATCACAACCGTCGGATCGTCAGCGATCTCGGACGAACGCATCGGTCTGGGATCGGTCATGGTCGATCAGGATGAGGGCTTGGATCGATCGCAACCGTCGGATCGTCGCCGATCGAACCAATCGCCACGGTCCGAGATCGGTCGTGGTCGATCGGGATCACGGCTTGGATCGATCGCAACCGTCGGATTGTCGCCTATCGGATCGATCGCGATGATCCGAGATCGTTGATCATCGACCGGGATTGATCAGGGCTTCGATCGATGGCAATCGTCGGATCAACGCCGATCGGTGCGATCGCCACGGTCCGAGATCGGTCATGGACGATCGGGATCAGGGCTTGGATAGATCGCAACCATCAGATCATCGCCGATCGGACCGATCGCCACGGTCCAAGATCAGTCGTGGCCGATCGGGATCAGGGCTTGGTTCGATCGCAACCGTCGGTTCGTCAGCGATCTCGGACCAATCGCAACGGTCCGGGATCGGTCATGGCCGATCGGGATCAGGGCTTGGATCGATCGCAATCGTCGGATCGTCGCCGATTGGATTGATCGCCATGGTTCGAGATCGATCGTGGCGGATCAGTATCAGGGCTTGGAGCGATGGCAACCATCGGATCGACGCCGATCGGTCCGATCGCCATGGTCCTAGATCGGTCGTGGACGATCGAGATCAGTGCTTGGATCGATCGCAACTATCAGATCGCTAGCGATCTTGGACCGATCACAACGGTCCGGGATCGGTCGTGGCCAATCGGGATCAGGGCTTGGATCGATTGCAACCGTCAGATCGCCAGCGATCTTGGACCGATCGCAACGGTCCAGGATCGGTCGTGGCCGACCGGGATCGATCATGGCTTGGATTGATCGCAACCGTCGGATCATCGCCGAACGGGATCGATCATGGCTTGGATCGATCGCAACCGTCGGATCGTTGCCGACCAGGATCAATCATGGCTTGGATCGATGGCAACCGTCGAATCATCGCCGACCGGGATTGATCAGGCTTGGATCGATCGCAACCGTCGGATTGTCGCCGAACGGGATTGATCATGGCTTGGATCGATCGCAACCGTCGGATTATTGCCGACCGTGATTGATTATGACTTGGATCGATTGCAACCATCAGATCATCGCCGATCCGATCGATCACCACGGTCCGAGATAGGTCGTCGCCGACCGAGATCGATCATGGCTTGGATCGATCGCAACCATCAGATCATCACCGAACGGGATCGATCATGGCTTGGATCGATCGCAACCGTCAGATCATCACCGAACGAGATCGATCATGACTTGGATCGATCGCAACCGTCGGATCGTTGCCGACCGGGATCGATCATGGCTTGGATCGATCGCAACCGTCGGATCATCGCCGACCGGGATTGATCATGGCTTGGATCAATCGCAACCGTCGGATCATCGCCGAACGGGATTGATCATGGCTTGGATCGATCGCAACCGTCGGATTATCGCCGACCGTGATCGATCATGGCTTGGATCGATCGCAACCGTCGGATCATCGCCGATCCGATCGATCGCCATGGTCCGAGATAGGTCGTCGCCGACCAGGATCAATCATGGCTTGGATCGATCGCAACCGTCGGATCATCACCGAACGGGATCGATCATGGCTTGGATCGATCGCAACCGTCGGATCGTTGCCGACCGGGATTGATCATGGCTTGGATCGATCGCAACCGTCGGATCGTCGCCGAACGGGATCGATCATGGCTTGGATTGATCGCAACCGTCGGATTATCGCCGACCGGGATCGATCATGGCTTGGATCGATCGCAACCGTCGGATCGTCGCCGATCCGATCGATCGTGATGGTCCGAGATAAGTTGACGCCGACCGGGATCGATCATGGCTTGGATCGATCGCAACCGTCGAATCGTCGCCGATCCGATCGATCGCCACGGTCCGAGATAGGTCGTTGCCAACTGGGATCGATCATTGCTTCGATCGATCGCAACCATCGGATCGTCGCCGACTGGGATCGATCATGGCTTGGATCGATCGCAACCGTCGGATCATCGCCGAACGGGATCGATCATGGCTTGGATCGATCGCAACCGTCGGATCATCGCCGACCGGGATCGATCGTGGCTTGGATCGATCGCAGCCGTTGAAATGTTTTTTAATATAATATTGCGACGCATAATTTGCATCGCAATGTTTTTTAAATAAATATATCTAATTAAAATATTAAAAAATTATTGCGACGCAATAACGTCGCAATTATTATCGTAAATTATAAATATTATCATTAATAAATATTTAAAAAATTTTGCGATGCCGTAGCGACGCATTTTAGGAAAAAAATAAATAAATATTGCGACGCAATGTATGCGTCGCAATTATTTTTAGTAAATATATATTTTTCAGTATTAATAAATAAAAGAAATATAATATTGTGACGCATAATTTGCGTTGCAATATTTTAAATAAATATATCAATTAAAAATATTAAAAATTATTGCGACGTAATAAGGCGTCGCAATTATTATCGTAAATTATAAATATTATCATTAATAAATATTTAAAAAATTTTGCGATGCCGTAGCGATGCATTTTAGGAAAAAAAGAACAAAATATGCGACGCAATGTATGCGTCGCAATTATTTTTAGTAAATATAAATTTTTCAGTATTAATAAATAAAAGAAATATAATATTGCGACGCATAATTTACATCATAATGTTTTTAAATAAATATATCTAATTAAAAATATTAAAAAATTATTGCGATGCAATAAGGCGTCACAAATATTATCGTATATTATAAATATTATCATTAATAAATATTTAAAAATTTTTGCGATGCCGTGCGACGCATTTTAGGAAAAAAATAAACAAATATTGCGACGCAATGTATGCGTCGCAATTATTTTTAGTAAATATAAATTTTTAGTATTAATAAATAAAATAAATATAATATGCGACGTATAATTTACATTGCAATATTTTTTAAATAAATATATCTAATTAAAAATATTAAAAAATTATTACGATGCAATTTTGTGTTGCAATTATTAACATTAATTATAATATTATCATTTAAATATTAAAAATTATTGCGACGCAATGTTTGCGTCGCAATTATATAATAAGTTATTATTTTAATCAATTAAAAAATTAAAAAATATTGCGACGCCTTAGCGACACATTTAGAAAATAAAAATAATTTTCCCGCCGGATATTGGCGCCAAGTTAGCGACGCAATTATTGAGTCGCTATTTTTTCATAAATTATAAAAACCAAATTAACGATGGATTAGCGACGCATTAATGCGTCGCTAATATATAATAAATTTTAAAAAAAATATTGCGACCATTTAGCGATGCAATTTATTGCGTCGCTAATTACTTATATATAAGCCGGCCTTCTCTTCTTCTTCTTCCCCGTGTTGGCCTAGCCGCCGCCCTCCCCAAAAAAATTCTGGCTCCCACCTCGCTGCTCGGCTCCCCCCTCTGGTGCTCCGGCTCCCCGGCGTTCTCCTCCGACTCCGTCGTCTTCTCTCGACCAAGGTAAGCCCCCACACTCTCTAAAATTTTTTTTTTTTAATAATTTCCCTCTGGCCATGGCCAAGACCGTGGCCGTCTTCTCCGGCCACGGCCGTTGCCGTGGCCGGCAGTGGCCTGGCCATGGTGGCCAGGCCACTGTAAAATAAAATAAAAAAACATTGGTAACAGGGGGGGGGACCCCCCCCCCCCCCCCCCTTTTTTTCTTCTCGGCCACGGCCGCTGCCGTGGCCGAAAAAAAAAACATTTGGTAACGGGGGGGGGAAACCCCCCGCCCCCCCCCCTTTTTTTCTTC
>UESW01001706.1:222080-380061 GCA_900491605.1 Calamus simplicifolius | reverse complement strand
TCTTGATTAAATAATATTTGTAATGCTAGATAGAAAGTCTTGTTGTATTATTATTTAATTTTAATGTTTATGCAATAATTAATTTAAGCAGAATGTTTATGCAATAATATTTGTGCATTTGTAGTTATTTACAATTGTTATGTCTTGATTATTTACATTCTGCTGCAAATTGAATGATGCATTAAATTATGTAATGCTAAATAGAAAGTCTTGTTGTATTATTATTTAATTTCAGCAACAAATTAGTAGTTTCAATGATTTATATTTTAGTCTTCACAAACATTTGTATTCGACACAATAATCTTAAGAAGTCAGTGATTACATGTATAATTGACAAGAAGTTAAGAATAACAAGCATAAGTTCGATTGTCTTCGGACTTCCATATTATTAATCACAGCACTATAACCTTTAGACCCGTTTGAGAATTTGTAAGCCTTAGTCTTGCAAATTCTCAAATTGTCCTGGTGGACAGTTTGAGAATATTTTTTGTGATATGTTAGTCTGCTATTAATCATCGTTGGGTGAGATTTCGGTTTGTATTTGCTCATACGTTCTCCTAGTGTGGCTTATATACCACACATTTAGGAGAACATATGGGAAATGCTGCCGAAATTTCAATGTAACCGATCGATGATAATTAATAGCAGAATAACATATCACAAAAAATATTCTTGAATGGGATAGGGCCTTACCTTTAGACATGGAGTGAAGGTAGAATTAATTTAAGACACTTGAATTGCTTGTGAAGTCTCATGATTAAACGCACCGCCTTGCGGCCCGACCCAAACTCAAGCCCTAGCATTAGCCATAACCTATGCCTCGGTCCTTGCTAGCACGCCAAGGATCGTAGCCGTGGCCGCCTTGCATGGTAGGGACCTTAGTTGTAAAAAAAATTGGTTTAGTTATAAATGATTTAAATGGTTGTTATTAACCTTAGTTGTGCCCAAGAAATAATTTAGTTATATATTTAGTAATACTAATATAGTTTTATTTTTGGTTTCCTTTAATGTTTACCAGACTTTGTATAAGTCGGTCAAAAATGAGCGGGGCTCGCTCATGGATGTATGCAAGGATAAAAGATGGCTTGCTTAATCCAGATTTTCTGAATGGATTGGAAGAATTTATCGCATTTGCATGTAGCCAACCTGAATGGATGGATGGGCCTAGGATTAGGTGCCCATGCAACTTCCACAGGTGTCAGAATAAAGCCTACAGAGATGTGGAAACTGTTAAGGTGCATTTGTGTAAGAAGGGTTTGTTCCTGATTACTATGTTTGGTACTGTCATGGTGAACCAGAGGATATTCCAGCAGTTGTTATAGGCCAACAAGAGTCAATTCCCGTAGATGAACCATTTGTGAATTTAAACACATATGAACAAATGGTGATGAATGCATCGGGTAATGAATTCAATCAGAATACATTTATGGAAGAACCAAATCCAGATGCACAACAATTTTATGATATGTTGCGTGCTGCAAATCAAGAATTGTATCCTGGTTGTGAGGGTCATTCCCAGTTGTCTACAGCTGCTCGAATGTTGAATATTAAGGCAGAACATCGATTATCAGAAAAGGCGTTCAATTCTGTAGCTGGGTTAATCAAAGAAATTTTGCCAAATGATAATGTTGCGCAGACAGTTTTTACGCAACAAAGAAGTTGTTGCGTGGGCTTGGGCTCCCAGTTAATAAGATCGATTGTTGCTTGAACAATTGTATGATATTTTGGGGTGAAGACTCAGAGCTGAGATGGTGTAAGATTTGTGGGCAATCGAGGTACAAAAACAGCGAAGGAGGAGCCAGTACAAGTAGGAGGAAAAGTGTGCCTTACAAGAGGATGCATTACTTTCCTCTTACCCCACGCCTGCAGAGATTATACAGATCTGAGGCAACAGCTGCTGATATGAGATGGCATGCCGAACATGAATCTAAAGAGGATGAAATGCGGCATCCATCAGATTCAAAGGCTTGGAAGCATTTCAATGAAAATCATCCTGATTTCGCTGAAGATATAAGGAATGTGAGATTAGGTCTTTGTACCGATGGCTTCCAACCATTTGGTCAAGCGGGGCAACAGTATTCATGTTGGCCTGTGATACTGACTGTATATAACCTTCCTCCGTGGAAGTGCATGAAAGATACTGCAATGTTTTTAACCGTTTTGGTTCCAGGACCATCAAATCCAAAGGAAAAGATTGATGTCTTTCTGCAACCGTTGGTGGCCGAATTGAAAATGTTGTGGGAAACAGGAGTCGTAGCCTACGACATTTCTATGAAACAGAATTTCATCATGAGAGCTGCTTTGATGTGGACAATAAGTGATTTTCCGGCATATGCAATGTTGTCTGGTTGGAGCACTGCTGGACGTCTGGCATGCCCTCATTGCATGTATGATTCGGATGCATTTACATTGCAGAAGAGTGGTAAGCAGTCATGGTTTGATAACCATAGGAAGTTCTTGCCCCAAATCATCCTTACAGGCGTAACTTGATCGCCTTCCGGAAGAACAAAGCAGTCACAAAATTTGCCGAACCGGTTAGGTCCGGCACGGATATATTTGATACTATAGAGCATTTGGGGTTGATGTATGCATGGGAACCAGATGCAGATAGAATAAATGGCCGTATATGTAAAGAACATAACTGGAAGAAGCGAAGTATATTTTGGGATTTGCCTTATTGGAGCACAAATCTCATCCGGCACAACTTGGATGTTATGCATATCGAGAAAAATTTCTTTGATAACATATTTAACACGGTGCTAAACATCCCGGGAAAAACAAAAGATACTGCAAAGTCAAGAGAAGAACTTAATCAGTACTGCAGAAGAGGTGATTTGAGAAGGAGTGCCGATGGGACCTATCCTAAAGCCTGTTACACTCTTGACAGAAATTCACGAGAAGTTTTATGTAACTGGCTTAGAGGGTTAAAATTTCCAGATGGTTATGCCTCAAATATCGGTAGGTGTGTGGACATGCATAAGCTCAAGTTGTTCGGCATGAAGAGTCACGACTGCCATGTTTTCATGCAACGGTTATTACCTATAGCTTTTCGTGAGTTGCTTCCGCAACATGTCTGGAAGGCAATTACGGAGCTCAGCTTGTTCTTCAAGGAGTTATCTGCCGCAGTCATTACTTCTGCATCCATGGCAAGGCTTGAGGAGGAAATTCCAATTATTTTATGCAAGCTTGAGCGAATATTTCCTCCCAGTTTTTTTGACTCAATGGAGCATTTACCGGTTCACTTGCCATACGAAGCGAGCATAGCTGGTCCCGTGCAGTATCGCTGGATGTATCCTTTCGAGAGGTAAATATATACATCATTAAGATATGTTGACATTTCAAATATTATTTCATTGCAAGAAAATTGGTTAATTTTTTGTTTCAACTTTACATATAGGTATCTTAAGAAGTTAAAAAATAATGTGCGTAATAAGGCAAGGGTTGAAGGTTCTATATGCAATGCACACTTGGTCGAAGAAGTTTCAGCTTTTGCCTCGCATTACTTGAGGGTCACGTCCACACGAGGAGCCGAAATCTTGGTCGTAACGATGACGTATGTGTGGACGAAGGAGAACCTAATGACGGTAGAATATCAATTTTTAAAGGTATCGGCCGTTCATTTGGGGGCAGAAGTCAAGAAATCTTAGCGATATGGAGTATAATGCAGCACATTATTACATCCTAATGAACTGTAGAGAAGTCGATCCATATATTGAGTAAGTGTATACTTCAATGCTTAATTGGAAATTTTAATTTAAATTACAATATACCAATATTTAATTGCTAACATAAGTTTTCATCTTTTCATCCCATAAGGATGTATTGTGATAGACAACGACAGATGAATCCCGACATCAGTCAAGTTGCAATTGGGCAGAAATTAGAAACGGAGTTTGCTTACTGACATCAGATCACATTATGGAGAGTTTGGATCTGCAGTAGTATCACCTCAGATCAGATTTCGTAAACTTAATTTAAATAACTTTCATTTTTCTGAGCATTATTCGTTTTATTTTTTGAGTTTCAGGTAAACTTATTAAATACAATTTATCAGTGATATAAAATTTCTTAAAGTTAATAAATTCAGAAACTAACTGTTTATTTTAATGCAGAAAAAGTTTACGTGGGATCCTGCCAGCCATGATGCCATTAGGGCAGCATGGGAGGCTCTGACGGGACGCCGATACTCCGACATGCTTCATCGTTGGAGGTCATCGGGTCAGCGTCCTGCGCACGTGCCAGAGGGTATTTGGCACGAGTGGCAGCAGGCCTGGAGTCCGATGGCTGGCGCAGGAGGTCCGCATCAGCCAGCACGAACCGCCGATCTGAGAAGGGCGGTCCTGGCACGGGTCTCTCCCGTCATACTTCGGGCTCCATTTCGATTCAGGAGCACAGACGGCGTATGGTAAGAAAACATAAATATTTTAATTACTATTTTAGTTATTTACAAATATTTTATTAATATCATTTTTTTATTGTTATAGTCTGAGCAGGAGGGCGGAGATCCTGGTGAGTTTCGTCTATTCAGGGCGACACACACCAGGAGGGACGGTTCCTGGGTCGATACGCGATCACGGGAGGTTGCGGTAAGAAATTAGATTTATGTAGTATCTGTTTAATTTTTAAAATTTTATTTCTAGAAATTTATTAACTCATTTATTATTGATTTCATAATTTCAAGACACGAGTCGAGGAGCTTCGCTCCCAGGCATCGCAGGTCGACTCTACTGATGGGGAGACGCCCGTCGAACTCTCAGCAGAGGAGAGTCGACGTGTGTTTTTGGAGGCTGTTGGTGCCCAGCCACGAGACCGCAGGGTCTATGGTATGGGCACTAGAGCTTCTACATTTTTCCCCATCAGGCCTCCAGCTCGCGAGTTCCTGGTGATCTTCCTCCCGAGCGTTTAGAGGAGCTTCGCAGATCTATTGCAGAGGAGCTTCGCCAGGAGGTCGAGCAGGATTTCGAGGATCGTATGCGAGGCCGGGATCAGGAGGTTGCAGACATGCGAGATGAGATGCACTATTTGCGGGATATGGTTAGACGCTTGTCGCAGAGTCTTCAGCCTCCACAGCCTCCACGTGATCGCCAGATTCTTGATGTATTTTTTTTTTTTTTTATGTTGTAAAAACTTTCAAAATTTTAATATATAATTATTTTTGAAATTTATTATTGTTTGGATTGAGTGAAAAATGTTTGTATCAATATTTAGATTTAACGAAATTTATTAACCGTTTTAATTTTTAATCATTTATATTTTTTAAAAAATTTAATTTGCGACGCATTAGCGACTGAAATTGCATCGCTAATATTTTTAAAATTTATTATTAAATATTGCGACGCAATGACCTGCGTCGCAATAATTTAAAAAAAATTTAATAGCGACGCATTAGCGACTCAAATTGCGTCGCTATTATATTTAAAATATTTTTAATAAATATTGCGACGCAATGACCTTGCGTCGCAATTTTAAAAAAAAAATTATTTGCGATGCATTAGCGACTCAAATTGCGTCGCTATTATATCAAAAATATTATTATTAAATATTGCGACGCAGCTAAATGCGTCGCAATATTGCGACGCAATTTATGCATCGCAATATTAATAATAATTTTAAATATTAAAATTAATTTTAAATTTAGCGATGCAATGCGTTGCAATATTGCGACAAATGGGTATTGCGATGGATATCTGAGCGACGCCATCATTGCGTCGCTATTGCGTCGCAATAGCATGTTTAGCGATGCAATTGCGACGCATTTGGGCGTCGTAATATTTTATTTTTCTTGTAGTGAGCTCAGCAGTTAACTATAATTTAAGACAATTCGGCTAGGTAACTGGAGTTAGCTAAAATGAATTCCAGTTAGCTAACAGGACACCACAAGCTAGCTAACCAGCTAGCTAGAAAAAGAGGGTGTTCGGCCAACATACTGAGACGTGAAGATTAGTTAGCTGAAGGATCTCCAGCTAGCTAACAAGCTAGCTAACCAGCTAGCTAAAATACAATGACGTTCGGCCCAAGCACTGTGAATGTTTCCCAGTTAGCTGAAAGTCGTGCCAGTTAGCTTAATGGAATAACAAGCTAGCTAACCAGTTAACTCCCAAGCTAATAAAGATATTCAAAGCAAATTAAATGAAGTACTTTCGTACCAATGAAATTTTGCACGCAGATACTTACTTGCAAGGCGACCGAACTTCCCTGTATCAAGCTTAGAGTTGCCTAACTATTTTGTAATCATCAAAATCAATCTGGGGTCAATAGACCTCAAAGGGATACAATACCCCTAAGACATAAAACTCGGATCACCTTCGTGCAATGAAGACCTTCAAAGGATACAGTATCCTAAAGACATAAAACATGGATAAACCTTGAACATATTACTAGTGAAGTATGCTTGAACCGAGCCATTTTGCTCATTGTAATAAAACTTCACTCTTCGATTCAAATATTTCTTATTGAATAATAATCTTCCATGAGTTGTATACAAAAGGCAGATCTTGCCCGATCATTGACCCATGGGTCCATCCTTCGAGCCTCTACACAGCTAGCCGATCGAAGCTTTCTCTATACCTTAGTAGGGCCAAGCAACATTCTCTATACTTTGGTAGGGTCGAGCAACATTCTCCATACCTTGGCAGGGCCAAGTAAAATATTTTTCATACCTAGACAGGGCCAAGTGAAACATTCTACATACCTCGGCATGTTCAAACTTTCTTTGAACCTTGGCAAGGCCGAGCAACATTTTCCGTACCTCGATAGGGTCGAGCAACATTCTTTGAACCTTGGTAGGACCAAGTAAAATATTTTTTGTACCTTGGCAGGGCCAAATAAAACATTCTATGTATCTCGGCACGTCCGAACTTTCTCCGAACCTCAGCAGGGCTAAGCAACATTCTTTGTACTTGGCAGGGACAAGTAAAATAATCTTCATACCTTAGCGAGGCCAAGTAAAAGATCCTTCGATCCTCGGCACTGTCGACCAGAGCTATCTCCAAACTTTGGCACGTTCGAACCTTCTTCGTACCTTGGCTAAGCCAAGTAAAAAATTTCTTCAAACCCCGGCGAGACCGGTCGAAGTTATCTAAGACTTAGCATAGCTAAACATTTATTCTTTTGAACTTGGCACAGCCGATCAGATATTTTATACCTCGGCAAGTTCGAGTATTCCCTATGCCTCGATCGGCCCGAGAAACCTAACTTCGGCATGCCCGAACCTAGCTTATACCTCGGCAAGCCCGAGATAATCTATTTGTCACGCTACCTAATTAGCTAAAGCGACAAACATTCAGCAAAAAGAATGTGTAATTGAAAACAAAAATTTTATTCATTTAGAATATCATGCTATAAGATATTATAAGTGCACGACATCACCGAAAATGTAAGAAAAAATTATATAATGAAAGTTTTCTAAAGTTTACTTGTTGTTACTGTAGCGGCAATGCTTCGACTTCATAGGAACGTGAAGAGCGCCTTCAAAATCCATTGGATGGCAAACTTCAAAACTTGGAGCAAAGATATGGAAAGAAGCTCAAGCCAACTATACTTATATTGAGCTTCCCATTCTTTACCAGGAAGACACTTGATGGATCTTCAAGCATCCCTTCTGGTGGATCAATAATGACAGCCACCAGGCTAAGGAAAGCCTATGGAAGTCATATAAGAGGAGATCACACGAGAATGCTTTTTTGTATTTCCCGTATGATCTCTATAGCTCCTTCCCTTCCTCATCTTCACACTTGTGTGCTAAAAAAGAAATTTCATGGCCATCTTCATCGGTGCCTCATTTTTGGCTTCATGGAATCCAACAGAGTTGCTACTCGGTGCCCCTTAGACAGCATGCTTTTCAGCAACTTCTTCATCTGAACCCTTAAGCCCAAGATGAATCTTAAAGAGGAAGACCAACTCTTTTGCCACAAACGACAACATGAGTAAACTCTTCTAGACTCACTCTCAATAGAGGGGAATTCTTTGTCAGGCTACAAGCAGTACTCTCCCTTTCCCCTTTTTTATAGCTATTGAATGGGGAGTAAAAGCCATTAATTGGAAGAAAACTCGAGAATCAAAGCTTATTGACCTCCTTACTTCGACCCCCGATTGGGCCACATGTCGCCCATCTGGTTTTCTCCGGGTGGAAAACTTAAGAGTTTCACCTCGCCCAAGGAGATGGACTCTTTTCATCCTTAGATTGGTCATGTGTCACTCTCACACACGCCCTCGTTGGGTATACGAGGAGTCTTTTCTCATGCCATGAAGCTGAGTAAAGGTACCCTTCCTCAATCTCAGCCTTCGCGATTTAAATGCAAGCAGCCATCTTCAATTTTCAAAGCATAAATAAGAGCGGAAGGTTGACTATATAAAAGGGCACTTGGCACTTGACATGGGCACTTGACATGAGGAATGAAACTCTTCGATAGGCCAATCGATATAATCGAGCAGCAAATCCATATTGGGAATAGAGCTTATTGATTGATCAACCAAAGCCATATGAAGACTCTACTCTCTATGCCCGAACCTACACTTCATACTAGGAAGTGGAGATCATGTGATGCGAAAAAAAATTGTCACCGCATCAATAAACATACCCGACGATAAAGGTTGAGTTGAAAAAGATCGATTTATCTCGATTTGGCTGATCAAGCCACGTTTGAACTGACTGACTAGGCTACAGTCTAACAGACAACAAAAGTCAATCTTAGTGCTGGCATTATAGTTGGTCTCAGCACCGATGCCAGAGTCGGTCTTAGTACCGATGCCAGAGTCAGTCTCGGCGCTGACACCAGGGTCAATCTCGGGGCCAACACAAGAGTCGGTCTCTGAACCTTGACAGGGCCGAGCTATCTCTAAATCTCGGTAGGGCCGAGCTGTCTCCATACCTTGGCAGGACCGAGCTGTCTCAGTACCTCGAAAAGGCCGAATCATATCCAAACCTTGGCAGGACCGAGCTATCTCCGTGCCTCGGTAGGGCCGAGCTATCTCAGTACCTCAAAAGGGCCAAGCTATCTTCAAACCTCGGTAAGGTCGAGCTATTTCAGTACCTCGAAAGGGCCAAGTTATCTCCATACCTCGCCAGGATCAATCCTTATCCCTTCAACGTAAGCGTCATTGTTGCTTCAAACCATGCCTGATATCTTGGAAGATGAACCACCCCGATCGCAAGGATTACGGAGTGAGTTTTCCAAAATAAAAATGGGAGCCAAATACAGCACTCCAGCCATGATAAATGGGATTCTAAATTTCTGATAAAGCGCACGTCAGCTTCATCAATTGCCGATCCCCATAGCCGAAGGGATTCCGACCTTATGGATGTCAACTCCTTAAAATGCGCTAAAAAAACATGTAACGGCTCACCTCCTTGGCAGCGCACAAATACAAAGTTCCAAGACCCCCCAAGTATACTCTCGAAAGCAATTTAAGCCCAAAAAACTCTAGCAAAGGCCATTGCTCCTGACAAATTATCTTAACAAGGGATATCATTCTGCTGGAGCCTTCTACTTTCATCTGATTGCTGAAATTTTTGCTGACTTGGGCATCGAAGGATCTTTCGTAGGGACAATCCCCCGTGCTTCCTACGTAAAGACTGTCATTCAGATCCATCCGGACGAGAGAGCGCTACTCGGATCCCGACATGCACTGCCATCAAGCAGAAGAGAAGATTTTAGCAGCATCAATTATCAAAATATAATTTTATATTTATTAAATAATTCTTAAAAAATAAATTCTTATATTTCTTTATAATAATTAATATGATAATTATTGTACCATATTTTTAAATTTTATTATATTTTTTTATCTTTAAAGTAGCCTTCTCTTTTTTTTGCTAAAATATAAAACATTTAAATAAAAATTAAATTTTTATAAATTAATTTTAAAGTATTATATATTTAAATATGATTAATATTTAATATATTATATTAATTTAGGGATGACAATGGCTCGGGGTGGTCTATATCGGTCCCATTTTCGTTAGAAAAAACATCACCATTCCTCACCTCGTTAAGCCGTTATAGTTAATAGGATGAGGACGGGGATACCTGGCCAATTAAATGGGTACCCACTTGGTACCTGTTTGCCCATTTACATAAAAAAATAAATTATTTTATTAAATTTATAATTTATTAAAAAATAAAAAATATTTTTTTAAGATAAGATTAAGACTAATCGAGAACAATCAAATGATGATATTGATATATAAGAGATTCTTTGAATTTTTAATTTAGGCATCCTAAGAAATGCATATTAGCTTTAACACAGTAACAAACCAGATAGGAAATAAAGATTTCTAATGCAACAACTGTAAAAAAAAAAAGAATACATTCAAATTTCAAAGCAAAAATAAAGAGATATCTTTCTTTTAAAATAAAGAAAAAAGATGAGCGTACCAAAGAAAGAAAAAGGTGTTGAAGGGCATCAATGGATAGCGATTGGCGAAGATAGAGATGGAGCTAGGTTCTCGTGTGGCTTTGATGTTTAAAACCTGAGATCGGCTGCATGAAAGAAGAAAGAGAAAGAAGAGCGCGAGATGGCTAAGTGAAAAAGGAAGAGTAAGAGTCAAAAAGAATAAATTTAAACATATTTTACTATAAATATTTATTTATTTATTTTTAATTTTTAATTTTTAATATATATATATATATAATTTAAATATATTATATTAAAGCTAACGGGGATGGGGATGGGACAAAGAATACCGTCTTCGGACCATTTATCCGTTTAGCCATTGACAAAAAATTTTTGTTACCCTTAAGCCGTTTAGACCAGGGATTTTTCGACCCATTAAAAATGGTACCGATCGGATAAACGATCAAACGAAGTGTCATCCCTAATTTAATTCAACTCAACTCATCTAAATATTTTTTTAACTATATATTGACTACATAAAATATTTAATATACTATATAATATAAATATAAAATATTATATTTATATAAAAATTAAGAATATAATTTAAGATTATTAAATTTTAATAATATTAAAAACTTATTTTTATATAAAAATATATAATAATGATTTTAAATTATCAGAATAAAATATTACTATTTAGATTTCATATCTAATTATGAGACACGAATTAAAATAACTTCAAGTTACCATTCTCATAAACCAATTAGATATACTCAACTCAACTCAACTCGTCTTTTTCCAACTACATGGGGTCGGCTACATGAATCTACTTCCTCTACTCTGCTGTATTCAGGGCTAAGTCGACATTTAAATTATAAATAGTTATATTTTTTTAATTATTTTTATCCATATTAATTTAGGTCTCTTTATCTTTATCCTTACCATGAATTATTAAAAGACCACTCTTTCTAACTGGAGCATCTAAAGGTCTACGTTGTATATATCCAAACTATCGTAATCGATTTTCTCTCATTTTATCTTCAATTGAGGATACTCCTATCATTTCTCTTATATGTTTATTTCTAATTCTATCTTTTAAAGTTTTACCACATATTCATCTTAACATACGCATTTCTATTACACTTAATTTATTCGCATGTTATTTCAATATTGCCCAACATTCTGTTTCATATAGCATAGCTGATCTAATAGCAGTTTTACAGAATTTTCCTTTCAATTTTAATAGGATGCGTCAATCATACAATACTCCCAAAGCACTCCACTTAATCCATCCTATTTTAACTCTATGATTCACATCTTCACCTATTTCACCTTCTTGCTGGATAATTGATCATAAATACCTAATTTTTTCACTCCTTGCTATCTCTTAGCTTACAATCTTTACTATTTCTTCATTTATATTTTTACTCCCACTAAAATTATATTTATGTATTCATTTTTAGTTCTACTAATCTTAAAACCTTTAGATTCTAAAGCCTCTCTTCAAATCTCTAGCTTAGCATTTACTCCATATTTAGTTTCATCAATCAATACTATATCATCTGCAAATAACATACACCATGGGATATCATTTTGAATATTTAGTTAATTCATCCATAACTAATACAAAAAGATACCGACTTAAGGCAGATCCTTGATGTAAATCTATAGTAATTGAAAACTCACTAGTTTATCCTATTGTTGTTTTAATAATAATTATTGCTCTATCATACATATCTTTTATTAATTTTATGTATCTTTTGGTAACTTCTTTTTTCTCTAAAACATATATTATTTCTCTAAATACTCTATCATATGCTTTCTCTAAATCAATAAAGACCATATGAAGGTCTTTTTTCTTTACTCTATATCTCTTAATAAATAAATAGCTTCTGATAAAGTTTAATCACTTTGAACCAACGTCCTTAAGCGTCAATGGACGTGTCATGGGTTTGTCGAAGAAGCTTGGCCTCAGTGCCGAGATCAGTAAGAAGTCCCGAGGACTGGATATTTCGGTGGGGACTCTTCGATGCTTAAGTTAGTGATCAAAATCATAGTTGTGAGCTTCAGAGAGCTCGAATGAGAGAGTTAGAAAGAAGATGAGAAAAATCACTAAGTATTTGTTCTTGTGTTCATACCTTTGTCAGGGGTCCCTCTGACTATTTTGTTACTAATTTGGGTCTACGTGGCTCGATGGATAAGATCAGCATCTCATTATGAGCCATGACTTTTATGAATGGAATGTCAGAACTAGTGGGATTGGATTCACTTCATCTGAACTGGGTGATTGGTACTTTGTGGTAGATAATCACCTTTTCAGAGCTCAAGTGGCCGGTATCATTAAAGCTTTATGATGACTAACGACTTTTTGGGTCTATTTGATCAGAGTTATTAATGCTTCATGATGAATTATGATCTCCTAAGCTCATGCCAGGGTTAATGTAGTTTGTCTCATTAGACGTATACGGATCAAAAGTGGCTGGTTGGCCTAACCTTGTCAGAGGTAAAGGCTTGCTTGGGAAGCTAGAGTTGATATTGAAGATAATGGAGAGCTAGGGACGCCTATGGACCGCTTCTATAATGGGGCCACCCAGGAGCTGCTTCGGGGCCACCTAGGGATCGCTTCTGTAATGGGGATGCCTAGAGCTGCTTTTGTAATGGGGCCGCCTAGGAGTCACTTCTGTAATGGGGCCACCTAGGGACCACTTCTGTAATGGAGATGCCTAGGAGCCACTTTGGGGCTGCCTAGGGATCGCTTCTATAATGGGGCCACCCAGGAGTTGCTTCGGAGCCGCCTAGGGACTGCTTCTGTAATGGGGCCGCCCAAAAGCCGCTTCGGGATCACCTAGGGACCGCTTCTGTAATGGGGCCACCTAGGAGCTGCTTCTGTAATGGGGCCGCCTAGGGACCACTTCTGTAATGGAGCCGCCTAGGAGCCGTTTCGGGGCTGCCTAAAGATCGCCTCTGTAATGGGCCACTCATGAGCCACTTCGAAGCGCCTAGGGACCGCTTCTGTAATGGGGTCGTCTAGGAGCCGCTTCGGGACTGCTAGGAATGGCTTCTGTAATGGGGCCGTTAGTTTTTCAAACAATTTTCATCGTTAGATAATTTTGACCGTTAATTCATATGTGGCTTTCATTATCCACATCAACTTTCATGGTCGATCTTCTAGGCATAAATCTAAATTGATTATTTGACACCAAAGTTTCAGCTCTTAATCGATTTTTTATTACTCTTTTCATAATTTCATTGTATGACTCATTAGCTTAATCCTTCTATAATTTGTATAATTTTAAATATCTTTTTTATTTTTTATATGGATATTAATATGCTTTTCTTTCAATCATCGTATTCTTTTAGTTGCTACAATTCTATTAAATAAATTGATTAACTATATGATTCCAATTTCTTCTAAGCCTTTTCAAACCAATTAGATATGAGACATGGTTTAAAATAACTTTAAGTTACCATTCTCATAAACCAAAAGTTTTTAATTTACCGTACCAAAGGAATAGCATAACTAATGCAAAACTGTGGCTGTCATAGATGATGAAAATATATATATATATATATATATATATATGATGTGGCTAATCACACCCCTTGGCGGCATGGTAACAATGTGCATAGCCTTCGAAAGGGTAATAATTTCAACCGACTCCTAGCATCGGCTCTCGGCTTCAGCCTTAGCCTTGGTCCCGGCCTCGGCTTCGGTCTCGTTCCTAGCCTAAGGCTCGACCTCAATCTCAACTTCGGCTTCGGCTCTCGGCCCCAGCATCGGCTCCTGGCCTCGGCCTCGGCCCCCGGCATCGGCTCCTGGCCTCGGCATCGGCTCTCAGCCTCGGTCTCGGCTCAGACTTCGGGTCCGACCTAAGCTTAACATAATTTCAGCCTTGAAGCCAGATTCTAATGCTGAACTGATTTAAACCGCCACGCGGCCCACTCGCCCACCTTTCACTGGGATCACGGGCAGCTACAGATACTACATACCTACCGATATCCGTGGAACATGTCTAACAACCCGGCGCCAACCATCGAAGTCGATCTTAACGGAAGATAAGATCCGGCTGTGATTGCGGAAGGGTAAAAGGGACCCCGAATAGGTATATAAAGGCCGACCCCCGATGAGGGGGAGGACTCTCTCGCTCTCTCAAATATTGCTAATAAGAAATTCCTGTTCCTTGCATCACTGACTTGAGCGTCGAAGGGTCCCCACCGGAACCACCGGTCTGGACTTTTCTTGTAGGTTCTCAGCCAATGGAGGTGATCCTACCACTCATCTAAAGGTCCGTGGAGCTCCCCTCTCACCTGACGCACGCCAGTAGTGACTCGACGGCAATAGATTGGCGTGCCAGAAAGGGGGGCCATGGCAGACAGACGTTTACCCTCATGCATCTGCGACCCCTCGACCTCTGTAAGGAAGAAGATGGTGGTTACTCGGGCACAAGACGCTTCTTCCAGTCAAGCCACGGGATGCCTACAGTGGGCTGAATAGTCGAAGGCCGACCTCCCTATTCCGCTTCTAAGCAACCGCAGGTCGAACAGTCGGAGGCCAACCTCCCTGTTCTGCCTCCCATGCAGCCGCAGGCTAGCCAGGCCGATCGGCTTGATGCCTGACTCATCAGGTGCAAGATCTGATAGTGGTGGTGTGGGGACTACAAGAGCAGGGCTTCGTCGCCATGCCTGCGCCTCCTCAACCCCCTTCGCCGCATGTAGAAGGCCCTGGAGCCAGTCAAGCCCATCGGGGCAGGACCCCTCCTGAGGCCTCCCACCACTCACCCTGGAAGCCTCGTCACCGGGAGACCTCCAAGCGATGACGGTCTCTTTCCTACCATTCCGATCGGTCTCACAGGCGGCATGGTGAGAAAGAACCAAGGCACGTGCACTCCTTGCACCGGCAACCTTCCCCATCTTCATCTTTCGACTCCTCAAAAGAAGACGCCAGCAGGATGATCGCTCGTCAGGCCGAGCAACGGCTGGATGAGTATCATCAGCAATTGGAGGAGCTTAGCCACTGGATTGCCAACCCCCATGGGATGGACTACGACCACCGTCCCCCACTTTCTCGCTGCATTACAGAGGAGCCTATCCCACCTCGGTTCCGTCTTCCCCAGTTGGACCCGTACGATGGCACGACGGACCCTCTAGATCACTTGGAGAGCTACAAGGTCCTTATGCAAGTCCAGAGGGCATGGATTCTCTTCTCTGTGTCACCTTCCTGGGCACGCTTTGGCAGGCGACGCGTGCGTGGTATTCCTATCTGCCACACGTAGTATCAATTCTTTCAGGCAACTCGAGCAATCTTTCCTGGCCCACTTCGATGCATGCCGGAAGATCCTCGGGTGGCTGATAGCCTGTTTGCCGTCAGCAAACGAGCGGCGAGACCCTGAAGGACTTCGTCATCCGGTTCAAGGAAGCTGCACTTGAGGTTTATAACCTTGAGGATTTCGTAGCTACTCTAGCCCTAAAGCGAGGACTTCGTCCTTCCATATTTGCCTACTCCCTGGACAAAAAGCCTTTCAGCTCCTATGCTGAATTGCTAAGCCGAGCGCAGAAATATATTCGAGCTGACGAGGCAGACTCTTCCTGGAGAGAGATCGACAAAGGCTCCAGTAAGAAGCCAATATCCACGGAACCCGCTGGAGGATGATCCTGAAAGCCTGAGCCACCTCGCCACTCAGATAACCGGCCTCAGACGCTCGTTCCCAAGGAGCATTTCACTCCTCTCCTCACTCCAATATCTCACATCTTGTTAGAGATTGAGGATGAGCCCTACCTTCAGCATTCACCCCCCATGAAGCCAGGGGTTCCTCGCAGCAAGGAACTCTACTGCTGATACCATCGGAACTACGATCATGACACTGAAGACTGCCGCCTATTGAAGAAGGCCATTGAAGAACTTGTCCAGCAAGGTCACTTGGGCAAGTTCATTCGAAGAGGAAACCCTACTGCCCTGGGTCCGACGGTGCCTCCCGCCCCTCAGATCGGCATGGACAACACTCCGACGGAGAAGACGATAGCTACGATTTCCTAGGGGACAGGCAGCAATTTAAAAAGGCAGCATGAGGGGTTAGATTCTGTAATTTCTTTCTTTAGAAAGGATTTAGACGAAATAGTTAACAAACATGATGACAGTGTCATTGTGTCTATGACAATAGCCAAATACCCTGTAAAGAGAATTTTAGTAGACAGTGGAAGTTCTGTTAACGTTTTGAGCTACGAAGCCTTTGTTAGGATGAACCTATCTAACTCTTCTCTTCGACCCGTCACCACTCCCTTGATGGGTTTTACCAGGGATTCTGTAAGGGTCGAAGGAGAGATCACTCTCCCTGTCATAGCCGAAACTCCGCTGTGTCATAGTACGGTTTCCATAAATTTTCTGGTGGTTCGGATCCCGCTAGCTTATAATGCTATCCTGGGGAGAACTGGTTTAAACCTGTTGGATACTGTTATCTCAACTAAAAGGTTACTTGTAAAGGTCCCTACTGATGAAGGAGTTGAGGAGATGAGGGAGAACGGAGCCTGTTACCGCTCTGCTATCACTTGGCCCTCGGTCCGCAAGAGTTGAAGCCAGCCGCCATGCCCAAGCCGTTTGACCCCTGGGACTTGGAAAAAAGGGGGGAGTCGGCTGAGCATCTGCTAACCTTCCCATTGGGGGAGGACCCGACGAGAACCATCCAACTTGGGGCATTACTTTCGGAGGGAGCACGTGATCAACTCCTTGCTTTCTTGCGTGCGAACTCCAACATTTTTGCATGGTCATCCTCCGACATGCCGGGCATCCCTGAGAAGGTAATCACTCATAAATTCAACATCAAACCAGGATGTTGACCTGTCCGACAGAAGAAGAAAAGCTTGCCCCAGACTGACAGCTGGCCATAGACGGAGAGATTCGCAAGCTGAAGCTGCGGGCCACATTCAAGAAGTCCATTACCCAGAGTGGCTAGCCAATGTCGTGATGGTCCGTAAGGCTAACGAAAGCTGGAGGATGTGCGTGGACTTCACTGACCTCAACAAAGCGTGCCCCAAGGACAGCTTTCCGTTGCCTCGGATTGATCAGTTAGTGGATGCTACAGGACATGAAACCCTAAGCTTCATGGATGCCTTCTTGGGGTACAACCAAATCAAGATGGACCCAGCCGACGAGGAAGCTACTTCATTCATAGCAGAGAAGGGAATATACTGTTATAAGGTGATGCCTTTCGGACTGAAGAACACGGGAGCCACTTACCAAAGGCTAATGAACAATAT
This sequence comes from Calamus simplicifolius, assembly GCA_900491605.1. Taxonomy (NCBI): domain Eukaryota; kingdom Viridiplantae; phylum Streptophyta; class Magnoliopsida; order Arecales; family Arecaceae; genus Calamus; species Calamus simplicifolius. The sequence continues at coordinate 362,472 of UESW01001706.1, read as the reverse complement.
CTTCAAAGACCAGATCAGACGCAATATGGAGCTGTACGTGAATGACATGCTGACCAAAAGCATCCATACCACTAATCATGTTGCTGACCTGGCAAAAACCTTCAGCAACCTCCGTCGGTATCAGATGAGACTGAACCCCCGTAAGTGTGCCTTCGAGGTAACAGCAAGCAAGTTCTTAGGTTTCATGGTGACGCAACGTGGGATTGAAACAAACCCTGACAAGATCCGAGCCATTTTAGACATGAGGTATCCGGTTAACAAAAAGAAAGTCCAATGCCTGACCAGAAGGGTGGCGCCTTGAGCATTTTTATCCAAGTCCGCTGAGAAATGCTTACCTTTCTTTAAGGCACTGCGCAGAGTCAACGGCTTTAAATGGTCGAGGGAGTGCCAGGAGGCCTTCGAGAGACTGAAAGAGTTTTTGTCTACCCTGCCACTGCTATCCAAGCCGAGGGGCGGAGAAGAACTTCTTCTATACCTCGCGGCTTCTCCTGAGGCTGTCAGCTCTGTGCTGGTTCGCATGGACGCCGATGGAACACAAAAGCCGATATATTACACCAGCAAGGTGCTTCATGATGCGAAGACCAGATATTCATGAGTCGAAAAGATTATCTTCATGTTGATTGTTTCCGCCCAGCGCCTCTGATCTTATTTTCAAGCTCATCCAATTGTGGTAGTCACAGATCAACCACTTAAGGCGATCCTTTCTTGTCTTGACACCTCTGGCCGACTGGCGAAGTGGAAACTTAAGCTGAAAGAATTTGATCTATCGTTCATCCCAGGTCGGCCATGAAGTCTCAAGTCTTGGCGATTTCTTGATCGAATGCACCTGGGTTGAGGAGCAACCAGAAGAGTCCCAAGCAAACCCCTTGGGTCCTGAAACCGAAGGAGGGGATGACTGGATCCTTCACATCGATGAAGCATCAAATTCCCAAGGGAGTGGAGCGGGCCTCATCCTGGCTAGTCCAGATGGAGTTGTAACCAAGTATGCCCTCTGTTTTTCTTTTCGGCCACCAACAACCAGGCTAAGTATGAAGCCCTACTGTTTGGGATAAGATTGGCTCAAGAGCTCAGGGTGAAATGTCTTAGAGTATTCACTGACTCCCAGCTAGTCACCGGCCAAATCAGAGGGGAGTACGAGGCGCGGGATCCTACTATGTCCCGTTACTTAAGTATGGTGCAGTCACAAGCCTCTCCCTTAGCCCACTTCAGCGTCAGCTATATTCCTTGAAGGGAGAATGCCACAGCTGATGCACTATCCTAACTAGCCACCTCAGCCGACGGGACTTTGGGAAGAACCTTTGTAGAACATTGGAAGCCCCAAGCATTGAAGCAACAGAAAAGACCTTACCGGTCGAGCAGGAGCCCTCTTGGATGGACGCTTATATTCGGTATCTTACCAATGACGCCCTTCCTAAAAACCCGACTGAGGCTAGCTACTCAAGCGGCGGGCCCGAAGTTTCTAATGATGGGCGAAAAGCTTTACGAAGGTCGTTCTCATACCCGGTCCTCAAATGCGTCGGCCCCATGGAAGTTGATTACATCTTGCGAGAAATCCATGAGGCATATGTGGAAGTCATCTGGGGTGTAGAGCCCTGGCATACAAAGCCTGCGACAAGGATACTACTGGTTAACAATGAAGGAGGACGCATCCGAGCTCATTAAGAGATGCGATAGTTGTCAATGCCATGCCAACATCCAGCGGCAGCCGACATCCCAGTTGGCTGCACCTTGGCCCTTCGCTCAGTGGGGTATGGACATCTTGGGACCGCTCCCTCCAGCCTCGGTCAACAAAATCCTGCTGGTAGTCATCGACCATTTCACCAAATGGATCGAGGCCGAAGCACTCGCCAAGATCACTAAGGGCAAGGTGAGATCCTTTTTCTGGAAATCTATAGTGTGCCGGTTCGGACTACCGTATACTCTCATCACTAACAATGGCTGGCAGTTTGACAACACGGCCTTCTAAGAATTCTGCGCCAAGCTAGGCATTCATCAGCGGTTCACCTCCGTAGGACATTCCCAGACCAACGGCGCGGCTAAGGTAACCAACCGCATTATTCTTCAAGGACTTAGAGCCCGGCTAGATGACTGTAAAGGATGGTGGGTGGAGGAGCTCCCCAATATACTGTGGGCCTACCACACAACGCTGCGAGCCCCTACGGAGAGACTCCTTTCAGTCTAGTCTTCGGATCCAAAGCTGTTATCCCTGTAGAGATAGGTGCCCTGAGCCCTCGGACGAAGTCGTATAGCGAAAAGGACAATCCAAATCAGTTGCGAGCCGACCTCGACCTAGTGGAAGAACTACGAGACCGAGCGCGACTCCGGATGGCAGCTTACCGACAGCGAACGGCCAGGTATTACAACGCTCGCGTCCCAAGGCATTTCTGCTAGGGGATCTAGTCCTCCGACGAGCCGAAGTTTCAAAGCCGACTAAAGTAGGCAAGCTAGCGCCAAAATGGGAAGGACCTTATCGAGTTGTGGAGGCACTCCACCACGGAGCATACAAAATTGAGGGGCTAGATGGAAAGTCTCTCCCCCGCACTTGGAACACAGACAACCTGCGTCGGTACTATCAATAGCTTGTTAATGTTCTAATTTAAGCATGTCTGCTAGAGTAATATTTATTCTCACTAACCCATGTCTTTAAGTGATCCTACTTCACCTGAAGCCCGACTCCGCATCGGCATCCGAAGTTCGGCTCCGCATCGGCACCCGAAGCCCGGCTCCACATCGGCACCCAAAGCCCGACTTCGCATTGGCATCCCGAAGCTCGACTTTGTGTCGGCACCAGAAGCCCGACTCCGCGTCGGCACCTGAAGCCTGCCTCCGCATCAGCACTCAAAGCCCACCTCCGCGTCGGCACCCGAAGTCCGGCTCCGCGTCGGCATCCTGAAGCTCGGCTCCGCATTGGCATCCTGAATCCTGGCTCTGTGTCGGCATCCGAAGCCCGGCTCCACGTCGGCACCCAAAGCCCAACTCCGACTTGGCACCCGAAGCTCGACTCCGCATCGGCACTTGAGCCTGACTCCGTGTCGGTACTTTAGTTTGACTACATCGGCGCACGAAGTTCGACTCCGTGTCGGTACTGAAAGTTTGGCTCTTCACCGATTTAGTCCAATCCCGTGTCATCACATGGCCCAGCAGTGTTAGCGCTCCACTCGGCCTCGTGATGGTAATTATGTGTACCTTGTCTGCCCCTAAATCGACCTCGCATTGGCTCTACACTCCGGTGCTTCCGGCCTTTGTACCGGCCAGCGGCACAAGGTTATTTGCCAAGGCCATAAGGTCATGTACTTCAGTGCGATTATCAGCTATGCTTACCTACGTACTTGACCGTGGCTATTACGTAATTGACTCACGTCGGTTTATTCATGTCATCCTATTCACTGATAACTGGCTATGAGGCAAATCAAATTAAAAACTGAACGAAGAATTTTCATTGATGAAGCTACAAAATTTTCGATCAAGTCGGACTTAGTACAGTTGAAAGTAAAAGAAAAGAATAAGAAAAGAAACTATGGTTCGGCCAGAGTCGGACCATCATCCTTAGGAATCTCATCTGGTTCCAAATCTTCAATCCCTTCAAGGCCGTAGAGTCTTCGTACTTTCTCTTTACAATCTTGGAAGCCGCCGTCATATGCAAAGGCAGTAGTTTCAGCCAGCTCCTTATCGAAGGCATCGGACTTTCTAAAATCCTATACGGCCCTGGCGGCCTTCTATTCGGCCTCGGTGGCCTTCTTCTCGGCCTCGGTCACCACTGCCCTAAGATCGACAATCTCAGCATCAGCTCGGCGAGCGATTTCTTTGGCATTCTTGGCCCGCTCCTCTGCCACTCCTATTTCGATGGTGCAGAGTGCAGCCGGTGCTTCAGTAAGTAAATCTTCGTTTTAGCGGTTTTTTGCTTCTCTTTGGTCACCCTTTGCTTTTCCTCTGCCACCTGAGCATTATCAAGCTCATTGGCCGCTTGACACTGAGCCACCTCTAGCGCCTCCTCAGCCTTCTTAGCCCGGGCCAATTTCCTGAAACGGGCAGCTTCGGCCTCAGCTTTGGCCCTCTGCGCCTGGGCCACTTCAGCTTGGGCAACCCTCAGAGCGGCTTCAACCTCGTTGGCCCTGGCCCAGGCTGGTTTGTTTCTTCCCGTGATTGGTCGATGGTGGCTTCAGCCTGAGATAAAAGGCCCCTGACGGCGGTCAAAGAGTTCAGCGCCTGCATAAAGATCATTCACGAGTTAAGGTGAGAGCTATGGTTCTAAAGGTTAGTATCGTGAAAGTACTTACCCAAAAGTGAGCAACAGATGCCTTCGGAAAAACGTGGAGGTCTTTTGATTCTAAAGAAAACTATGGATCTCTGGTACGGAAGCCTTGGTCATCGTCCTTTCGGCCCAGCGGCTATGATGCAGTAAGATCGGCTAGAAGGAGGGTGCATCGGCCTCGTCCTCCCCTGTGGCCTCGGTGGCCATGGGCACTGGGTCGGATGCCACCGGTGCTTCTAGCGCTTCAGCCCGCAAATATTCTGCCCATGTCCCTTCATCGGACAGGGCGACCTCAGGAATCAACCCAACGGCCGGAATGGTTGGCTCCGCCTCTAGAATAGCGGATGGCGACGGCGGTGCTTCGGTCTCTTGCCTCGGGGAGGTCCCGATATGATCGATGGGAGATTGGGGCGGTGCTGGTAAAGGCGAGCGAGGTCGTTCCTTCACCTCGTTCCTTCCTGATGCCTCTCCAGCCTTGACTCTTTCCACCTCATCCCTTAAGGCCTCTCCAGCCTCGGCTCTTTCTACCTCATCCCTTCCTAAGGCCTCTTTGGCTTTGGCCCTTCCTGCCTCGTTCCTTCCTGAGGCCTCTCCGGCCTTGGTTCTCTTAACAATTTTGATGGTGGCTCTTTTTTCGACGGGGTCGGTAGGGGCCCCATCCACTCGGGCCTTTCTTTTCTTTGTAGCGGCTTTTCTTATGGTTTGAAGTGATGGTGTCGTACCTGCAATCAATGAACTTTGATTAAAAGAGGAAAAGGGGAGAAAGCAAGAAGGGATAAAAAGGTTGTGATGCTCACCATCGCTAGGAATAAGGCCTGCTAGCCGAAGATTCCCTTCGGTTAGCAGTTGGTTGCATCGGGGACGTCGGCAGTAATCAACTGCTCGAACGCCTCTCGATCCTTCGAAGTACTGATGGGTTCTTGTTTGGCTCGGTGTTGGGAGCCCCCCACTTGGTCCTCACCCCCTTAATTTGGGCAAAGAAAAACCTATCTTTCCAGCCTTTGATGGAGGAAGGAAGGTACAGTTTAAGGGATCTGAAGGTCTAGGAGCAAAGGACCACCATCCTGACTATTTTCTAAGGGTGTAGAAGCAGCAAAAGAGTGAAATTCTAGCCTCAATCCCATAAAAGTGGCATAATACTAAGAAACCAATGAGGGTTCGGATAGAATTTGGGACCAGCTGTGCCAAAGTTAAAGAGTACCAATCTAGTATATTTAATATGAAGGGGTGAACGGGAATGCGGAGGCTAGCCTTGAAATAATGTTCATAAAGGGCAATCCAGCCCAGATAAGAAGAGGTTACTCTATCCTTGGGTAAAAGGTAGAGACGAAGGTCAGGGGATTCGGTATTGAACCCTGAGATTAATTATCTCTTGGGAAGTCATGACAGAAGCAGTCCTTTCGGGGGACTGCCTCGCCAGGGAAGAAGGGCTGGCGGTGGCCAGACAACGCTGAGCATGAGCCGTCCGATGGCGGAGCGATTTTCGGCAGGAGGTCATCCGCAGACCGCCGCTCCTCCGAGGAAGCACCCCCCACGAAGGAGGACCAACTAAGTGGGGGAGAAGGAGAAGGTTGTGGAGGGTTGGGAGAATAGCCCTCAGAATCGAAAATCGAACACGAAAGAGATGAGGAGGCCATGGAAATAGAACTAACCTGAGATTGAAGGTCGAAGGTCAGCAATGGAGGGCTCGGGTGTGGAAGATGAACAGGCTTGAACGATCGGGGTAGGGAAGATGAAAGCAGTGGAAGCGGCTTGAACCCAGGGCGACTCTCTTTTATACCTGCATTTCAAATCAACCCATCTGCCTCTGAATCGGCCACGCGTCTGCTTGTTATTGGAGATCATTTCGGTGCCCACCCGGTGCGTAGAACGCGAGGGACACCACCTATGAAGGAACAACGGTGATCTCACCGCAATGATGGTACTTGCCTTTCCGTGGTTCCACGCCCGAGAAAAATCCTGCCCAATCCCAACAACCCGAAAGGATGAAATGACACCATGATCGACCGTCAGGAGGTACTGCGGATACTAACACCTATTTCGCTGGTGAGTACATGCCCTCCCATTTCAGGGGCAGAGAGGCATCTGATGTGGCTAATCACACCCCCTGGCGGCACGGTAACAGTGTGCATAGCCTTCAAAAGGGTAATAATTTCAACCGACTCCTAGCATCGGCTTTCGGCTTCGGCCTTAGCCTTGGTCCCAGCCTCGGCTTCGGTCTTGTTCCCAGCCTAAGGCTCGACCTCGATCTCAACTTCGGCTTCGGCTCTCGGCCCCGGCATCGGCTCCTGGCCTCGGCCTCGGCCCCTGCATCGGCTCCTGGCCTCGGCTTCAACCCCAACATCGGCTCCTAGCCTCGGCCTCGGCTCCTGGCCTCAGCTCCTGGCCCCGATATCGGCTCCGACATCGGCTCTGGCCTCGGCCTTAACCTCGACATCGGTTCTTGGCCTCGGCCTCGGCTCGGCATCGGCTCTCGGCCTCGGTCTCAGCTCAGACTTCGGGTCCGACCTAAGCCCTTAACATAATTTCAGCCTTGAAGCCATATTCTAATGCTGAACGGATTTAAACCATCACGCGGCCCACTCGCCCACCTTTCGCTGGGATCACGGGCAGCTACAAATACTATGCACCTGCCGATATTCACAGAACGTGTCTAACAACCCGGCGCCAACCATCGAAGTCGATCTTAACAGAAGATAAGATCCGACTGTAATTACGAAGGGTAAGAGGGATTCCAAACAGGTATATAAAGGCCAACCCCCGATGAGAGGGAGGACTCTCTCGCTCTCTCGAATATTGCTAATAAGAAATTCTTGTTCCTCGCATCACTGACTTGAGCGTCGAAGGGTCTCCACCGGAACCACCGGTCCAGAACTTTTCTTGCAAATTCTCAGCCAACGGAGGTGATCCTACCACTCCTTTGAAGGTCTGCGGAGCTCCCTTCTCACCCGACGCACGTTAGTAGTGACTCGGTGGCAACAATATATATATATATATATATATAAAGCCAAAAAAAAACTCGAGAAATATTGAGTTGCTTCCGAATAATTATACGTTGTTAGGCCTTTTTAAGCAAAACCTTGGAGGCGAGGAAGAAAACTACACAGCACATGTTTAAAATAGAAGCTTTCACAAGGCAAGAATCACCTTCTTATCAGACTCGACTTCAATTTAAAGCCATCGACAGCAGGAAAATTTTAATGGAAGGAGAGGGAGAGGGGGGAAAAACAAAGAGGCATCAACAAAAGTATACTTTATACATCCATCTCTGCAGAACAGAGGACCGTATGATCACCTCCTTAGGATCTTGCCCTCTAGCTTTGTTCCTCGGCTTAGTGGGGCTTAATTACTAAATCATGGAGGAAAAGGAAAAAAAAAAAGCAAAAACAGGAGATGAAGAGAAAGACAATGGAGGGATAAGGAACACAACTATATATATAGTGCTTTTCCCCGAAGCTTTTAATTCTTGAGAGATCTCCAGCTTCTTTTTTACACTTCAAATGTCAGCCAGCTGCCCAGTAGCCGCCAAGGAGTTGTAGATCTCAAGCATAAGCCTCTGCTCAAAGTAGCTGCCCGCTTCAACCCGGACCGGTTGGCTCTTGGGGATGCGCTTGTCCCACAGCGCCCCCGGTCCGTTGGGCAGCGCCATGGCCGACCCCTTCCCGGCCATACCCAGCATGGCGTCCACGTACGCGTCCCTGAGCCGCGCCAGCAAACGCCAGGGCGACGGGATCTTAATCCGGACCCTGAAGAGAGGCCGGATCCGCCAGACCCTGCGGCTCCCTCTTCGAGCGGACCCAAGTCTCGCCGCCTTCAAAGCCTTCTTCCCGGAGCCCGAGCCATCCACTCTCTGATACTTCCTTCTTCGCCAGTACAGCCTTATGCCCCTGTAGAACCTATAGGGAAATGCTTCCGTTTCCATCTCTCTCTCTCTCTCTCTCTAAGGTGGTTTGGTGGGTGAAGAGAGGAAGAGGGAGAGGTGGGTAGGCGAGACGGGGTTGGCGGAATTTTTTCCGACTTCGAGTTGGAATGTGGAGAGTATAAAATATAGGAGGAGGGGTTGGTGTGGGCTTTCAAGAGCGGGAAATGGGATCAGGGGCATTCGCCGGTCAGCAAAAACGGTCTGACGTCTCCCTTCACTTACCCTCTCTTGGAGGCACGTGCCTTGTATGGTTTCCGGTGTCGTTTTCCTCGTGGAACTTCTAGAAAGGGCTTGGAAAATCTTGTGGTGGTAGCGTGACTCGAGTGCCTTCGATTTCTCCATGTGATTTTTTTTAAAAAAAAATACATATTCTATGATGAAATTTAAGCCTAGAGTTTGGATGGTTCAAAGACTGGAAAAAATCCAACCCCTATGATTAATACCAACCATGCATGATTCAGCACCATGCTATGAGATGTCGACATGTTTGAAATGTCAAATCATCGAAGCATGATGTTGACAAAGGCATGCGTTCAAATATTGGCTTGATTCGTAAGTGGCTGCTTTGAATCATTTGATGGTTTGATTGTTCGTCAATGAGAGCTACTCCACTTTCACGGTAGGTATTATTTTTAGTGAGAGTTTGCGGCGTAACGTGCAGCTGCCGCTATGCGAACGGTGGAACATGGGTAAAACCGCTCTGTAGCCAATAGCAAATTTTCAAGAAAGTCGCACCGTACGTTTTTGGTCCACCGGTCCTTCTTTACCTCCCTTAAATCACCATCTAATTGGCTAAATAATCTGTAATTTTATTAACTTCTTTATAAATATAATCACAAATAAACTATGCAATAAAAGATTTAATATTTAAGAATATATATGTCTCTGAGAAAAAGAATGAAAACTATCATCATGCCTTTGAATCCAAGAAACCATGATCAATCACATTAGGACGTTTAAACTTCACTATTACTTCTTTCAAACCAATTTGATATCTTTACTAAAAGCATCCTACTAATAGTAGATGATATTGATACAATTTTAAGAGTACACTCAAACTCATCTCTAATAACAAATCCTTGCTCTATCTGAATTAAAATAAATTAAATTATCAAAATTAATTTTAAGAAATTTTAATTGTGAGGACTTTTAAAATTAAGTTTAAAGGTCACATAACGAAGAATATTAATTCAGTTGACTATCTCAAAGCATGACTGACTATTCAATCAAACGTAAAAGGCTTCTTTTTAAAATAAAACTTTTTTCTAACTTTTTATATTCAAAGTACATAGATTAATCTTATTTGATCCCTCTACGTCCTTCAATATCCATCACATTACATAAATTAACCTTGTTTAATTCCTTTACATCCTTTCATCTTGATCTTTAAGAAAAAGAAATTATGTTTGATAAAAGTTTTGAATATTAGCAAAGCTATAATGCGGTAACGCCTATCATATATTAACATATTTCATACAAATTAGGAACAAATATTAAGAAATTTGTTACAAACATAACATCTTCTTTTTTTTTTTTTTTGTTACAGCCGGGCAATCAAACCACTCTGGCGCGAGTCAACCCGAAGCATCTGAGAACAAAATTTGTTGAAGTAATACAGGACAAGGTATCCCAGGATGCCAAATCCATCGACCAGGACTGCGAGCAGCAGCAGAAGCAACATAATCGACCGCAGCATTGGCTTCCCGATAGCTGTGCTGAATCTGAAAAGCAGTAGTAGACTGAAGAGTGACTGAAATGTCTCTAAGCAGAGGATTACAGCAAGAATAGAAGTCCCCCTTTCGCTTAATCCATCTGATAATCGTAATAGAGTCACCCTCAATAATCAGCCGCCGAAAGCTCAATTGCTGAACAGCATAAGTGATACCAGCCCATGCTGCCTGAAGCTCAGCCATAGGAACCGAAATATCGATTGAGCTGTGGCCGCCAGCTGCTAGCAACTGCCCATTCGACCCTCGGATGACAAAACCTGATCCAGCAGAATGATCAGAGACAGAACCGTCAAAGTTCACTTTGACATAACCGGAGGAGGGGACACCCAAGATATAAAAATCGTGGAACGGTTCGCTGCCAAAGCAGCAGGGGGGTCCCAGAGGCCAGGTCCGTCAGTGTGAACAGTAAGGTAGCAGCGAGTGTACTCCCTAGCGTGAGAGACACTACAAGAAAATAGTAAATAGTGACAAAAATTTTTGTCACTATTCCGTCACAAATTGGGTTTAGTGACGGATTAGTGATGAAAATTTTATCGTCACTATTTTTGCCGTCACTAAATTTAGTGATGGAAAGAGGTCCGTCACAAAATAATAGCGACGGATTTATGACGGAATATTTCGTTAAAAATTTGTGACGGAACATATTTTTCGTCACTAAATTGTGACGGATTAGTGACAAACTATTCCGTCAAAAATTTATGACGAAATATATTTTCGTCACTAAATTATGACGGATTAGTTACGAACTATCCATCACGCATTATTTCGTCACTATTCCGTCACAAATATTTCCATCACTATTCCATCACAATTAGTAACGAATTATTGACAAAAATTTAGTCGCTAAAACTTTTGTCACTAGTCCGTCACTAATAGTGATGAATTAGTGACGAAAGAATCCATCAGTCATTCGTTATTATTCCATCACTAATTAATCACTAATATTTTCATCACTAATCCATCACTATTATTTCTATCATAAATTCATCACTAATCCATCATTAACCTAATAAAATTTTAACAAATTTTTATTCTTATAAATTTAAAATTATTTTTAAATTACAATATATTTAATGCATTCTAATGAAATTTATAGATGAAAATTTAAATTTAAGAATAAAAAATGCATTTCATAAAATAAGATAAATATATCAGTATACATCAATAATACTAATGTTTTATACATTAGACATCAAATTATTAAGATGTCTTTGGCTGCCTTGGGGACTCTACTCTTGAGAAATGTACATCTGAAGCAATCCTTTGAACACCATTTACTGGCTCCCTCTGATGTAGCCTGAAGTGAACAATGCTAGTGCGTGATGTCCACCTGCAGCTACTGAAGCAATCCTCACTTCCCTGTTAAGTATCACTAGACATGTAGGAGCTGAAAGAGTTTCATCACCAGATGTTGGGCTCTCATGTCCAAGCTTAGATGAAGACAATCTTCTGCGCTTTATGCTTTCCTCCCCACCTCTACTCTCAGGACCAAATGCATCATTTGAATAAACCAGGTGCAAATCAACATTGCTGATTCTGTAAGAACATCTACCCAATTATTTTTCACATGAAGGTAGTAGCTTCAAGAGAGGTATATGAAAAGGTCAATAATTTTTATAGGAAGACTCAACCTACCCTAGTCCCACTGCATACAAATTAAGCATAAGAAATTTCACCAGCCCAGCATCTCGATCCAATGTGTAGTAAACTTAATAAACAAAGTTAAAAGTCAACATTATCAGCTCAGCCTGTTCACATAAATACCTGCAATTCATATTGGACAATTAGCCATGTAAGTACCTTGACCACCCAATTTTTATCAACAAGAAGATTTGGTGACTTAAGATCCCGATGCACAATTGTTGGATGGCTTGTGTGCAAGTAATTCATCCCTTTGGCCTTTAAGAATAAGCCAGATTCAAGTGAAAATCCAAAGTAGGCTACAACAAACCACAAACAATATAGAAGTCAAAGATGTACCACAAACAATATAGAAGTCAAATAATTGTTTGGAAATGCCCTATTTTATTTCCATCACAAGATAACTGCAAATGGATTAACTAATATTGGCAAAGTTGACTACTGTGACTCGGTAACAGCTGGAACAAGATCAAAAAGTCCCAGCATTGCTGTTAACACATGATAAAGTAACTCAACATCCAACACCTTCTAACTTACATTGTGGAATGAATCTATGATAGCGTCTGCAAGGTACTCACACCTAGATAGAGACAGTCCAGCCAAAGATATCCTTCCATCCTTGGTCATGTACACATGCCATTTGTTTGTCATGTGGTCACTCTGACATAAGCACTAGAATCTGGGAGAAATCTTAGACAGAAGAACCTAGGGCAGAAATGAAACCAAATGCAAATCAGCCAAGATTATAAACACATGTAACAGTAGATGATATAGATTGATGTAAGAAACTTGATTTGTTAACAGCACTGCTTCTATGAGATTTAAACTTTAAATTCAACTTTAAGTGTTCTAATAATCTTTCCTTTTCTCTTTTGGAGGGCCTCGAAGGAAAACTTGTTAATTACGTTAATGTTATAGTAATGCATAGTCATCGTTACTTGTGATGACTTCATCTCAGAACCATCTGAAATTCTGGAACCCAAACTTTAGGCATATGGACACATCAACTCCAAATTCTACAATAATGCCATCATGTGCACAAGATATATATCCGAGCAAATTAAAGGCAAACTCCATTATCACCATGGGATGTTTTGTCCTTGTAACTTTGATTCTCTGTATGTAGTACTTCTTGATTTATCAGTGCAACAAGTAGGTAGCTGAGTGAAGCTAATATGAAAAGTATATGTCTAACAGAAACCTTCAGTTTTAAAATTTCCACCACAGCTTATCATGACCCTTTAATGGATTCTGCTTTCCACCTAAATTAAAATGTTAAAAGCCTACTAAATACGGTAAACATTCTAAGCAACATATGTATTGCATTTTTGGAAGCATCAACCATACTTTGCCCAAGGCAATGAGCAGGAGGGAAACTACAGATTGATTGTGCCTTGGATATTGAAGTTTCCAAGCCACAATAACCCTGTCAGACCAAATTTAAAGGCCATACCATATTAACATAGATAATGAAGTTATCTGCTGCAGTATTTGGATTAAACTAAACTCAAGAATTTACAGAAGCAAATCCAAGACAGCAAAGCCCAAAGGAGCTTATAAAGTAAAACATTATCTTCCTTGTTAAAGACTGGACCAGATTTTGTTCTGAGGAAAAAACAAAAGGGATAATACTTCCTCTTCTTGTTAAATTTCCTTAACTTCAGTAATCATAACTTGTAATCTGAACTTTGTTCTCAGTTAGCTCTGGCTAACCATTGTAGTTTTCCTTCTTTTTCTAATATATTTGAGTTGGTCCCCAGACCAATCCTTTTCTTACAGAGAAAAAAATATCATCTCAGACCAAATTCAAAGGTCATTGCTCAAGAACATGATCATCTCACTGAAAAAAATGATCTTTAAAGTTTGATTGATTAGGCAATCTGCAAGCATGCCCAAATTCCAAAAGTATAAATTGGATACAAGTCATTGTTTGAGAAAGTATACCAAAAACAGGACACACAGATAAACGTCCTATTTCAGTTTGTACTAGAGCCAACAGATATCATGCCTCTCAACCCCAAGTTATGAGTGCATGACAACTAGTTAAGATTGAAATATCCATCTGACAACATCATTTACAAGACAAGGAAACAGATTGAGGAGTTTCTTTCATGGAATGAATGAAAATAATCAGGCTTTGAGAGATCATAATATCTATTCTACCATTAGATTAAAATTCCCCTGATTCGGTTGTCTCAATCAACAAAGCTCCAACTCATATATCTCGAAATACCCTTAGCATGTTACCTTGGGATTGCGATTTCATGAACAAATATGTGATTCCGCCACTCAGGATTTTATCAGTCTCAACAGCTCATGCATTGCATCTGCCCAACTCTAGTTAGATATTATTAGAATCTGAAACAAAATGCCAAATAATATTGCATACATGAAAAACAATTGGACATGTCAACAAGAAAAAGAATTATTGCAAAATGGCTATGTATGGATTTTGTAGCTTAAAAGATTACAGTACTGCTAACTTTTCTATCCATTTCAACATCCCCTATCTTCAAGCACTCGCCTCTAGTCACTTATGCTGCTAACTTTAACTAGGGCTGCAAGCTGCTAATCTTAACCAGGGCTGAGAACAATCCGAGCTGAGGATCAGCAGGGCTAATGCTTGGCCTGGGCTTGGATCAGTCTGAGCCTAAGCATGAAAGATTTTAACATGCATGGAGGCTCAGCTTGCCTCAAGCCTTATCCAAGCCAATCATGAACAGTTCCCTTTAAGCATGAACAGTTCCCCCCCCCCCCAACCTTTTTTTTTTAAATAAAAGAGAAAGAGACCAATTGATTTGAGAATTTCAGTATGAAATTGTCTGAAGGTCTGAAAGGGTTATAAATATGTAACATAGTTCTGCTCAAAGAAAAAGAAAATGAAGTAGTTTGTAATGGATTGTTGGCATAAAAGAACCTTACAACTGCTTTTATAACAGGAGATAAAATTAATCTTCCATACAAATTAATAGTGAAGCATTTCAGAGCACAAGAATGCTTTCAGAGCACCAATAGATAAGCACAGGACAGATATTTGGAGCTTGTGAGGAACCCTTTCTATCTATAGTGAAGCTAAACTGTACCCAATGTTTTGTTTGTATAGCACCGCAGAAGGATGTCATGATGTGTTCTCTTGGATGTGCACATGAAAATTTTCAGACTAAATAAGGTGTCCATGGCTGTCCACATCCTTCCCCATAGCATCTAGACACGTATAAGTAATGCTTCTCCAAACGAAATAGCATGGACAAAGTACCAACCAAACATACACTTCATTTATAGAAGACTGTCCCCCTTGCCCTTGCTGTTGCCCATGTGCATTGCCTAGCTTCAATGTCTTCAGAAATGAGAGCACCCACTAAAGGACAAGAATGTATCCCATGTTCCTTGATGTAAAAGATGTAATCCACCGTACAAACTTAAGAAACAAAGGTGAAAGGGAAACAAGAGTAAAGAAGTGGGAGAGAAAGACCTACTTGAAGGAGGTTCCGGGTGAGATCAATGGCAAGGATTTCGGCACTGCAGCCCATCCCACCAAGGTTGTAGCTGATGACATCCCCCTGAGCTTGTAATACTTCCCACAAAAGACAGTTCGTTTTAGATCCCAAGTTTGGTTCATCAAGAAGATATTAGAATCAGAAATAAAAATTACCCATCCGTAACGAAGATCGAATGCTAGGGAATGGAAAGGATTGCAGTGGCTATTGACGGGATATCCACGACATACAATCGATCTAATTAACAACCCTAACCATTAAATTTAAGGAGATAAGACAGAATAGAGATTTGCTAGCCAAAACAGGGAACTAGTTGTGGTCTTACCTAGCAGTGATTCCACTACCACCGGCAACGGGAAAGCAATGGTAACCCAGAGATTCTACCCGGTGATACTCGATCTTGCTTCAGAGCGACGGAGATTCAATCTACCGACGAAGAACTAAAGAGAGGAAGAGGGAGAGATAGGAGGAGGAAGAGGAAGAGAATGAAATTGGTTTGCAAAAGAAGTTCGGCCTCAATTTATAGTCCAAAACCAACCTCTCCGACTGAGAACGTGGCCAAGCTTCAAGGCGATGAAATAATAATTTTATCATAATTTTCTCTATGATAAAATATCGCAGCAGCAACTTTTCTCAATGATATGAATCTACTGTTCAAAATTTATACACGGAACTTTTTTTTTAAAAAAAGAAAAGAAAAGAAAAGAAAAGGTTACGCATCGAACACATGATTGCAGGACTTCAAAGCTATTCCCAAATCGAATTCGTGGTCATGATTGCTCCTATGATTAAAACAGAGGGGAACGAACAAGAACACAGATTGGATAAGACGAGAATGGAAACAGCTGACCTGAAGAGTCTTGGTGGCGAATTCGACGCCGATGGTTGATTTGGACTCTAAGCAAAACTCGTTTCTGGTGAATCTCGATAGGATGTTCGATTTGCCGACGCCGGAATCACCGATCAGGACGATCTTGAAGAGGTAATCGTACTCGTGATTCCCTCTGTGCGCCATCTCCCGGCTCCTCCACCCTCCGATCTGAACCAAACAAACCAAGATCCGAAACCAAAATCAATAAAGGAGACAGGATCGAACAGGATGAAGATCGGCTTGGAGAAAACCCTACCCGACGCGAGATCCGATCGAAGGAACGCGGAAAAAGCTGAGAATTCGATAGGTTTCAAGGGCGAGGAGAGATGACCGAGGAGCAAAGTCCCAAAGGTCAATGGCGAGAAAGAAAAGGCCAATGGACATTTTTATGCGCCCCAAAACATCGCCCCCTCGTTATTGTTAGTATTATTGCCCGATAAAAAAATCGAAAAAAAAAAGGAATTTGCTACAAATTTGAATATTTTTTTTGCTGGCTCCGCTTCGAGTTGCCGGGATGCGCCCACGTTCGCTCCCATCAACAGAGCAGCAGGCAGGCTAATGTAGTGACGAAATTAGGAATTATTATTCCTAATTTAGTGACCGTCACGTAGTGACGAAATTAGGAATTATTATTCCGTCACTAATTAGTGACGGAATAATATTTCGTCACTGAATTAGAAATATCAAATAATAATTTTATCATAATTTTTTTAAAAAAAATTAAAGTATAAATTTAGTGACGGACTATCCCATCCGTCACTAAATATTTAGTGATGGACTTCCTAATCCGTCACTAATTTTGTGATGGATTAGTGACGGAAGGACAATCCATCACTAAATTAGTGATGGATGACCTTGTTCGTCACTAAATTAGTGACGGACTATCCCATCCGTCACTAAATTAGTGATGGATTACTCTTTCGTCACTAATCCGTCACTAAATTAGTGACGGAAGAGCAATCCATCACTAATTTAGTGACGGATTGCTCTTCCGTCACTAATTTTGTGACGGATTAGTGACGGATTAGTGACGGAAGTGCAATCCATCAATAAATTAGTGACGGATTGCCCCATCCGTCACTAATTTGTGATGGATTAGTGATGGAAGATAATTCGTCACTAATTAGTGACGGATTGCTCCATCCATCACTAATTTGTGATGGATTAGTGATGGAAAAAAAATCCGTCACTAATTTAGTGACGGATTGCTCTTCCATCACTAATTTGTGATGGATTAGTGATGGAAAAAAAATTCGTCACGAATTTAGTGACGAATTGATCTTTCGTCACTAATTTAATGACGGATTGCTCTTCCGTCACTAATTTGTAATGGATTAGTGACGGATTGTAGTGACGGTTTAGTGACGGATAGACTAATCCATCACTAATTTTAATTTTCGTCACTATTTTGTTACTAAACCGTCATAATTTAGTGACAAAATTTTCATCACTAATTTTCGTCACTATTTTGACATTTTCTTGTAGTGAGAGAGCACGACGGATGATCGCCTGAGGAGAGACCGTCTCCTCCGCAAAGACAATCTTATTCCTTGTCAACCATATATGATAAGCAACATAGGCCGATAATATGCCCTGAGAATAAGATCCGTACTGAGAAGGCGACCGAAGAGCATTCAGGAATGAAAGCCTGATAGGACCATCCTCCAGCATCCAAGGGATAAAATGGATCATCTGCCATATCTGAGATGCACGAGAACATAAGAATAGAACATGGTCAATAGATTCAACCTGCATCCCACATATCGGACAGAGAGGTAATATGGAGAGGCTCCGACCAGCCAGAAGAGAGCAAGTAGGTAAGCGATCCCACTTGATCTTCCACAAGAATAGCTGAATCCTTGGATGAACAGGCAGTCTCCATATCCAAGCAACATCACTAAGACCAACGACCTGAGAACGGAAGCGAGCCACCAAATCTCTAGTAGGAGCACAAGGTAGACAGGATCGGCGCCACAGCCTGTGATCCGGCCCTGCAGAAATAGGAAGAGGCATGGCCAGAATCCGATGAGCAAGCTCCGATCCGAATAATCGAAGAACCATGGAAGTATTCCAAGCAGCACTCTCTTGACTGATCAGAGAGGAGACACACAAAGTGGAATCAACTTCAGAGCTTATAAAGGTCGGCCATCGAGATAATGGAAGATCAGCTATCCAAGAGTCCTGGACGACATCAACAGATCTTCCATCCCCTATCATCCAATGAATATCAGTAATGACTGTAGGAGCGGCCCGGCAGATGGCATGCCATAAGCAGGAGCAACCACGAGGGATGCTAACTTCAACACCCGGGGACCAACCACCATATCTGCCCCGCATGACAGTACTCCATAAACTGTGAGGGTCCAGCAGGAATCTGGAAGCATGCCTAGCAATAATAGCTTCGCGATGGAGCACCAGGGATTGAATCCCCAACCCTCCCTCACTTATCGGCAGACAGACCATATCCCAGGCCAATAGATGAATACCATGACCTCCCTGCATAGATGCCCACAAAAAATTCCGAAACCATCTCTCAAGCCTACGAAGAAAGATAGTCGGGATCATAGCATTGGATAACAGATAGATAGGGAGTGATGTAAGAATAGAACGGATTAAAGTGATACGTCCCATCATAGAAAGGCCCGACACCTGCCACTGATCCAACCTAGCAGAGATCCGCCACTCAAGGTTCCCAAAGTCCTGCTGCGTGGGCCGACGTCCCGTAAGAGGGGTTCCAAGGTAGGTCAGTCGATCTGAAACTGTCGAGATCCCTAATATCCAAGAAATAGTGGCGCGACAGCGGGGGGAGACCGATGGGCTGAAACAGAGGATAGATTTCTGTAAGTTGATCCGTTGACCCGATGCCCGACAATAATCCTGAATAATGGCCGAATAGTTGGATGCATTCTGAACTGAAGCTGGACTAAGCAGGATGCAGTCGTCAGCGAAGAGAAGGTGGGTTAGAGGAGGTCCATGAGGCCCTGGCATGTAAGGTTGTAAAAGGGATTCTCCAACCGCCAGATTAAGAGCACGAGACAGGTCGTCAGCGCACAGAACAAACAGAAATGGAGAGAGAAGACATCCTTGTCGGAGACCAACAGCAGAGGGAAAAAACTCAGTCGGACTACCATTAATGATGATAGAAAAGGTGGGCCCTTGGACACAAGCCATGATCCACTCAATAAAAAGATCATCAAAACCAAACGCCTGTAACGACTGACGCAGAAATATCCAGCTCATCCTGTCATAAGCTCTCTCCATATCCAACTGGACAGCCATAAGAGACTGACGACAAGAGGCGCGCTGGAGGTCATGCATGAATTCCTGAGCAATGAGAGCATTATCTGAGATGCTGCGGCCACGGATGAAGGCACCCTGCTCCATAGAGATAAGTCTAGGAATCAGCCCCTGCAATCGAGTAACAATAATACGGGCACAAACTTTGTATAGTGTGGTACATAAGCTTATCGGCCTATAATGTTGAGAAAGCAGAGCATTAGCTTTTTTAGGAATCAAGACGAGAAATGTCCTCTGCCAATCAGGAGGAATCTGTCTGGAAGAGAAAACAGACTGAATAGCCGAGGTAACATCCTGTCCTACAATATCCCAGTAGAAGCGGAAGAAATAAGGCGGAAAACCATCTGGGCCCGGGGCTTTATCAGGACCCAAAGCCCAAACAGCATTATGAATCTCCTCCGCCAAGACCTCCCGAGTCAAGCTAGCATTCTCGCTGCCCGAAACTCTAACATTCCGAGTGCCAGTAATATTGGGAGAGTCAGTGCCAGAGACTTCCGACCAGCGAGACTGAAAGAAGTGAAGAACCTGCTCAGTAATAGCCCCCTCATCCTCCAAGATAGTACCCTCTGCATCACTAATACGCCTGATACAATTAACCGCACGCCTGGCAACAGTGGCCTGATGAAAGAACCTGGTGTTGCGGTCACCTTCCTTTAACCACTGGATCCGAGACCGCTGACGCCAATAAGTCTCCTGTTGCCAAAGCAACGAATGATGCATAGCCAAATTCCTCCTGAGAGCCTGAAGATCAATCTCCGATAGCTGACCCTCCTCGTCCTCCTTGGCTTGAAGAGTAGAGATGACAGCTTCCACAGCCTAGACATTCTGCATAAGGTTTCCCACATCTCTTTTCTGCCACCATAATAGTCTGCGCTTAGCAAGCTCTAATCGATGGGAGAGACGATAAGTAGGATTCCCTCTAACTGGCATATGCCATACCTGCCTAATCAAGGACCTGGCTAAAGAATAATGCGTCCAAAACAGTTCGAACCGAAAGGGCCCCTTCCTATACAAAGACCGCTCTGTAGAGATGAGAAGGGGACAATGATCCGACGCAATCCGCGTGAGGTGGGAATTGGTAGCACAGGCAAAGGACTGCATCCAAGATGAAGAAGCCAAAGCCCGATCCAATCTCTCCGACACTCGAGCAGACCCGCTCCGGTTGTTACACCAAGTAAACGGCGACCCAGAATAACCCAAATCAATAAGACCTGCCTCAGAGATAAAAGAGCGAAACTCCATAGAATTCGGAGAATCAACAAATCGGCAACCCCCCCGCTTCTCAGAAGCATCCAATATGCAATTGAAATCACCAGCTATAAGGGTCGGAAAACCCTGGGCTAATAATGTATGAATTTCCAACCAGAGACCCCGTCGCTGACGAAAATCAGTGATGGCATAGACACCCAGAAGCAGCCAAGGCGGAGAAGATCCCTCAGAGACGACAAGGCCAACTTGCTGATGATTATGATGAAAGGCATCAACACGGATGGCAGGGTTCCGCCAGAGAGCCATAATACCTCCAGATAGTCCTGAAGCTTCAACAGCATAGGAAGACCAATCATGGGAGACCCGTCGCCGGAAACGTTGAAGGCTAAGGCCCGACAACCGAGTTTCCAATAAAATACAAATATCAAAATGATGAATCTGCAAAAGCCTACCAAAGGAGGATCGAAAAGATGGTTTCAATGCTCCTCGTACATTCCATATTATAATCTTCATAAAAATAAGCAAGGGAACCTCATATCCCATCCTGAGCTCCCGACATAACCAAGTCTGAAGGGCCTCCCGAGTCAGGACACGGCAACTGGAGATCCTGATCCGACATCTGACTGAATTCCGGATCATTGGATACAGATTGCAGAACTGGCTCCATGGGAGCATCTTTAGACATATCTTTAGAAGGGGAGTCAGATATAGAGGCTTTCAGAGATGTGAAGGCAACCACATGAGCATCTGTGGTTCCTTTCTGATAGCCGGGGGGCAGGGACATCCTATCAGGAGAACCAATTATTACCCCAGAGCTTGGAGGAATAACCGCCTTTCCTTTTCCTTTACCTATTCGTTTATCTGATTTAGAGAATGACCTAGGCGCCGGGCAATCACCTGGTCTGGCTCTTTTAAGGGGACCAGGAAAAACATCCCGATTGCCCTGATTCGAACCAGAGGCCATACTCGACCCGAGGGAGACAAAAGGGTTCTTAATCACCATTGAATTAGTCTTTGCAATAACTTGGGACCCCTTAGCTGAAATTAAGGAATCCTTCTGAACTTTATTTGAACCGGCACCTGGGACTGATTCCATCACTGCTTCCTTATTTTCAATAAAACCGGCACATGAAACCTTTCCCGGCACAGGCAATGCTTCTGAACATTCAGAGGAAATTGGAATCAGGGGATCATGCAGGCTAATCCCAGGGGATCCATTCAGCTCAGAATTCCCAATATCCTTCTTGGAACCCTGGTTTCCGGCACGCAGGATCACTCCCGGCACGCCCTTGGTAGCTGAACATCCCAGCTTCTTCTCACTTAAAACACACGCTGGAGCAGAATCAGGGATCACAACAATCTTGGAAGAAGAAAGCGCCCTCCTTCGAGCCACCTTCACTGGAGCAATCCATCCCTCAGCATCTTCAGCACCCAGACGACGTCCCCCTTGAATATGCTGAGCCGGAGCAGAACACCTGGAATCCCCCTGCACCGTCACCAAAGGCTTCCTCTTCTCCTCGCGAGGAAAATCAGAGACTACCTTCCGTTGACGAATAGCGGCAATCCAGGGACCAAAATTTGAACTGGACACAGCATCCTCATTCTCAGTTCCAGACGACAAAGAACAGGGGCCGCTCAGGTGAATTGAGCCGCAGAGAGAGCAGATCCCCTCCAAACTCTCATACGTAAACTGTTGCCAGAAAATATTGTGAATTCCTTGAATACGCGTCCCCGGCCGGAGAGGACGACGGAGATCTATCCGAACACAGACACGAGCGAAACCCCCTCTGTTCTTCGCCAACGTGGGAGCATCCGCACCAATGAATTGGCCTACTGTCTCTAGAATCGTCTTAAGGAATTCTTCCTTCCAGAATTCCATAGGCAAGCTTGGTAATCTAACCCACACCATCGCCGAAGGAATGGATTCCTCCGACGGGATGAACTCCGGCTTCCATGATTCCGTTCCAATTACTTGACCATTGACAGTCCAAGGTCGATTTAACACCAGGGAGCAGGCAATTTGATCTTCAAACCGGAATATGTGGCATCTGAATGCCAAGCTGATTGGGACGATATCCCCCTGAACTCCGGCGCGCCTGAATTCTCGGAGGAGAGCTTCGGCCGGAACCCACCGCTGGTAAGACCGCACTAGGACGGCCGTCGACTGCCATCCGAAGATCTCAGACTCCAATTCCGACATTGGGAATCCAACAACGTCTGGGTAGGAGGACTCCAATCTCGCCACCACTGCCGGAGATGGAGCCGATGATACCCAACGAAACCCGGAAGACATTTCCTTCGATCCAGAAGCCCCTCCACCGGCTGCCCCATCAGACGCCATAGAAGGGAGGGGAAGCAGGGAAGATCAAACCTGGAGAAAGATCAGACAAAGAGCCGAGAGAACGCCGGAGATCGGAGAAGAAGAAGAGGTGAGCACGAATCTTAAAGCACTTCCACGGGAAAGAACCGGAGAGAAGACGCGCACGATCCTCAAAGCAACCTGATTTTCAATTTCAAAAAAAAAATACATAACATCTTCTTCAAACAGAAGAAAATAGAAAAGATTCACTCTATCAATAATAAAGTAGGAATATTTATTTTAAATTTTTATAAAAAAATCCACTGTCCACCTTTTAAGCCTCATACCTTTCTAGCATGCTAGGATTTTCCTTGCACTACGGTGCCTTAGGAACATGAGGCCTTGGACTTATATTATTAATATAATAATCATATGATGGAAGCGGTGGTAATGGAATGGCTCTACATTCCTCTTCGCTGGGTTTGATCTATGAAAAAGTTTTGATACAGTGTAAAGTAAGTACGCATCGATTATATAAATATTTATTTATATATCGATGCATATGTCATAATCTAATTGGTTTTATTATGCATCAAATGTACTGATATGTGATATTGCTGGTCAATTTCTTTGGGTAATTATTTTTTATGCAATTTTTAAAAATGATGTGACAGCTGAACTTAGAGCTAACCTCCAGCGCCGGCCTTCAGCATCGGCCTTCAGCGACGGCCTTTGGCTCTGGCCTTTGGCTATAGCCTCCAGCGCCGGCCTCCAACGACGGCCTTTGGCTACAGCCTCCAGCGCCAGCTTCCAGCGCCGGCCTCCAGCGCCGGCCTCTAGCGTCGGCCCCAGCACTGACCTTTGGCTCCGGCCTCCAGTACTGGCCTTCGGCTCCAGCCTCCAGCGTCGGCCTTCAACGACGGCCTTTGGCTCCGGCCTTTGGCTACAGCCGCCAGCGTCGGCCTCCAGCGCCAGCCTCCAGCGCCGGCTTCCAGCATCGGCCTCCAGCACCGGCCTCCAGTACCGGCCTCTAGCGTCGGCCTCAGCACTGGCCTTTGGCTCCGGCCTCCAGCATCGACCTTCAGCGACGGCCTTTGGCGCTGGCCTTTGGCTCCGGCCTCCAATGCCGGCCTCCAAGGCCGGCACCTTCAAGACCGGCGCCTTGGAGGCCGGCACCTTCAAGACCGGCACCCCCAAGGCCGGCACCTTGAAGACCGTCAGCCCCAAAGGCCGACAGCTCCAAGACCGGCATCTCCAAGGCCGGCACCTCGAAGACCTTCGGCCCCAAAGGCCGACACCTCCAAGACCGGCACCCCCAAGGCCGGCACCTCGAAGACCTTCGGCCCCAAAGGCCGACACCTCCAAGACCGGCACCCCCAAGGCTGGCATCTCGAAGACCGTCGGTCCCAAAGGCCGACACCTCCAAGACCGGCACCTTCAAGGCCGGCACCTCCAAGACCGTCGGCCCCAAAGGCCGACAGCTCCAAAACCGGCACCACCAAGGCCGGCACCTCCAAGACCGTCGGCCACAAAGGCCGACAGTTCCAAGACCGGCACCACCAAGGCCGGCACCTTCAAGACCGGCACCTCCAAGGCCGGCACCTCGAAGACCGTCGGCCCCAAAGGCTGACACCTCCAAGACCGGCACCCCCAAGGCCGGCACCTCGAAGACCGACACCTCCAAGGCCGGCACTTCCAAGACCGGCACCATCAAGGCCGGCACCTCTAAGGCCGGCACCTCCAAGGCCGGCACCTCCAAGACCGGCACCTCGAAGACCGTCGGCCCCAAAGGCCGACAGCTCCAAGACCGGCACCTCCAAGGCCGGCACCTCCAAGGCCGGCACCTCGAAGACCAGCACCTCCAAGCTGCCAAGCTCCCTCGTCATTAACAGTGCCATGCAAGTGAACAAAGCCTTGTACGTGAACAGTGCCATGCAAGCCCATCCAAAGGCATGAGCATGGCCACGCAAGCACTCCATACTCGACACTCTACGAGGGACAGCTGGCTTTAACTCAACATCATCCTTCTCCCCCCAACGGCTATACCTTAGGACCCGCACGACCCACGAGATGAGAAACCGCGAGTCCAATGTCACACGGTCCGGTGCACTCTGCCCGTCTCGGTCTCGGCGTCGGTCTCGGTCTCGGCATCGGTCTCGGCGTCGGCCTCGGCGGCAGAGGCCGATAAGTGTCCGCTTGCTGTAAGGAATTCCACGTGACTTTACCAAGGTCACGAACGGTCACCAAATATGATGAACCGGCAATTACTAAGGTCACGGACGGTTTCCAAAAAATTAAGAGGCGTACTTATGACATACGTTATTACTCAGCTGTTACCAGTGAAGGGTAAGAGGGACCCCGAACAGGTATATAAAGACCCCAATCCTCTAACGTGAAGAGAGGGGGGAACTCAATCTCTACTCTTTCATTAAAAAATTCCTATTCTCCAGTTGACTTGAGTGTCGGAATGTTTCCATCGGAACCATCGGTCCGAAACTTTTCTTGTAGGTTTTCGACTGAAGGAGGCGATCCTATCATTTTTTGAAGGCCAATGAAGCATTTCTATCGCTTGATGCTCCTCAAAAGTGATTTGACGGTAACAATATGCATGAATGATTAATTCGAGCGATAAATACGCTGCGTTGTTCTCCTTTTATGTATATATATATATATATATATATATATAGTAATTCGGAGGATTCTTGTGGAAATATCCACGGTTCGTTTGTTCCGCATCCACGTCGCTCCACGGATCGTCAGCATCGGTTTCCACCACGTCAACATTTGGTCTGATGTCCCGCGGGGTCCACAAACCTTGGACTGGCGATGGCAAGGGGACGAAACCGGCTCTGCTTTCCGCATACGACGAAGGCAAGCGATCGGACAGCCGTAACGTCCGTCACGTAACGGTTAAGGAACCTCCGTTTTCGCTTCATCCCATATCCCACGGATCCACAATTTGGAAATTTCTATTTCGGACCGTAACTTTGCTCAATAGCTTTTTATTTATTTATTTATTTATTTATTTAAATTATCCTTCTCCCTATGCTCAGTAGTTTTTTTTTTTTCTCTCTTTTCACGCCTCCCTTCCGCATCTTCTCCTCCCCTCCTCTTCCTTCACATCTTCTTTCCCTTCTCGACACCTCATCTTCCATCTTCTCTCCTTTCTCAGTACCCCCACTCTTCGACATCAGTCCTCTTCCGATGTCCTCTTGGCTTCCATCCCCTTTCCACTCTTCAGCATCAGCCCTCGATCCCCCTTTCTTTGGCATCATTTGGCCAAACAAAACTGAACGAAAAGCCTTCGTTCGGCTAAGTTTGAGCCAAACGAATACCTTTCATTCGGTCTAGCCTATCATGCCGAACAAAATGGCATTTATTCGATCAAACAAGATCGAACAGAGGCTCTCTGCTTGGTCCTGTTTGACCGAACGGAAGCCGATGTCGAAAAGGAGAAGGAAATGGAGGCGGCGCCAAAGAAAAGAAGTGCTGAGGAAGGGAAAGAAGATGAGAAGGAAGGAAAGGAGATGGGGACAGCTTCGGAAAGGAAGGTACTGGGAAAGAGGGAGGAGACCGGGCGGCGTCCGAGAGAAGGGGGGAGGGGAGGGGAAGAGATGGGTCGAGAGGTATGGAGAG
Source organism: Calamus simplicifolius (assembly GCA_900491605.1). Taxonomy (NCBI): domain Eukaryota; kingdom Viridiplantae; phylum Streptophyta; class Magnoliopsida; order Arecales; family Arecaceae; genus Calamus; species Calamus simplicifolius. The sequence continues at coordinate 336,118 of UESW01001706.1, read as the reverse complement.
AAAAGGGAAAGGTAGTTTAGAATTTTTTTTAAAAAAAAGGCTACTGAAATTTTTATGGGCCAAGTAGAAATCCCCTCCTAACTTCCTTCCCTTTTGGCCCTAGCGATAGCCCCGCATGAACGATATTGGTTGAAGTACGTGGGACCTGGAAGAAGGTCTCATATCAACCAAACATTATTCAGGAAGGGAACGACTTTGTGCATCACTTCGATGCATGAACATGTGTACTAAACATAATTATTAGTTATGCATCAGTATAAGCGTACATATATACCATGGTCCAATGAGTCGTGGCGTATCCCGTATGTGCATGCCTATTGCATGCGCGTCTGCACAAGCGAATAGAAATCAAGCATAGAGTTAGAACTAAGTTATATCCATTTTTTTCAAAAAAAAAAACTACGGTGCAACCATCCTTTGTACCCATTTCGCCTTTGAAATTCTATCTCTAGAATTAATTTTAATTCATCTATTATATTATATACACTATAATACGATAATCAATACTTGTCTATTATATTAGATTATATAAAATATATTATGTTTAATACATTATATGTAGTATTATCGGTCAGCAATATTGTTATTTTTGTACACTACTATAAAATATTTTAATACCATTCTACCAGTGTTATAATAATTATTAGTGGCATAGCAATGTCACTAAAGTACCATTATAACTACAATAATAAATATTTAATATTTACTATACAACTATAAGACTAATTGTTACAAATATGATTAACATCTACGTTTGTAATACTTAATATTTCATTCACATATGCTATCAACGTAATTAATTAAGAATTTTGGACATGATTAAAATTTATAGTAAAAAATTATTATTTTTATAATATTTTAATTTTTAATAAAAAAAGAAAGCATCTTCAGCTTAGAAGGCAAGCCATGTAGCTCTAGAGATGGTAACAGCTTAGGCATGGCTCGAGATGGTCTCTACCGATCCCCATCTTCGTTAGGGAAAACATTCCTGTTCCCCGCCCCATTAAACCGTTATAGTTAACAGGACGGGCACGAAAATACGTGGCCGATAAATGGATGGGTACTCATTTAATTGTTTACATAAAAAAAATAAAATTGTTCTATTAAACTTATAATTTACTGAAAGCTTTAAAAAAAATACTATAGAAAAAAATTGGTTTGTTAGGTTCTAGCTTTGATGTTCAAAGCAGCTGCGTGAAAGAAGAGAAGAAACAAGAAGGTTCAAACATGTTTTATTAAGATTTTTTAGTATATTATTTTATTTATTTTTTAATTTTTATATTTAATATATATATATATATATATATATATATATATATATATATATATATATTTAAAATTTAAATATATATTAAAATTAATGGGGATGAAAATGAATAAATAAAGATGGGATAGAGAATACCGTTTTTAACTATTTATTTGTTTAATTATTAAATAAATAATTTTTGTATTTATTTAGCTGTTTAAATCGAAATTTTTTTTATTTATTAAAAATATTACCACCCGGGTAAACGGTCAAACATTAAAAAAAAAAAAAATTGCCAACCCCTGGATGATTACTCCATCCATTATATCATGTTGCGATCACATTGAAGTGTCAAGAATTGTAGCAGCTCTTCCTGTGGAAAAGCATGGCCCTGATTGTTGACAAGCGAAGGTCGCGGGGACTATAAAATTAATGTTGGAGGCTCGCTGAAGTCGGAACACATTTATATCCACAAGCATTAATAGCTCATGGAGAGACTTTTCTCTGCATCTAGTTTCTCTCAAAATCATACTTTTCTTCAGATAAATCTCTCATAGATGTTCAAGCTTGCAGCCTTCAAAAAAATTTGTGTTTTTTTTTTTTCCACCTGTTTCTCCCTCCCCTCCAAAAGATAAGTAATCTTTCTCTGCCCCCTTAAAACAACTAAAAAGAAATTAAACTGTCCTTCCTTTAGACCTTTTTGGGAGAAAACATAAGATATGGAATAATATACTTCTTAGCACTTTTAGTTTATATATATATAATCTCGGGAGTCCATTCTAATTTTTATTTTGAGACTGGAGTTTTAAATTTCAATGTGAGAAATGGAAAAACCAATGAGAACAAATTAGCATGAAAATTTTGATCATCCTTTTGGTAATTTATCTATCAGATCAAATGTAATTAGCTAATAATTTCTTAAGTAAAATGTCACACTACAAGAAGATGGGAAGATGATTCCTCTAGCCTTTGACTATTTTAAATTAATAGTTCATTAAAATATTACTGTTTTCATTAATATAAAGAAAAATAGTTTTTAGCTAAAAATATTTTTTATTAAAAAGAATCAACTAAAGATGATTAATATTTTGATCAGTTAAAAAATTTAAATTGGCTAAAAAATTTTGATTGACCCAAAAAATAATAGTTTGATGTAAAAATAAATTTTTAATTAAAAAAAATATCCATCACGAGAAAAGAAATGAACCAGCATTAAGAAAAAAGTGATCGGTTTATTAAAAAAAAAAAAACTAGCTAAATGGAAAAGGTAGTAAAATAAAACGAAAATAAAAATAAAAGTATGGTTAGAGAGTGAAACGTGAGTCGATGGGTTATAAATGCGCCATTAATTGCCACAACGCCTCATCGCTTGCCTTGTCAGAGCGGAGGCAAAGGAGTGTTATCAGTTGTCAACGCTCATAAATGCAGCGCCTTTTATCAAGTTTTAATTATCTTTAATTACAATTCAAATTTTATAAAATATATTTATCTTTAATTACATTTCAAATTTTTAACTAAAATTATAATATACAATATATTAATAATATTATAATATTATAATAAAAATAATATAATTACAATATTTAAACATATAATAGATGTTAATGCAAAGAAAAATGGTCTACAAAAATTTATCAAAATAAAATATATTAAAAATATAAATTAATATTTTTTACACATGTTTTTTAAAAATTTTATTAGAAAAGCAATGTATTGTTATTCGGTAAAAATAATAAAAGATAAAAGTTTAATTTCAATAATATACGTAGCTAAAACCTTTTATAAAATATAATACTTTAATGAATTATTATGAGTGTGATTTCATGCTTATTAAAATTATGATTCGGCCTTTTTAATTTTTCTGTTCTCGTTTTAAGCTTTCCTGCTTGAGCATAATTTTTTTTATGCTATTCATAGTCTTGGTACTTATAATTTTTTTATTAAAAAAAATTTATTACTCTTATTCGTTAGCTCTGTCTGATATGATTTCATATAATCATCTGTCAATCAATTCTTTAATTCATAATATTTGATCTATTTTTTAGGATACTTATAGCATTCAGATTAAGCATATCTATTATAAAGCTAACTTAGCGATACATTGAAGTACTGCTCGTTTACTGTTTGTATGATTTATTACTTTAGTTTTTTAAAGTTGAAAGTTGGAAGATTTATATTTTTTTTTTGTAATTACATAAATTTTACTTTTAGACCTATCAAATTTGTCTCATTCTAGAATGATATAATTATTTATCTATATATATATATATATATATAAAATGTTCTTGAGTGTTCGTAGTATACAAATATATATATAGCAGCGGAGGGCCGCCCAACCACCCACCCCCGGCGGAAAGAAAAACCTTGGACCACAGGCGGCGACGGCAACGGGACGACACCGCCTCCGCTTTTCTTCGCATGCGCCGAAGGCAAGCGATCGGACCGCCCAAACGACCGTAACGTAACGGCTGAGGCACCTCCTTTTTGGCTTCATCCCAGATCCCACGATCCCATCCACATCTCTCTTCCCACCTTTTGACCAAATTCTGGCCCCGTGGCCAGCGCGCTGGCTCCTCTCTGCGAAAAATTTCCGCGAGGGTGACGACTGCTCTTTAGGAACCTACATGAGTGCCGTTGGTTGAACCACGTGGGACCTGGGAGAAGGCCTTCCATCAGCCAAATATTATTCAGAAATTAAGCATCCAATTTCTTTTCAAAAAAAAGAAAAAAGCTATAGTGCAACCATCTGAAGTTCACTTTGTATATATAGATTATCTTGAAATAAGTTTATGACCATTCTTTGTATCCATCTTACCCCTTGAAATTCTATCTCCGAATTTTTTTATTATCTATTATTATATTCACTATATATATAATACGATAATCAATTTTTGCATATAAAACATATTATATATCTTGTACGTTATAATAAGTATTAGTGACATAGCAATGTTACTAAAGTAATATATAACTATCATAATAAATATTTAATATTTGTTATACAATTATAAGACTAATTTTACAATAATATTAAAATTTCCATAAATTGAGCAATTTTTTAATAATATTATATCATACGAATATTATATTATGGTAATATAATGTTACTGTATTATTTATCAAATTAATAATATTACTCTAACAAATCAGGGGAAGTTCTTATTTCCTCCGCATAAGCTTAAAAAAAGAAGCTATAATAATATCATTATGTAAAATGCTAATAGTATATCATAATATTTCATGTCTACATATATTTTACATAGTGCTACTAGCATAGAATGCTATTATTGTTTTGTATTGTAATAAAATTTTAATATAATACTATTAATTTAGTACAATTTTTATATTTCATAATAATATTATTAGATATCAATATATTATATTTTAATATCATATTATTGTAATAATATTATCATGCTTAATGTTTCGTATTGATTACAATAATTTTTTAAAGGTTCTTTTTAGACTCAACATTAGATAAAAAATCATGGAAAAATGGGCATTTATGTCAAACTTTTACTTTTCCTCGAAATTTTAGTGAATCAAGTTTCTCAGTTGTGAAGAAGAAAAATCTTCCATTGGTTTTTTTGTCATCTTTCTCTATCTCTTTACCTCCTTCATTTTTTTAATGTCTTTTTTTTTAATTTTTCTTTCTTATATCTGGAACGGATATATAGAATTTCCATGGTTTCATTGTTGATGCCATTTGAATTATGTACCACGTAATAAATAGTTTGTAGATGGTTTGTCTTTGATTTTGGATTGTCCTAGAATAAGGGAGCACAGGTGTTTGAAAATTAGTAAATAATATAATTTTTAAATTTTTGGCTATATGCAAAGTTACTGTGGAATATTTGATGATTTATTTGGAAATCAATTGAACAGGGAAACAGAAATAGATTATTGTTGCCGGTGATCTTTGCACAAAATGCTATTAAGATTGAAATAGTCTTATTACTGTAAAATTTTATATTATTAAAATGAGGCAGAACTTTAGATTTTGGTAGTAAATGGAATGGAATATAGCAACATGAATAAATGAGTTTGGGCTTGCCAAGTGATTATCGGCCACATCTCTGGAAAGCAGGTAAGCAACTTCAAAAATGAGATCATTAGTTGTGCGTGCGTGCGAGCGTCGCACGCACGTGCCATAACTTATTGAGTCACAAATATATCATACGCGCGTTCGCACATGCACACGATCAATGATGGCTCACGGTGCATGCCTTTTGCGTCCGATACCGATGCAGAAAGACTTTTCCAAAAGCTAGATTTGTGCCAGTGAGCCACTCTCAAGAAGAGGAACATAGAATAGGGGTACTGAAAATGAGTACTGCGATGGAAGCTGTGTTGCATTTAGAAGAAAGGTGTTGATGTTCTCTGCTAAGAGAAAGATGCTGTTTTGGTCAGTTACAGCCGGTTTGAAGCAAATGAATTTCCTAATTTTTGTCAAATTTATTTGTAAATCGATGGTTTGTTGCATTTGAAAATATAACAAATCATAGATTTGAAATCTTAACTACTAAATTATGGATTTATTTTGTCTTATTTGTAAATCATAGTTATGCAACTTCTGCTCTGCTCACCCTCACTGCTTACGCGTCCACCAAAATAAAACGTCAGTGCTTCAGGTGCTGCCCCACTCCTTGTCAAGATACTGTGAGGTGGAAACCCAAAAGACCTCCAAAGTCTTGATCCAAAATTCGTTCTCTCTCACTGTTACTGAGGCAGACACTCTTGAACACGTCCTCAGCAGCGTTGTAGCTCATATTGATGGTGATGATCGCGTGGGGAAGGCAAAGAAGATGCTGGCTGAAATGTTGCCCAAGGCATTTGTTGTTGGGTAATGGACCAAAATAGGCCTTGAATATCCTAATGGGTCTTGAAAGTTCGTTACCTTATTATATGTGTGAATAAGAAATTATGAAAATATTTAGTCCGACATCAAAAAAATCAAGAAAGGAAGGTTCATTTATGAAAACCACTTTCTTGAAGCTTAAGTTCCTTAGGCTCACCATAAGTGGATAGCTTACGCATTACCCCTACGCGCGTGTGCGAAAAGCGCTTTGTAGGCGCACGTGCGCATCGTCGCAAGGAGCTTGAGGAGTTTTAAATTTTTCCTAGATTATAAGGATCCGACAGTAGAGACTGATCGGATCAAGATAAAGGGCTGAGATCAATTGATTGTTGATCATCGGATCAGCATCAGAACTGATCATTGATCGATCGAATGAAGGGTCGAGATGCGGCGATCAAATCACGATCACGATCCAACGGCTCACATCCGTCGATTGACCGGTCAATAGGACCGTTGATGATAAGACGCTCGTCCGATCCTACAGTTGATGATAAGGCGTCCGTCCGATCAAGCCGTTGTGATAAATCAACGTTTCGATCATGAAAAGACGTATCATAGCCGCACTATGACTTATCCAATCGTGAAATTACCTTATCTGATCGGAGAAACTACCTTTCAGATCATGAAAAGGCTTATCCGATCGCCTAATCTGAAGATCACAATGTTTAATGGGCATATTAAGGATGATAAGCCCTTAGCCCTCACATCCTTTGATCAAATCCGATCAAAGAATTCAAATTAAATTAAATTTGTAGGGTTGCTCCAAGGGGCACCTAAAAACCTATAAATATAACCCTATACCTTTTTTTTTCATTTTCATTCAATCCAATTCCATTTCGAATTGAGTCCTCTCTTAGGCATTTGCATACTTTCCTAAGGGTAGTATAGCAATAGTACATTAAAAAGAGAGTAGCATTCTTGGTTCGAATTTTTTGATGAATTGTAGCGCCGGTTTTCATCAAAAGGAGCTGTTGTATTCTGAGAAACATCGTTATACTGACCGTAAGCATCGTTGTGAATGAAATTATCTTAAGAATGTAAAGTATAATTTTAGCCTCAATCTTATCAATTAGACAGTCATCACCTGCCACCCAACATTTGCATAGAGAGCTTTTGCCACTCCAATCGAGCGGTCTCTCAGTAAATGTCCTTCTGGTTCCCTCAAGAGGCCGTTCGATGAAATGGTAATCAAATTTTTTGATAAATCGAATAATGAAATGGGATGCCAGTCCAGGCCATGTTGGGAACTGGTGACTGATGAATTAATGTTGATTGCTTAAAGCTGCTGGTGCTTTCTGACGTTGTGGTGGTTTCCAGTGGCCTGTCTGTCTATAAGCCCCAGCCCTAAATTTTTAGTGCTCGTCTCTCAGGATTTGGGCTGGCGAAATGTTTGGTTGTTATGGACATGGCCCAATTGGGTTGACCAATCGATGGATCCAACATGAAATCTAGTCCGATCCCGCTAGATTCCCAAGCATGCCCTTGAAGTCTGACTAAGATATGAATCAGACTTTTGGTAGGTGCAAATATATATTACCATTTCTAATGATTCAGTTAATCAAGAATCAAGATGTTTATTTATATTAAAAGAATAAATAGGTCAACTAAACCATAATTTGGTCAAATTATTCACGTTTCGATGCTTGAAGTCTTAAAAGCCGAGGAAAGTCATAATGCGAGCTCGTCAAATATTTGGGAATGAAGGGGCATGCACGTGCCTGAGAAGAAAGGCCTCCTTCGATCGGCAGAACTTTCTTGCGTTAGGTGGAGGGTATAGAAATTGTTACTTGGAGACATCGATTGATTGTCCCCTCTCACAAGGTTTGTGAGCAAAAGATCATAGAGTGAATAACACCTGCTTTTTAGGAAGTCATAAGCTAATCTTCACCGTTGGCTTTGCTTCGTGGTGAATCAGGATATCCCTGAATTTTTAATATAAGCTGGCAACTTTGACTAGACTCTAAGGTAGTGTTTGAAATAGGGGATAAGAGGAGATATCCCCTCTTATTCTCAAAAGCCATAACTATAAGGAATAGCTGGGAATAAAGTTAACCAAAGGGATAATTCATTGTTAACCATGGTTAACCATGGGATATCCCCTCAATTTATTTCCTAGAAAATACAGGAATAGCTGGTTATCCCTCCAAATAAGAGTACAAAAAAAGTTATCCTATGGATTTACCTTTTTGCATTTGATATGATCAATGGGATAGCCAAGGGATATCCCTAGGGATAGCTAGGGGACAAACTCTATCCCGTACACTTATCCATGGATAATATTTTTTTTTATCAAACACTACCTAAGGGGAGGGGACTTGTGATCATACCCATTCATTTTGCTGATTATGGGCCATAGAACGTGTACTATAGTGCAACTTTTTCTTACATTATCATGCCCCGAACTTATGGTACAGCCATATATTTTTAGAATAAAAATCTAAGGTAGTGTTTGATAGAAAAAATATTATTCATGGATAAGTGTACGGGATAGAGTTTATTCCTAGCTATCCTTAGGGATATCCCTTGGCTATCCTATTAATCATATCAAATGCAAAAAGGTAAATCCATAAGATAATTTTTTTTTTACTTTTATTTGAAGGGATAACCAGCTATTCCTGTATTTTCTAGGGAATAAATTAAGAGGATAACCCATGGTTAACCATGGATTATTCCTTTGGTTAACTTATTTCCGGCTATCCTTTATAGTTATGGCTTTTGAAAATAAGAAGGGATATTCCCTAAATATTTCCTCTTATTTCCTATTTCAAACACTACCTAAGGTAGTGTTTGATAGAAAAAATATTATCCATGGATAAGTGTACGGGATAGAGTTTGTCCCTGGCTATCCCTAGGGATATCCCTTGGCTATCCTATTAATCATATCAAATGCAAAAGGTAAATCCATAGGATAACTTTTTTTCACTCTTATTTGGAGGGATAACCAGCTATTTCTGTATTTTCTAAGAAATAAATTGAGGGGATATCCCATGGTTAATCATGATTAACCATGGATTATCTCTTTGATTAACTTTATTCCTAATTAACCATGGATTATCTTTGATTAACTTTATTCCTAGCTATCCCTTGTACTTATGGCTTTTGGGAATAAGAGGGGATATCCCCTCTTATCCCCTATTTCAAACACTACCTAAAGGTATAAAAGACCATTCATAATCATCACACAACTCAAATCATAATACTAAATATATATTTATTTTATAATTCTTAAAATATAAATTTATTTTATATTTACCATCAACAAATCCTTTCTTTTTGCCATGTATTTCTCAGTCAATCCTCCAAATCCAACTTCACTACTAAATTCTTGAATTTTATAAAAGAAAGAATGTTTATGATATGAGTTCTGCTCAACAAATTTTTTTTGCATATACAGATATGAATATATAATAAGATATCTACATAATATTAAAATAACATATATAATAAAATAAATCATGCTATAAATATTATGTTATAAAATTATGCATTAAATATATAAAAAAATTGTTAATAATTTTTATTATCTATAACACATTGGCTTACCACGATGCCACATTTGAAGTAATTTGCCATTTAGTTATCTTTGCATGGGTATGCTTGCATTGGATATTATCCCTTGCCAACATAACAGATCTAGGCTTTTCAAGAAGATGATGACGATGGTGATGATGAGAACAAGATAGGGACTTGGACTCTAACTATAGTACTAGTGGCTAACGGTGAACCATGTGGTTTTGGACGTTTGATATAAAATAGCAAGCCATTAGTGCCATTTACGGTCTAAAGAGACGGGAGTTGTACGTATGCAACCAATTAAAAATCTTATTTTGGCGTTCAATTTAGGCTTGCTTCGCCCTCAAGCCACATTATTTTTCAGCTTAAAAGTATTGTGATGCCTTTCTCAATAATTTCATATCAAAAAATTAAAGATCAATTATATGGTTTATAATCAGTTAAGAAAGATGAATAAATATTAATTAAATACTATGATGATCTAAATTGGTGTAAACCTTATCCGTCTTGCTTTCTTATAACAAAACAGATTTATGGGTGTTGCAGGTCCAGACCCAGATCGTTACAATATGATATCAGAGCCACGCACCAACCAGAAGTATAAAAGCTAAGTGTCATACAGGGCAAAATGCTACATCCATAGGGAATGGGAATTACCTCTTGAATCTATGAGGGCCACCTCTAGAATCCTATCTACCTCGTGGTTACGATCATGTGCTCCTAGCGACAAGGACATCGTCTCTGTAAAGAGGGTAGATTGTGATGCCCCTCCCAATAGTCCATATCGAAAAATTGGGAGTTGATTGTATGGTTTATAACAAGTTAAGAAACATGGACAAGTACCAATTGGATCCCTTTTGGATTATGATGATCCAGTTGGTGTGGACCTTATTCATTTTGCTTTCTTATAACAAAATGGATTCGTGGGTGCTGCAGAACCCAAAAAGTTACAAGCATCCTGTTCAAGACTTATATCCAGCACTCCATGCATGCAGCTAGGGGTGTATCTTGGGCTGGGTTCAACCCGAACCCATTTATAGCAGTATTTAAACTCATGTTTACCCAACCCGAACCCGAAAGACCCAGGTTTAACTCGGCCCGATTTGCAATTGATCCGGCTTGAGTTGACCGCAATCCGAACCCGAGATAATCCGAACCCGAGGGTTATCCGAATAGGGGTAGCTTATCGGTACCAGATTTTGTAGGCGTTAAGGGCGCTAGTCGGGTCGGACAAGATAGCAAACTTGAGGGCGAGGAGAGCAAGGCCATCGATGGGCGTTAAGGACACCAGTCGGGTCGGACAAGATGGCCAACTTGAGGGCAAGGGTAGCAAAGCCATCGGTGCAGGTGAGGAAAAGAAGGACAAACATAAAGACGGACTATCTGCACATTTCGTTTCACTTTTCGCCTTCCCCTCTTCTTTGTTTCAGATAAGACTTTTTTTTTAATACAATGTTAGGGCATGAGTCCAGCTTATGCGTTTGGCAAGAAATTTTATTTTTTTTATTCCTAGGATCCATAATTTGATATTTATTTACTTTAAAAAAATATTTTATTTTATTTTATTTTTTTTTTCATAAACCCGAATTTTAACTCAAAACTCAACTCAAATTTAATTTTTAAAAATGGAATTAAAATTAGGGTAGAAAAAAATCGGACTTTCATGAGCCGAGTTTGCACCTCTACATGCAGCCAATTTTATTTAGGAAAAAAAAAAGCAAATTAACCATTCTTATATCATGCATGGATTTACGTGGACCGCACGCAGAGCCAGTCATGCGCTGCCACTCTTGTTTTAATCCAACATGGGTACGTGGCTTCTTCTCTCCAACTGTGCCCTTCGTAATTAGTAATTAGAAATCATCGGACAGGAAGCGAACGACATCTGGCTGGACCTCATAATCTGCGCTTTATCTCGCAGCACCTCCTCACCGTTCTTCCAGGGCGTTGCTTTGGGCCGGGCGCTGCACTTTACCTGCAGTGTCAGCGATGCTGTCTCTGTTGGCTGACAAAAGACCAATATTGCCGAGGGGTGGGTTCGGTGCGTCCGACTCTCGCTGGGCGATAGCAGCCAGCCAGCCAGCCTTGCGACCACTATATGTGGTTCTGCCCCCCATGACCTCGTCAAGCTGGTCAGAATCCTGTTCATCTAACACCACATCATTTTTCAATTTAAAATTTACGAGATATTTATTGAACTAATTCGTTAAAGAAACACGAGGCAATGAGTTTGGCGTTTGGTAGGTATAACGGTGCACTACTTGTTCTAACTTCTAACGCATGATCCACTCGCTACGTACCCTCCTTCCACCGCCAGTTGAATGCTGCGGAAGCCGCAGACTCGATGGCTCACGCAAGGAACAAGGCATTTCAATTTGGAGTTTCTTTGAAGCGAGCATCGCATGCTAGATGCCTCCATTGAAGTACTTCTCCGGGCAAATGGTACGTAGGAGCGCACCAAGGTTCAAACTTAATTGAAACCTGAGCACGTTGGTTGATGATGAGAGAGGCGGGGATTGAAGGACCAAAGCTTTGCATGGGCACTGTTGGAAAAGTTTTAAAAAAAAAAAATAGAAAAGTAATAAGATCCCACGCGAGCATTAAATGCTCGTGGAGTCCGGAAGCTCGCCATCAAGTACGAGCGTTCCGCGTAAACGCTCGGCAGCATCCTCCTTCCGTTCCATGATTTCCGTTCCATAACATACGCTTAAATTACTGTGTCTCGTCCTTGCTTCATTTTTCAAGAGAGAGAGAGAATTATCTTCGCTCTCTGATTTATATTCCTCCCCGTCTCATCGATCAGCCTCCATGGCTGGAAGGCTTCCAGCATCCTACCAGTGGCCTCCATAGATGGTTCGTGTGGCATTCTTTCTTCGTCTGGTCTCTCATAGATGGTTCGTGTGGCATTCTTTCTTCGTCTGGTCTCTCATAGATGGTTCGTGTGGCATTCTTTCTTCGTCTGGTCTCTCACGCCCCGCTTGGGCTGCAAGCCATGGTGGTGGGATTGTGTGGTGGTGATCATCCAACTCAATGAAAGCAGCTCCGATATTGATCCTATTGCTTCTTGGAGTTGTTCTTGGAGTTGGAGTCTATCTGCTGCAAGTGGAATCTGTTTCAAAAGGAAGTCTCAAAAGGAAGTCTGTCTCAACCTACTAGTGAAAGCTATTGGTGGTAAAAGGTTTATCTAACAATATATTTTTTATTATTTTTATTTGGGCATCTGAAGAATCATTGGGTTTGCACCTTCACACGATCGTGCTCGTATAGGAGGATCGGGTCGAGCCGGGTCGTTGTACCTTGGGGACAGATCGCCAATAACCTGCACGAAGGGGCAAAAATCTGATCCTTAGGGCAGTGTCTAACATGCCTCGGTCCTGGTTTGATCCATCTAATTTTTTGTTTTACTTTATTTGTATATTTAAATTTCTATAACATATTTCTAGCAATTTTTAGAAAGGAATTTTTGTAAAATCAAAAATATTTTCCAACAGCTAAGGATCAGAATTTCTCTTCTTTTCTAGAAATTGCTAGATTTTCATTCCATCTTCTTATTCTGTTTTGCATTTGCTCAACATATAAAGTTTTCATGCCACCCTGAAATGCATGTGCATTAATGGTGCAAATGTTGCTATGCTAAATTATGATCATCCATTGGGCCCAAGATTTAAGGGGAAAAGATTATGGTTTGAATACTTATTATTTTCCTTGGGCAAAATATTAACATTGCTGCAATGCTTTAAATTATATTTCATAAGTTGATCTTTTTACCGTTGGAAGGGATTGTTGTGCTATGTTGCTTTAAAAGAGTTAGTTAATACACACCATTTTTCTTCTTCCTTACTAATTTTTGTTAAATATATGGTAAAATGAATACTCAGTTTATCTTCACCATCAGACTGTTAAGTGCTCGTGCACATACATGGACAGAAATTGGTGTAACAAATCTTGGTTATTAAATAGATTGGGCAATCATGGTCATGTACTTAGCCAATAATAAAAGAAATTTGCTATGCAATTGTTTTAGTACAAACAATCATTATTTGGTTTATCTGCTTCATTTGTAGTATCAGATATTAATACATTTTGATATGCCTCAGGTGATATATGGTGAGCATAAAATATACTAAACTGATAAATAATACATAACAAAAATAATAACATATGACATTGTTGTCTTAAAATAAAATGTTAGACACTTTGTCTTCTGACTTGTTAGAAGTTGAAGCTTGAATCTTGGTGTGTGTGCATATGGTTTGTTCAACATGTCAGAGGCTTCTTTCTATTCACCGAACATTCACATGTTTAATTATATGTATATAAATACATACGCATTTATACATGTATGCATATAGGTACACAGACGTGTGCAAATCAGGTGGGGCTTGTCACATCTTAGTGCCCAAGTACATTTGTAATATGTATACTTATTCTCTCCTCAAGTTGGTGCAGTAACTAACAAAGCTAACAAATATAAAGCTGAAGTGCTAATCAGAAAGTGAATTACTTTGTTCACTGGATAGATGGACATGGGGTGAAGTCATCAAACAGGTGGTTAACCATTCAGCATGAAAACAAAGCCTTGTTAAAAAATACACATGCTTGCACTTATGAACATGATATATGCGTGCTTGTATATAGATATATTTTATATCATTTTATTATTTAACTTTCAAGTGCAGCTACTAGTATATATATATTTGCATTCTTACATAAATGCAAAAGTTTTTCTGTTCCAGATAAGTGTTTTCTGGTATAGTAATCAATATTTAATATCTCCTTGTTATGTTGAAGTTGCTAGACAAAAGTGACAGTATTGGGCAAATACTTATTGCTTACCTACTATTGTGAATCTTTTATGTTACCAAATGGTAAAGAATGGATGAACTTGGATGCTGTGACAAGGTATGTCATATAAATGCTCTATTTTGAGTCTCTTGAAATCTATTGCCATGATACTTAATAGTTTTTATAATTTACTCATGACTGTTGAAATATCCAACTTATTGTTTACCTTATATTTGGATATTCAATTCTATATATCTTTGCCTGATTCTTTTATTTGACGTCTAGTCCAAAAATAATATTATCTCTTTGGAATTTGCCGAGAAGATTTTGGCAGACTAATTAACCAAGGAGTTATCTAGGAATGGAGTCCTAGATTCATCGAGGGGGATGTGGCTTAAGCCCATTATTTGGTCGCCAGCAGTGGATACCCAACCTCTGTGATTGGAGATCCCATGAATGAGGTTCAATGTGGTAGAAATGAAGCTGATTGAGTGATCGTGTTAGAGCACAAATTTTAAAAATTTTTCATCCCATCCCTATGATGAGTGCTCTTATAAAGTGACAAAGTAAATTTGTGTAAGGTTGAGTCATACTCTTAATGGATCCAAGGTAGGTTATCTGCAGGGTATTGTTACAAATACCCTTGGAGGATTCACCTATATGAGAATCGTCATATTAGACCGTGACTAAAGGTTTGGGCTAACCTTAAAGAATTCTCATGAAAAATCAAGGTACTAAGCGCAAGGCCTTTAATATGCGCTGACCGCTTAAACCCAATTGATCCATACTGTGTGTGTGATTAGTAGAAGTCTGAGTCAAAGGACATAGTTCAAGGTCTAATCCACTATGATTTCTTCAGATGTATACAATCAACACTAAGTGAGGTTCAAGTCCATAGGACACCTCACCTATTGCGCAGTATAAGATGCCCTAAAATTTTTGTATATTAATTTTTAATATTAATTTTATTTTTATTTTTTTTTCTTTTATGGGAGATTGTTGGAAAAGTTTTAAAAAATAAAAATAGGAAAGTAATAAGACCCATGCGAGCATTAAATGCTCGTGGAGTCAGGAAGCTCGCCATCAAGCACGAGCGTTCCGCGTAACGCTCGCGAACGCTCGACAGCGTCCTCCTTTCATTCCATGATTTCCGTTCCATAACATACGCTTAAATTACTGCATCTCGTCCTTGCTTCATTTTTCAAGAGAGAGAGAGAATTATCTCCGCTCTCTGGTTTATATTCCTCCCCGTCTCATCGATCAGCCTCCATGGATGGAAGGCTTCCAGCATACCAGTGGCCGCCATAGATGGTTCGTATGGCATTCTTTCTTCGTCTGGTCTCTCACGCCCCGCTTGGGCTGCAAGCCATGGTGGTGGGATTGTGTGGTGGTGATCATCCAACTCAATGAAAGCAGCTCTGATATTGATCCTATTGCTTCTTGGAGTTGTTCTTGGAGTTGGAGTCTATCTGCTGCAAGTGGAATCTGTTTCAAAAGGAAGTCTCAAAAGGAAGTATGTCTCAACCTACCAGTGAAAGCTATTGGTGGTAAAAGGGTTTATCTAACAATATTTTTTTTATTTTTTATTGGGCATCTGAAGAATCATTGGGTTTGCAACCTCCACACGATCGTGCTCGTAGTAGAAGGATCGGATCGAGCCGGGTCGTTGTACCTTGGGGACAGATCGCCAACAACCTGCACGAAGGGGCGAAAATCTGATCCTTAGGACAGTGTCTAACACGCCTCGGTCTGGTTTGATCCATCTAATTTTTTTATTTTATTTTATTATATATTTAAATTTTTATAACATATTTCTAGCAATTTTAGAAAGAAATTTTGTAAAATCAAAAATATTTTTCAACAGGCACACCATCTAAAAATGTACCTTAAATCCTGGAAGTAGTAGAAGAGCTCAATATATATTGTTAAAATCATTGATAACAAGTAGGTTGGATAAGTATCGCTTTTGGAGGGGTGTGAAACTGCCCTTGCTAAGATTGTGTAGAAAAATGTCTAAATTATAAAATTAATTTTAACTATGATTTTGATTTAGTTTGAATCTATTTTTTTATTTATCATTTTGATTTCAATTTAAAAATTCTTGAAATAAAAAAAATTTTTTAATTTGGATTCTTAAAATCGATATATAATATATATATATATATATATATATATATATATATATATATATATATATATATATATATATATATATATTTTTTTTTAAAAAATTATGTTATAGTTAAAATTAGCTTACCATAAATATGTATAAATAATGTGAATCGATCCACGATGGTTCCATGCTTCTGTATGTGACCCCAGGCTTTATAACTGGAGTTCCTTCGAATCCTTCCACGTTTGGCGCACTCGAGCGGTATTCTTGCCTCCTCCCCGAGGAGGCGAGGCAACGGGGTTTTTCTGACGTGGGGAGCGAAGGTCGATCCGGGCCGTGGCATCTTGGGATTCAAATGGATTTGGCCGACGGCGGATTCCAGCGCAGTAAACGACAAAGACTTCAGCCCAATATCCGTAAAGAAACAGAGGAATAGAGAAAGGCTCGCTTTTTGTTTCCTTTTTTTTTAAAATTAAACATTTCTAAATAACGGGATCGATCTATAAACCCCAAAACTTTATTTCATTTGTAATAATTAATGGTGGCGTGCCTGCAAAACCCTGTAAAAGGACATGCGGCACTGCAGATCTGATCACCCGAACTTTTTTATTTTTATTTTTTTAAGAACATATAAAAATAAAAGATGTTTAGTTTATGATGGATGAGGAGCACCGTTTAGCAAGTTTTTGTTGAGATAAATATCAGTCGAAAAGTTTTGCAACGTTTTTTTTTTTTTTTCCTCGATCCTGCGACTGCTCCGTTAAGCTGCTAACGTCATTTGCATGCCCCACCAGAATCCATGGAACAGTAAGATATGGGAGAGATGAATGACCATTTGATGAATCATGGTTGAGGAAGAGAACAAGCTTTTTTTTTTTTCTTCTTTTATTTTTTTAAAAAATAGAGAAACAAGTTACTTACAATTGTAGGGATGCAACTTGGGTCGAATTTAGATAATTTGGATCGGGTTCGAATCCGTCAAACCCGAATTACAACAGTGCTTAAAGTCAGATTTGCCCAACTCGAACCCGAAGGACCCGGGTTTAACCCGGACCAATTTGTAATTGATCCGGGTTCGGATTGCACTCAACTCGAACTCGAAAAAATCCGAACCCATGGTAGTCCACTGGCCCATGGGCCACAGCTCGCTCTCCTTTGAGAACTTATTGAGTTATTTCGATATTTCCTTCGCTCGCCCAATGCCTTCTGCTCGCCCGCTCGTCCTCAACCCTAATCCTAGCTTCTAACCTCCCATTCGGCCATTCATTTTCGCTGCCCACCTTCGTCAGACCTAAAGAAGCTACCAGATCTTTTCGATCGTCACCGGCGAACAACAAAATCCACAGGTAATTTTTCGTTTCATCCCCTGTATGTATCCTTATTCTATGGGTTATGGGTTGAGTTTTGCTAGAAACTGTCGCCGGAGAAGAGATGGCGACGGCGTTCAGATGGATCTAAATCTCTAGATCTAGTTTCCAGTAAGGGTGGAAAGTCATGGCTGACTTCCAACAGTAGTTGGGCTCGTTAAAGGCAAAGGACTGCAGGTCTTCTAGCCAGATATGGGCTTACTGGAACCCACGAACCCTGGGGTTTTCCTTGCAGCCGATGCTCTGAAAGGTCCATGGTTTTGCCTCTCCGCCTCCCTCCTCTCATCCTTGGAGCATCGCCCATGGCGCCCCCCATAGAAGGCGGTAAACTTCGCACAATTCTCTTTTTTCGACTTCTTTTTTTCTTTGATTGCATGGCCATGGGTTTTCTTTCTAGTTTTCTAGGGTTTCTTCGTTGATTGTCGAGTTTTTTTTTTTTTTGGGCTTATTTCTTGATACAGAAGAAGAGTACTGAGAGCATAAATCGTGCCTCAGAGATGAATACTGTTCCCAATATCAATCTTGGCCTTCTTCCCCTTTGAATTCATGTAAATCTAGGTGAATGCCTGAGGGAAAAACAAAATCTTGTCAATGAGAAACTAAGGTTAGGTTAGATGTTGAATCTTATAGCAATTATTATTCAATTTATGTGTGCCTTCGCTCTAAGTGTTTCTATGTTATTTTGTAACACATAATTGTGCTTCATTCGCAACATGGAAGTTTATCCCTCCTTTTTTTTGTATTTTTATTTTTGATTAAATACTTGATGCTAATTTGGTTATTTCATCGGCACAAGGATACTGTGTTTTAACTGATATAATTATTTTAGAATCAAGGAGAAAACTATGCCCTTTAATGGCATGCAGCAACCTTGTACATGTTTTTTATTGGCTCTTTGGTTGATTCAAGAGTAATGCTTTCATCCTCTATAGATACATTAGACAATCAAAAAAAATTTTCTTTTTAAAGAAAAATTCTTATTGTTGGAAATATTATTATTTATAAAAAATTATGTAATATAGTTAGAAACGTATTGATAAAAGAAGAAAAAATATTATTATTTATGCAATGTTAAGCGTGTTTGTTTTAGTTTGTCATATTTTTTTTTCATCAACCCGAATTTCAACCCGAAACTTAATCCGTCCGATTTTTAAAATAGGGTTAGGATTGAGGTTTTACAAATAGGGTTAGGATTAGGGTTTAAAAAAATCCAAGTTTCATAAGCCCGAGTTGCACCTCTACTTATAAGGGTTTTTTTTTAATAAAAAAAAAAAGTTAACAGAGAAGTGGTTAGATGTTGAGATTGTTTGGAAGCTCACCAAAAGCAACCCTCTTTGGACTCAAATTCTAAATCAAGCTAGGCATTGGACTCAATCCAGATCAAGCTCAATTTATTATTGACCATAATCAAGTCAGATTTAGGAAATTCAAACTGGATAATTGAATTATTCCGAACCTATAAGGATTGATTGAGTCTAGCAGTTAGGCCAATCTTTGGGAATTATGTCTAATTAATATTAGGGCATCAACAATCGAGCTAAATAATCAATACGGAATGCTAGTTAAATCTAACCCAATTTGAGAACATTTACTTCAATTATCCGTTGAATATTAAAATTTTGATTAAGAAGCTGAGCCATGCTTCGAGATTCAAACCAATTCTTGAAAATTGAACCTAATTTCTAGCTGCTCATTAGAACTTAAGCTAAGCGACTAAATCCAATCAAAATGTTGCATTTTTTACCCAATTTACTATGGTTGGAACCAACTGAGCCGAATGGCTAAATCAAGACATTGATTTGCCATGACCTATGGAGCTTAGACTTGATCAGATTAGATGGCTGAGTCAAGATATTAATTCCATCCCTCTAATCTTAGAGATTGGGTTTAATCATGTCAAACGGCTAAGTCATAGTGCTACACTTGACCTAATATATGATAATTAGACCCAATTAAGTTAAATAGGCAAGCCAAGTTGATGAATCATTAATTAATAGAGACTCAATTCAATGAAATATAATTTTTTATCCAATACCATCTCTCAAAGAGCTATTCTCCATTCTTTTAAAAAAATCATAATAAATTTGATTAATGTTAATTCAAGCTTACAGACACCATTATGGTTCAAAAGATGAATTCATTATGCTAGTTAGTAAGCACATGATTTTTGGTTGAAATATTATCCACTTCATTTCATGATGAATATTAGTCACTTTGAGGTAAGACTATTAATAATTAAAGTTTATGATATTTTTGACAGCATTAATGATTATCAAGTATAAAAAAATTAATATTAGCAACTAGTGGAGCTAGCCTGCAATTTATCTAACGCATAGTTGCATGTCAAACTCATTCACTTCCAAGACTTCAATGAAACAAACTCGTCAATAATATCCCAAGCAAAAGCATGCTGCTAGCTGCCTGGTTTATGAAAAAAAATGTAAAGATTTAGATTAGATGCCTATTCTAATTCTCCATGTTTAACACCAGGTGCATTTCACATGACTAGCACCATTAAGTCACCATGGGTGTGTTAAAAGCGGCAATTATGTGTAAATTAAACACAAGTTGCATTGCATTTGAAATTGCAGTTGTAAATATTGTTCTCTTTTAGTCATGTTTAGTTAAAAGTGTAAATGTTATTGTATTTACTTTATTGTATAATGTTAAAAAAATAAAATATAAATGGTTTGGTAATATAATTCTTAAAAATAATTAGTATATTATTGCTATAGTTGTAGTAAATACAATACAACCATTAAATTATTATCAATAATTTGATAAAAATTTGATATTATAAATAATTAATATGTATATTATTTTAATTAGTTTATAATTAATTTTGCATCAAACCATATATTATGTATATATCTATTATATATATTATATATATATTATATATATATATATATATATATATATATATATATATATACACTATTTATTAAAATGTGAAAATATATATTAATGTTATTCATCCAAGAATAGTAAATGGACTCTTGTAATAAATTTTATAATTGGAATATGACTATTTTTTTATTGCAATTTTTTTAAAAAAATTTTTAATATTTTTTCCTTTAAAAATTGTTGAAAATTGCATCATATTTAATTATACATAAAAAAGCTTATATAATTGTGGTTGAATTGGATACAAATGCAAATTATATTTAGCTGGTCCCCACTCACTCCAAATCAAATTTTTTAAAAATAGAACGTGATTATAATAAATAAATATACTATATAATGCTATTATTAAATTATTTTCTACTATCGCGTGGGAGGCGGTTTTGGGATCCGCGAGAAGACGAAAAGGAATGGAAGCTTAATAATAAATGACGAGCCGTACGTACGAGACATCCGGACGTGGGCTGCAGCGGCTGCGTCAGAGGAAAGAAACCGAGGGGAATAACCATAAAAATTCGGTGATTTGTCGTGAGATGACAGGAGAAAGCTGAATTTGGACTCCCACAACGAAATGGTTTTCTTTTCCAAGTCGACCGGATATAAAAGAACTTGGGATGACATAGAGCATAATAATAATAATAATATTCTTAAAATATGATGGGTTAATTATATATTTATTATAAAATTTAATATTAAAAATTTAAATATAAACTTACAGACTGTTTGGAAAGATGATTTTTATGAAAAAGCAAGCTGATTATTCAACCCGGTTATCATATAAAGATTATTAAAAAAAAATTATACAAACAAATAAATAAAGTTGATGAAAAATGAAGGACCTTCGAATAATGAATTAATCCCTTTAAGCAAAATAGAGATGAAGATGTATTGGTATTCTCTACAATAAATCATAAAATAAGATAATGAAAGATTTCTCATGAGTTATATGAAAATAATGCTAAATAAAGGGTTAAGATGTCTATTGCACTCTATGGTGCACCGTAAAGGATCCTAATCTAAGAAAAATATTTTTTTTATTTTTAAATTTAAAATCAAGCTGTTTGTATAGAATTCTCTTCTAAATTCTTCGAATTCTGGTCAAATCATTAAAAAAGATTCTTCACAAAAGATCAACATCATGTTATACTGTTGCTAATAGTCACATTATTTTATTTTACTTGAAGAAAAGAAATTCTAAGCACTTTTTCAAAGGCTGCTTTTGATGCAAGTACTCAATGAACCACCTTCACACTCTTCCTTTATTGATTTATTCTTCGTAATTATTCAAAAGTTATTTTTTTTTGACATCTGCCTTCATAAATAACATCAACTAAAGAAAAAAACTAATCCATCCATAACCTAACGACCTAAGAAGAGT
The DNA here is from genome assembly GCA_900491605.1 of Calamus simplicifolius. Classification (NCBI taxonomy): domain Eukaryota; kingdom Viridiplantae; phylum Streptophyta; class Magnoliopsida; order Arecales; family Arecaceae; genus Calamus; species Calamus simplicifolius. The sequence goes on along the minus strand of UESW01001706.1, from coordinate 313,954 downwards.
GAGTATGCCAGCTAAATGATCATCAAGATCTCTTTAGCTTCTTAAGGCTGTGTTTGAAATAAAGAATAAGAGAAGATATCCTATATATTCCTGCTTATTTTCAAAAGCTATAACTAAATGATAAATATGAAAAAAAGTTAACCGAAGGGGATAATTCATATTTAAACATGGATTATTTCCTAGGAAATGAAGGAATAACTATTTTTTCCTGAACTTGTCCCTTGAAAGCAAAACTGTTATAAAAAGCTGATTATTCTTTCAGCTATCCCTTGGATAAACTCTGTCCTATACACTTATCCAAGAATAGCTATTTTTCTATCAAACATTACCTAAAAATATAGATGATGGTTAAAGTGACTTCAAGTTTGTTCCTATTATACAAATTTGAATTGGAACTATTTAAGGACATGATGCTAATCTTCTCTATTGGTGTAGTATTGTAGATGTCTTCATTGCACCTAGCAAGCCTTTCCATCAATGCCAATTTCCTATGAAATTAATTTTAGCTTTTGTGTTGATAACAAAGACAATGTACTCCTTAAAAAAAACTAAAATTATTGGATGTGATATGAAAAGTTAAACTAGCACGTTGCAGTGAATTTAAAGCAATTTAGTCTATGGATCAGAAATATTTAAAAAAGCACTATTTTTGAACATAGACATTTAACATGATTATATTCAATAGTTTAAATATTTACTCCTTTCCACTATTAATTTTAAATAAATATACGATATTTTTGATAATGGTATTTAATAGTAGTATAGTAACATAAGCAAAAATAAATATATCTACTATTATTTTAATTATTATTAAATTATTATCTGTAATTTATTCTTTGCATCGCGACCACATGATGGATGGACTTAACAAAGGTCAGAAACCATCTCCAAATATTCCCAACAGTGAGTTAATATTGTAGCAATAAGTTTGAAATTTTTTTTAAAAAAAAAATATTTTCCTTGCCGCCAACGGCTATTTCACGCGCACGCTAAAATAATAAAAATGTTCTGCCCAGCGCCCAGGCAACATGGTCGGTGATGTTACCCTCCTCGCTCTCCGAAAACCGATGCAGTCTCAGACGCTTGCTCTTACCACGAGGTGACCATATCCGGAATTTATGTCACTATAAAATAGAAATTGTTGCGAACCAAAATAGAGAAGGCGATATAAACCCCCGTTACTCTCCTCCCTCCTCTCCCCGTTCTAGATTAAACCCTGGGGTTTTCCGCCCATGATCTCGGCGGCGTTAGCGAAGGCGTCGTTCCCGAATTGGGGGTCGCGGTGCGACTTCCACCACCGCCGCCGCCGGGCCAAGTTGGTTGAGGGCTACGACCGCATGGTAGTGATGAAGCGTTACGCCCGGAGGAGGAGAGCAGAAGAGCCCAAGGAGAAGTCAGCGGCGGTGGAGGCGGCGATGGACGCGCCGGATTCGTCCAGGGTGTGCTGCGACTGTCAGACATCCAAGACCCCTCTCTGGCGGAGCGGGCCCAACGGACCCAAGGTCCTTCCCCTGCTCCAATTTTCTTCTCCTCCCTCCCCTGTTTCTCTTTTAGCTCATAATTTTACTTAACACCGTTACCTATAGGAGATTTGATCTGACGGGCCTTTTAATTCCTGTTTCTTGTGAGTATTTATGGATTTCTTGCATATATGGATCACTAATTCAAATTTTCTCCTGCCACGGTGATGATCTCTTATCTCCAGATCACTGTTTGAGTATTCCATGTACTGTTCCATTGGTTTTTCTCGAATTTTTGAGCTTTGATCTGGTGGTTGGTCTCTGGCTTCCCTTTAACCTCAGGATTATTTTATAAATTTTCATGATTCGATCTTGTTGATTTTTTTTTTCCCGATTAAATTATTTGATATCATGAGATTAATTTGCTGCTTTTGGTGATTTATTTGGAACCTTTTTTTTCCCCTCGGTGGGATTTGCAGTCTCTCTGCAATGCATGTGGGATTAGATACCGGAAGAAGAGAAGAAGAGCTGATATCAATGGAGAAGAAGGTGCTGATAAGCAGCAAAAGACGACTACCACTACCACTATAAAAGGAAAGAACGGAAGCATGATGGCTTCTTTGGAGGTGGTGGGAGAGGAGGAGCTGAGGCGGAGGCAGAAGGAGAAGCAGGAGAGGATGCTGCTGCTGCTTCTGGAGCGCCAGAAGCAGAGGAGGAGGGAGTTGATGGCGGCGGCCGGTAGAGTCGCTGGCGCCGGCAAGGAGGAGGCGGAGGCGGCGCTCCTCCTGCTGTCCCTCTCCTCTTCTGCTGGCATTTTTGTCCACTCCTAATGCTGGTGTCCTTCGCCACCACTCTCTTCTCCACTTCTTTTTGTTTTTTGTTTTTTTGTTTTTTTGTCTTGTCTTGTTCTGATACAAAAAGAGAGAGAAACAAAAGAGTACCTTTTTTTTTTATTTTTCTCTTTTTAAGTTAATAGAGGATAGTGATATTGTAATTAGTAATCTTGTTATTAGAGTACTTGTTGTGATGCTCTTCTTCGCCTCTCTTTTGCTTGCAATGGCTGTGAGAGAGAATTTTGGATTTCAAGGGCGAAGTTAAGGAAAAAGCCTGTTCGTTTCTATCATTTGCGTGTGATCTCTTTGTTTTTTGAGTGGTAATTGAGTGATTTAATTTACGGTTGTAAAGTATCTTTTTTTTTTCTCTACCATGTTCTGGGTAAGGGAATATTCTTCCATGCGGTGTTACGATGTGGTGCGCTCGCACTCTATCCCTCTCTTTCTAGGGGGGCAAGATGGACTGGGAGTTGGTGGTCCAGCCCCGTTACTTTTTTTTTTTTTCTTTTTCTTTTTTTTACATTGACAGCAGCTAAACAGCTGAATAAATACCACCATTATTTATGCCACGTTCTCACTGTGGCTGGGCATGAGGTCTTAAAAAATTGTCTATTTGTAGAAATCAATTATTATTACTTTATAATTTAGATATAATTACTGAATTAAAGCACTATTTTTTTTTGACATAATATTCACCAATCGAACAATCCAAAAAAAAATCTTTAAATAATGCATTTAATTCTCATGCCATCTTTATTGTAAAATATTATATTTCTTTGAGCCAAATATAAAAAAAAAAATTTTAAACCTATTTTTTATACAAATTTTTAAATTAAATATGATAAAATTTATTTTTTATAGAACTTTTGCTTGAATTTTTTTTTTTTTTTTGTAGGAAATACCAGATGAGACATGCTGGCACTATTTTATTTGCTTTTAGATATATTTCAGATGGCATGAAGTTATTTATGCAGCCATAACTTGGCCAAATTGATCCAACCAAGCTGGCCTAACCCAAAGCCCCAACCAAAAACAACCGGATTTTGAGTCTGAGCTCAAAAATTGAGTTCAGGTAATTGGATTTGGTTTAGGAAGCTCGTGTTAAAGGTTTGGTTGGGTTGGACTCTAGGCAAAGGACTTTTAGGTAGTGTTTGAATGTCAAAAAATTATTATAAAAATTATTATAGAAATAGAAATATTAAATTTTTAAGAATAATTTATTTTTTTAGTTATTTTAGATTTTTTGTTTGATTTGAAATATAGTTTTATTTTATTTCAGTATAACCAATGCTGCCTTTGAATATGGTAAGTGAGAATAAAATTATTCCATGTGAAGCATGGAATAGGAAGATGTTTGACCAGAATATTAATTCTGAAGGGGACGATACCAAAAGCCGGTAGTGTTTGAAATAGAGAATTCAACAGTACCGGGTTTTGGGTTGAGCCTACGCTGACCTCCGACCAGAACCAACCTCCTATGATTTCTGATACTGGTTAGGGGCCATCACAAGTACTTAATTGTCTTGCCCTCCGCACAATAAACCGTCGCCTTCGGTAGATTACTTGACCCGGGAACAATCTTAGATGGATATTGAGTTTGTTTTACACTAGGGGAAGTGAAATGCGTTAAATCAAAAATACATGACTCGATAAAATTTTGCAAACGCACGGCTTCTCTAATCAATTAAGGACGGCCAAGCGTGTAACTGAGAGGCCATGACAGCCAGTTAGAAGAACGTACAAGAGTTTAGCCAACCTAAAGTCTTTCCTTGTATGGTGCCATGCCAACCAAGCATGTGGCCTTTTAGCTCTAACTTCAATTGTTCACTGCTAGACTCTATTTTTTTTTTTAAAAAAAAATTATTTGCTGCTTAAATATTATCTAATTCTTTTGAGGAATACACTTACGTACGCTGCTCTTATCACACCTTGGAATATTTCGTTCTCTTTCAAGCTGGGAGGGATGCTAATAATCTGAACGGACGCTTATAGAATAATACTCAAAGTTTCGGCCGGTCTCTGGATGCATGTTACCCTCTTGCCCACAAGAAGTGTCACGTTACCCAGCAAATGGAACTTGTGGACCCGCTGGGTTGGCAGCCTTCTCCTAAGCATTAGCTTATCTCTCCGATCCCCATCTTACTAGATCAAATCAATTTCCAACATGCCATGCTGTAGAATCTTTGAAAAAACAAAATAAACAAAGAAAAAAAAGGGAATAAACGTCAGAAGGAAACTAAACGTTTGGATGTAGTTCACGACACAAGTAAATTAAGCCGCATCTTCTCTCAGTACAAAAAAGGTCACCTTCCTAGACCTTTGATTCCCTGCCAAGCCATCTATTTTCACCTCGTCGATCATCACCTTCTCCACCATTGAACTTCTAACACATAATGTAGAAGCAACATATATACGAAAATATAAAGAAAAACACACACCTTCCCATACTTTTACATTGAATGAAAGCAAAATATAGCTCTCAAGCGGAAAGAAAGTTACAAATCATAAAAGAAAACATAACATATTGACTAACATAAAAGAAATCCCAATGACAATGTGAGTGAACCCATCAATAGCCCACCAACATGAGTGACAACTGACGTCGGAGCCGAAGAGTAGGGTGGCGGCGGATTCTTGTGGTAGAAGGGGAAGTAAGGGAGGATTGGATCAGGCGGAGGAGGTGCATGGAGATTGTAATAAGACGGGGGTAGTAGTATGGTCCATAACCTGAAGGTGGAGAGTAGTATCTAGGATTCGGCATCCCAGGCGGTGGAGGAGGGTAGCCGGTGCCAGGCTCTGCTGGCTTGGATGGTGGTGGCGGGGGGCAATTCGTGACTGACGTTGGTGGTGGCAGGCACGGATATGGGCACTCCGGCAGTGAAGAGCCTGAGAAACTCGTAGTCCGAGAAAATCTCGATAGAAGTAGGAAGAAGAAAAGAGTAGAGATGAACTCAGAGGGCTTAGAAAGCATGATTGATGTGAGAGAGAGGAGGGGGAAGGGGAATGCAACAGCAAAGGATAAGAAGAAGGAAAACAGGAACAGCTAAAGTAGGAAGACTGGGAGGGAGTTAGGTATAGAAGGTGGCCATCAGAAGATGTTGAACGTTTTGTCCTCATGCCAAGGGCACGCGGAACTGTACGTGGAAGCATTATAATAAGAACAAAACGCTACAGAAACCTAAAACTGAAAAAAAAAAAAAAAAAAAAAAGAAAGAAAAGAAAAGACATCTTAAAAGAATCTAGCTTAAATATGCATTATCTAGTTGACGGGGTCACGAGTCTCTGAGTTGTGCGAACTTATGGGGTTCTTTACTGGGTTTCAACCATTCGATTGTTGATATTAATTATCGGATGCATGGAAGGTAACGTCTCTCACTGCGTCTAATCCATCATGACCAGTGAGAAAACAGCAGCCTTCACCACGAGTGAGTGCTAGAGCTCAGTTAAATGATCACCATAGGACCCATTTCATCTTACGTTGGAGGACTGAGATTTAGAGTTGTCATCACAACTGAGGATAATCGCAAGAAACGGTGCCTGGAGTTGGCTAACCTTGCTTGGAACTTTCCCGAGTTCAGAGTACGGGTGTTGAGATCCCACACAATTATAAAATCTAAATAATATATAATGATGACTGGTTGGCGGAAAGGCAGCACCGTTTGCTTCACATGTCATCCGCTTTTCCTCTGGAGATTATTAGCTGTATCCAGAACCTAACACATGAAAGCATTAGTTTACTACATTAACAAGAATAAAACAGTGACCCCAAGTCGTATACGTTATATTTAAAAGTCACTGGGAGATTTGGTTTGGCAGGGAGTAAAGTGGAAATTCCGCTATCAATTCAGTCCTCTTAAGAGTTTTGGTGTGATCTCATTTGATACTTACAAGGGAAAGAGTCGCACTGAAGTTACAAGGGAAATAGAAAATCGTGATCGATCAAATTTAATTCTTTTCTTTTTTGAATTTCATACATTTGCTGGTCAAGTTTTTGAATGGATTAGATTAAATAAGGATATGCCAAACCTAAAGCCTTATGAAGAAGCTATTACTGATGTAGATGCTGAGAATTGAGGATTGGAAATTGAGGAGGACATCAATTCAATGTATAAAAATAAAGTGCGGAAACTTGTTGATACACCTGAATCGGTTAAGCCTGTGAAATATAAGTGGGTATTTATGAGAAAGAGGAATGCTAAGAGAAAAGTTCAAAGATTTAAAGCTAGATTGGCAGAAAAAGGCTTTGTTTTTTTTTTTTTTGGTACAAACAGGCGATCACACTCATCTAGTGCGAGTCAGCCCAGATAGATCTAAATACAAAATTAACTGCAAAGGATAAGACATGGATCACCTAATCTCCACGACCACGAACCAGCATGCTGGGCCACTGATGTAGCAACCCAGTCCGCCGCCGTATTGGCTTTCCTGAAAATATGACGGATCTGGACACTGTCAACTTCCCGCAGAATAGTCCAAATATCTCTAAGGATCGGATTAGAATGGCCAGGAGGGCAATTCTCCTTCTTTAGCCAGGAGATGACTAACATGGAATCACCTTCGATGAAGAGCCTCTGCGCATGAAGAGTACAGACAGCATATGATATTCCCGCCCAAGCCGCATGAAGCTCAGACATAGGGACAGAGGAGTCGAGAGTGCCAAATCCACCAGCTGCCAATAAATAACCATGAGTGCCACGGATAACGAAAGCAGAACCAGCAGCTCTATCACGGACACTCCCGTCGAAGTTGATTTTGATAAATCCTGGAGGGGGGGTTTTCAAGAGATGAAAACCGTGTGCCGGTTCGCTGCCAGAGCAGCAGAGGATCCCTAGAGGCCAGAGACGTCAAAGCCAACACGGGCACAGTCCGCCATCAATAGTCTAATCTTCCTCACAATATTGTGAGGGAAAAGATTTTCGTCAGAAAATATGAACTAATTTCTAGATAGCCAAATCTGGTACGCCGTAGCAACCCAAAGACCTTTTTTCTGATTGGAACACTGCCGGAGATCAACAAGAAAGGAGGAATGCGAAGAGCCCGAATCATCCTGTCTAATGGAGTAACCTATAATATGCCAGACCTGTCTCGCTCTAGGGCAGACAAAGATAGCATGATCAAAGATTCCTCCTCCAGATTACATAAAGGACATATCACCTGAATAGATAGGCCCCTCCGCGAAAGAAGACCGCAGGTAGGCAAACAATCTCACTTGAGCTTCCAGATAAATAGCTGGACCCTAGGGATAATAGGAAGCTTCCAAATACACGCCGCATCAACCGAGCGCTGGGACTGGGGCCTGAACAACTTAACCAGATCCCTAGAAGGAGCCTTGGAGAGACAGGATCTTTCCCAGATCCTGGAATTAGAAGAGTGGTCAGAAATAAGGGGCATCGAGAGAATCCTGCGGGAGAGATCCAATCCAAAGAATCTGGTCACCGAGGGGATATGTCAAGCAGGGGATCCGAGGAGATCAAATCCTTGACCTTTAAATTGGATGGGACATCAGAGCTGATGAAGGAGGGCCACCGAGAAAGAGGAAGCTCAGCTATCCATGAATCCTGAATAACATCAATCGATGATCCATCTCCAATCATCCACGAGATATGCTCCGAGTAGACTGACCATACTGACAAACCGCCCGCCAAAAGGAGGAGCAACCCCGAGGCGGAGAAATATTCGAGGCGGGCATCCAGTCACCATACCTCGATCTCATCAGCGAACTCCAGAGGTAATGCGGCTCCAGAAGGAATCTCGAAGCATGTCTAGCTAGAAGGGCCTCACGTCTAGTAATCAGAGATTGAATACCAAGACTACCCTCGAGGATAGGCATACATACCATTTCCCATGAAAAAAGGTGCATACCGTGACCATCTTGCATAGAAGCCCATAAAAAATACGAAAGCATCTCTCAATCCTCCTAAGGCAAGTAATCGGAATAGCAGTGTTCGACATAAGGTACAAAGGGAGAGAGGACAGGACCGAGCGAATAATAATGACCCTGGCCATCATCGATAGGTTAGTGACCTGCCAACCCTCAATGCGCTGGCGAACCTACCTATCAATCGCCGAATAATCAGAATAGCGGGGCCGTCTCCCCGTTATGGAGATCCCTAAATACATAAGCCTTTTAGCCTGAGTAGTGATGCCCGACAAATGAATAATGGCTTCCCTGATGGACCTAGGAGTCTTCGGGCTAAAGCATATAGAGGATTTGAGAAAGTTAACCTTCTGACCCGAAGCCTAACAGTAACTTTAGATAATAGAATGAAATGAAGCCACATCATCAATAGAGGCCTGGCCAAGATGAATACAATCATCCGCAAAAAGGAGATGAGAAACAGAGGGGCCCTTTGATCCAGCCATAAATGGGACAATCCGACGATCAATCTGAGCCTGACATAAAGCACGAGAGAGATCATCCGCTGCCAGAATAAACAGTAACGGAGATAAGGGGCAACCCTGTCGAAGACCCATTGAGGAGCGAAAGAACTCCGACGGGCTACCATTGACGATCAGAGAAAAGGATGGCCTTTGAATACAAGCCATAATCCAATCAATGAACAGACCATCAAACCCGAACTCCAAAAGGGAGCGATGCAAAAAGGCCCAACTCAGACGATCATAAGCACGCTCTATATCTAGCTTAACGGCCATAAGACTTCGACTAACCGGAGCTCGCTGGAGATCATGCATAAATTCTGAGCTATAAGAACATTATCAGAAATGGACCGCCCTCTGATAAAGGCCCCATGTTCCACAGAGATAAGGAGAGGAATCACCAAACCAAGGCGGCTAGCTAAAAGACGAGCACAGACCTTGTACAATGTAGTGCAAAGACTGATAGGCCGAAAGTGCTGCGGGAGAGAAGCATCCACACACTTAGGCACCAAGGTGATAAAGGTTTGATTCCATTCCAGTGGGATATGTCTAGCATGGAAAATATCCAGAATGGCCTGAACCACCTCGTGCCCAATAATATCCCAATAATGACGATAAAAGAAAGGCAGAAACCCATCAGGCCCAGGAGCCTTATCCGGACCAAGCTCCCAAAGGGCCGCCCTAACCTCATCTGCAGTAATCGATCTAAGAAGCATATCATTATCCATAGAAGAAACCTTCCTGGACTCCGGAACCTGAATGACCGGACCCCCAACACCTGAAGTCTCAGTCCACCTAGACTGGAAAAAATGAAGAAGCAGATCCCGGATAGAGTGGAAATCCTCTTGAATGTTCCCTCATCATCAACTAACCTCCAAATCTTGTTAGCTGCACGCCATTTCAGGGTAGCCTGATGAAAGAATCTGGTATTGCGGTCCCCATCAAATCCATTGGACCCTAGACCGCTGCCACCAATACATCTCCTGCTAACGAAGGAGGGAGTGATGACGAGCAAGCAACTCCCTAAGCAAAGAAAGATCCGAGTCAATCAGGAAGCCATCCTGATCCTCCTTAGACTGCAAGCTACTAATATTATCTTCAACATTTGTAACTTGTCTGACCAGATCCCCCACCTCCATCGTATTCCATCTGGACAGCCTATGCCTAGCCATCTTAAGACGGCGAGAAAGCCGATAAACAGCATTACCCCTGACTGGAGTGTGCCAGATCTGAGAAATGATAGACCGAGCAGCAGGATAGTCTATCCAAAACTTCTCAAATCGAAACTGTTTTCGTAGATGCAGGTCAACCTCTGTGGAGATCATAATAGGGTAGTGATCTGATGCTATCCGAGGGAGGTGAGTGACGGATACCGTAGAGAACCTCTGAAGCCATTGAGGTGTAGCCATAGCTCTATCTAGTCTTTCCCAGACACGAGCCGATCCCTGACGGTTGTTACACCAAGTGAATTGGGGACCCGAAAACCCTAAATCCAGCAGCCCAGAAGAAGCAATGAAGGATCTAAATTATGAGATATCAGCTGAGCCTGTAACACGTCTACCTCCATTTCTCGTTAGCCTCAATGATACAATTGAAGTCCCCCGCAACAATAGAAGGAAGGCCGTGAGCAAGGAGGAGAGCAGTTCTGACCAAAGAACCCTTCTAACCCGATATCCGTGCTGGCATAAACTGCCAATAAAAGCCAAGGATCAGAGGTCCCCTCAGAAACCTTAAGGCAATCAACTGGTTACATTGATGGAAAGCATCAATCATTACAGTGGAGTCACGCCAAATAGCCAGCATACCTCCCGACAAACCATCAGCCTCCACAGCATAGAGGACCAGGAATGAGCGATCTGCCTCCGAAATCGGGCAAGACTACCGGACAGCCTGGTTTCTAAGAGGACGCAAACATCAAATTTATATAACTGCAATAATCTGCTAAAGGAGGGTCGAAATGAAGGCTTTCGAGCTCCTCGAACATTCCATAGCAGAATCTTTATTTACAAGATGGAGGAAATGGGACCCCTCCCTGGTCTTCCATATAATACTATCTGTTGAGCCACCATCCATCAATGTGCCTTCAACAGTCATCAGTGATGAAGCAGCTTGTTGGCCTGCCAAAGCATTGCCAGACTCATCCGGCTGGGAGAACACCTTCGAGGATAAGGACCCAGGGCCCAGTCCCTTAAAAGTACTAGCATCATCCTTTGAGGAATAACCATCTCCCCTTCTGATTAGGTCTTCTCCACTACCTGGGGACCTGCTTGAGAACATGGGAGCTGATACTCCTGGATTGGAGAACAACTGAACACCCCCACATTTTGGGGTAAAGGATCTTCCCTTTTCCCTTTCGCTTTTCAATTTGGATATAGACCTTGGCGGCAAAGATACCTCTGGTCTGGCTCGCTTTAAAGGAGCAGTAGAAGCATCCCTACTACCCAATTGAGCATCTACACCCACAACCGATGCAAGAGCAGCGAAGGGATTCGAGGACACTACTGAAAGGGGCTGAGCATCCCCAAAGATCCTCCCTTCCTAGACTCCAACAGAGAGGATGCTATAAGTTCAGAAATGGCACACCCATTCAAAACCGGCACGCCCTCCTTCCCATTACTAGTCCTCTCTAAATCCATCCCAGGCTGAGTCAAACTGAAGCAGGGCCAGGAACAACCTTCGTGGCCGATGGTGGTCTCCGGCGAGCAGCCTTCCCCGGAGTAATCCAAGCATCAGGCCGGATAGCATGGCCCGAACGAAGATCAGCCTTCTCCTTCAGTGAAACAGGGGAACTAGCGGACGGAGCCGAAGAGGAATGTAGCTGAGCTTTTCCCTTATCAACTTTCTGAGGGCCTGGAGCAGCCTTTCTCTCTTGGACAGCCGGACGGAATCAGAAACAGCTTCAACGGAACAGACCGGATGTAAACAGGGGCTCCCAGATGCAATGATCCACATCTCATGCAAACACCTCCAGGTTTTCGTAAATGAATTGCTACCAAAAGGGTTGATTAATCCCCTGTAACTGAACTCCAGGCCGAGAGGGCAACGAAGGTCGACCCTGAGACATGCCCGCGTGAAACCCCCTCTGTTTTTTCCCCAGAGTCGCAGCATCAACACTGACAAAAGCTCCCGCTGGCTCCAGAATTGCTCTAATGAATCCCTCCTTCCAGAATTCCAGAGGTAAATTCGGCAATCGCACTCACACAAGAGCAGTCGGGATTGATTCGGCAGCCGGAATAAACTCCGATCTCCAAGCCTGGTTCCGACCACCTGGCCATTGACCACCCAGGACGCTGAAGAACCATGTTTCTGGCTTCCGGCGATTCAAATCGGAGAATATGGCATCTGAATGCCAAACTGAGAGGGACAATTTCACCAGGAACATCGGCCCTCCTAAATTCTCTGATCAAAGCATCTGCCGGTATCCATTTGTGGTAAGTACGAGCAAGAATGGCCAAGCTCTGCCAACCGCGACCTCAGCTTCAAGCTCCGCCACTAGGATGCTGACCACCTCGGGGAACGACTCCTCCAGTCTCGCCATAACCGCCGGTGAAGGAGACGAAGAAACCCAGTGGAAACCCATCTCCACAACCCTCTTTCCAGGACTCCGGCCATCAACAGCCACATCGGGAGCCATGGGAGAAGAGGGGGAACCAGAAAGAAAGCCCGGAGAGAAGGAGAGAAAAAAAAATGGAGCAGATCAATGGGAAATCAGAGAAGAAAGCGCCCGAACCCAAATCTTAAAGCAAGGACCTTCAACAGAACCAGAGAGCTCGAACGCACGACTTCAATAGCATAAGATATATTATGATAAACCTTTTCTCTAGTAACCTAAATTCAATCTATCATAAAAATTTTAGCTTTATTTATTTATTATGATTATGAGTTATTCTAAAAGCATAACAAGTTGGCTTTTTTTTTAATGGAAATCTTGTTGAAGAAATTTACATATGGAGCAGTGTATGGATTTTATTGAAAATAAAAATAAAATATGCAAGTTAGAAAGATCAATTTATGATTTAAAGAAAGCATCTCCGTAGTAGAATATAAAGTTTTATGAGATAGTAAAAGAATATGGCCTTGTATAGAATTTAATTAGAAGATTATTACATTTATGTTAAGACTGTGGGAGTCAAGATTATTATTTTTAATCTGTATGTTGATTATATTCTTGTAGCAGGTAATGATGTTACCCTACTGATGGAGATAAAAAGCTGGCTATTTTAAGCATTTGAAACGAATGATCTTGGTGAAGCTTCATATAAGGTTGGCGTTAAAATTATTAGAGATAGAGCACAAAGAAATTTGATTAATATCAAGAGAAGTATATATATTAATACACTCTTGCATCGATTTAAGATGAATTATTTTCTAAGGGTAAAATTTCTTATGATAGAACAAAGAATTGATGAATCAAAATTTCTACATGCTTTGGCAATAAAAAGTCTTATTTATGCCTTATATATACAATATTAGATCTTGTATATGTTGTTAGCTAGTGTTCTTAGTAGATTTCATTTGAATATGAGAGAATCAAGTAGGTGTTTGATTGCTGTCGTTGGCGGTCAAAAATAAAACCTACTCATTACTATAGCTAGGTGAATCGGGGAGGATCAAGGGCAATTATTTCACAAAAGAGAAAAAGAAAATTTATTTATAGAGGATTATATTAAGAATAGCAATTATTAAAAGATAACAACTAATTAATTAACAAAATTCAAAAGCAGGAGAAGCAACCCAGGAATCCGAATCCACCATGCAAACAGGTTTTATCTTTTTTTAATGTTGCAATAGTAATAATTTTTATAAATTTAAAATTAAAATAATTTATCTCTTGTCAGGCACGGACCGTATCAAGAGATCACGGCACGTTCGCTTAGAGTATAAACTATCTAATAATTGCAAGGTTAAGAGTCTAATCTATAATACTACGATCTGTCTCTCTTAGGCACGTACCGTATCCTACGATCACGGTACATCGATAGAGGGTATAGACCATGTATGCCAGATCAAAACCTCAATCCAAAAAATGACTCAAAAGATATAATAAAAAAGAGCATAATTTTTATTGCATAGAAATTAAGAACAAAAAGAAAGATAAAACCTGATTACTTGCTTGATCACCATCCCAAGTTGAAGGAATCTAGCCATGCATTGCTGCTGCCAGCATCCCCTCCATAATTTTTCTCTCCTAAATACAATAATATAAATAAAAGAAGAATAAAATAAGCTTTGTAGAAAACTCTTCCCAAATAATGCCAAAGGTTCTCCTCGTCTAGGGTTTTCTCTTATTCAAAGTTGGAGTCAATCGGGCGCTCAAGATCATTCAGATATTATGAGAAAGTTCTCAGCCATCCGTTCAACATCACCTGCCTGCTCATGCGAAATCATCTCTTTCTTTTTTTTTTGGCAAACCGAGTCTTAATTTGAGTGTCGTCTGCATCGTTGGACTCCAAAAATCGAGCTCTTTCCATCTATAAGCTCTTTTTCTACAAACATTCATAAAAAGTATCAATTCTTAATAAATTTAAAGTAATTAATATTTATTTTAATAGTTAAATTAGGATAATAAATAGACTTATCAGTGTTGCATTAACTGAAGCAAACCAAAACATATGCTTTAACTTATCATGCCAACGAGTTATGTTGATTGGCTATTCTAAGCCTGACTTTCAACGTCATATACTACAATAAAAAAGAAGAATAATAACTCTTTTTTTTCAATGTTTTGGGAAAGCGTTATGAAAATTTGAACCTGTCGATGCTTTCTAAAAGCATCCGTAGTTATTGACGCTTAAAAATTTTTAACGAGCTTAAAAGTGTTGAGATTTTTTGACAAATAAAATTATTTTTTAAATAAATACCTATGCTTTTTAGTGTTGGCATCATATTTTTAACTTACAATGGCGATATGCTTTTAAGCATCGGTATTATCTCACGGCAGGATCGGACTGTTTCAATTTTCATGCAAAAAAAAATTAATGCAGAGGACGCAATTTTCTCCTACTCCTCTCTTTATCAACAAATCCATCCAAGCCCTCGGCTCCACCACCCATCACTGAAGACCCCAGCAAAAGCAAAAGGTCGGCAGCCCCGAGCCCCCATGGCCCGTTCTCCCTCCCAACGCCCCCCTGAACCCCTTCTCCGGCGAGACCCCCCTGCTTTTCAACTTCCAGCTCAGGAGCCTTGCCACCGGCATCCCCTTCTCCCTTCGCCTCGTCCAATTGAGAAAGAAACGGATGAACTCCCCCCGCCCCCGACCTCGGCTCCATCGGCAATGCCGTTTGGTCCCTCGCTTTCATCATGGAGGAAATCCAACGATCGATCCTCTCTGGGGATGATGAGTAGCCGGAGGATGCCCTCAATAGCGTCTCCAGAGACACCGGCGACTCCATCGTCTGGCTCTTTCGGAAGGTCTTCTCCTCCTCGCCCAATCTCATCGTGGATCTTCTTTTCCTCATGGCCAAGTTTTTGATCGCGCCGAAGTAGATGGAGAAGAGGAAGGCGCTCGCATTGGTCACGGAAGGGGTGAAACTGGATGATGTCAACGGCTCCAAAGCTGGTCCGTCAGAGATCGGGAAGTACAGGAGATAAAAATATGATTTATCTTCTGGGCGGTGTCCCATTCCTGCCTCTTTCTCTCTGCTCCTCCCCATCTTCATGTAGTGTTTGAAATAGGGGATAAGAAGGGATATTTAGAGGATATCCCCTCTTATTCCAAAAGCCATAACTATAAGGGATAGCAGGGAATAAAGTTAACCAAAGGGATAATCCATGGTTAACCATGGGATATCCCCTCAATTTATTTCCTAGAGAATGCAGGAATAGCTGGTTATCCCTCCAAATAAGAGTAAAAAAAGGTTATCCCATGAATTTACCTTTTTGCATTTGATATGATCAATGAGATAGCCAAGGGATATCCCTAGGAATAGCCAGGGGATAAACTCTATCCCATACACTTATTCATGGATAACATTTTTCCTATCAAACACTACCTCAGCTTCTCTGCTCCTCCCTATCTCAACCTCCGACCGCCCTCACCACGGATGCCTCCCTCTTCTTTGGCCGCCATGCCTTTGACCCGCTGTCCATAGCTTGGCCCGCGCTCTCCGCTTCTCCGACATCGAAGCCCTTCTCGAGCCCCTCAAGAAGGACCCCTACGCCTTCGGTAAGCCATTCCACACAGCATCGCGACCTACACCGCCAGCTGGGCCGTACACATGTCACTACTGAAGGACCTGGAGCACAAGTTTGCCTACTTGCACGTGAGGAGGGCGATGCTAGTGTGCTGGATCGCGACGAGAGGGTCGCACAAGGCAGCGGCAAGGCGGAGGAGCAGGAGACGCTCGTTCGATTCGATTTTTTTTTTTTAAAAAAAATTATGCCGATTCTTTAAAGTATTGCTGACACTTTTAAGCGTTGGAACATGACGCTTTTCTAACGCTTTTTTGAAGCATTGAATTTTTCATTTTCACTCTCACTTTTTAGTTGCGTATAAAAGCAACGAAATAATATTTTGGGATAGTAAAAAATTATTGTAATATGTACATATAAATAAGTTCACTTCTGAATATGTTTTTATATTTGGTAGTGATGTAAATTTTTTTTTAAGTACAGATGGATAATCACATCATTCTAAGATAAGTCAAGTCTAAATATTATAATACAAAAGTTGAGTCAGAACAGGAGGGCAAGCATCGCCCTGCTTCCGGCTTCAGATCCCAGAAAGTAACTCTAGCGACGATTCAGTCAACCATAGAGTTAGTTTTCCTATAGATATGCTGAATCAGAGCGTGCTGAACTCCCTGAAGGGACTGGATGTCGATGATCAAGGAGTTGGACGGCAAACAGATATTAGGATCCTAACACTACTAGAAAAGTGTGATTTACCGAGGAATTTTACCGAGGAAAAAATCCTTGCAATTCCGAAGGATTTTTTCGACAAAAAGATATAAACTATAAAATTTTTTGATAAAAAATATTTTCTCGCAAAATTTATCACAAAATTAATTTTTTGAGGAATAATTCTAACAAAATGGGTTCTTTGTAAAAAAAATTTGATAAAAAGAAGAGGGATTTGTTTTCCATTAATGATTTATTAATAAAACTTTTTGATGAAAAAAATCCCATAGAAACTTGCTTGCAAAAAAATTTAAGTTACAAGGATTTGGCGAGCGATTTTCCGAGGGATATATTACTATAATAAATGGTTTATTTGTAAAAAAAATTAATAAAAATAATTCCTCAAAAAATCCCTCAAAAATTAATTTTGCGGGGGATTTTTTGAGGGATTTGTTTTTCATTAATGAGTTATTAATAAAATTTTTGATGAGAAAAATCCTCAAAAAATCCCTCGCAACATTAATTTGCAAGGGATTTCTGAGGGATATTTTGATGATTTTGTGAGGAATTTTTCAAGGAATTTTTTCTATAATAAATGGCTTATTTGTAAAAAAAATTGATAAAAATAATCCCTCGAAAAATTTCTCGGATATTAATTTTGTGAGGAATTTTTGAGGAATTTATTTTTCATTAATGAGTTATTAATAAAATTTTTGATAAAAAAATCCCTTAGAAAATTCCTCACAATGTTAATTTTTGAGGGATTTTTTTGATGATTTTGCAAGAGATTTTTCAAGGAATATTTCTATAATAAATGGCTTATATGTAAAAAAAATTGATAAAAATAATCCCTCGGAGAATCCCTCAGTTATTAATTTTGTGAGAAATTTTATGAGGGATTTATTTTTCATTAATGAGTTATTAATAAAATTTTTGATAAAAAAATACCTCAAAAAATCCCTCACAAAATTAATTTTCGAGAGATTTTCCGAGGGATTATTTTTATCAATTTTTTTTACAATAAGCTATTTATTATAAAATATCCCTCAAAAAATTTCTTGCAAAATTATTAAAAAATCTCTCAAAAATCCCTCAGAAATTAATGTTGCGAAGGAGTTTTCAAGGGATAGTTTTCATCAAAAATTTTATTAATATCTTATTAATGAAAAAATCCCTCGAAAAATCCCTCGTAAAATTAATTTTCGAAGGATTTGCCAAGGAATTATTTTATCAAATTTTTTTTACAAATAAGCCATTTATTATAGAAATATTCCTCAAAAAATTTCTAGCAAAATCATCAAAAAATCCCTCAAAAATTAATGTTGCAAGGGATTTTTTGAAGGATTTTTTTCATCAAAAATTTATTAATAACTCATTAATGAAAAAAAATCTCTCGCAAAATTAATTTTTGATGGATTATTTTTATCATTTTTTTTATAAATAAGCCATTTATTATAGAAATATCACTTGAAAAATCCCTCGCAAAATCATCAAAAATCCCTCGGAAATTAATGTTGCGAGGGATTTTTTAAGGGATTTTTTCATCAAAAATTTTATTAATAACTCATTAATTCAAAAATAAATCCCTCAAAAAATCCCTCGCAAAATTAATTTTTGAAGAATTTTTTATTAATTTTTTTTACAAATAAGTCATTTATTATAGAAATATCCCTCGAAAAATCTCTCGCATAATTTTTTTTTTTTGGTACAAGCGGGTGATCAAACCAATCTAGGGTGAGTCAAACCTGATATATCAGAATATAAAATTTAGGAAAGGACAGAGGGGCAAGGGTCCTGCTTTCAGCTCCAAGTACCCGAGTGATTGTCCACCCTGGCTGCGATCCATGACCATATTTGGCCCGCATAAATAAACTCTACAAATAATGCAGATTCATTAAGAACCTTGTGGCATGCCTAGCAATCAGCGCATCTCTCCTAACATTGAGAGACTGAACCCCAAGCCCACCATCAGCAATTGGCATATAAGCAATGTCCCAAGACAAAAGGTGGATACCATGATCATTCTGCGTGGAAGCCCAAAGGAAATCCCGAAGGTATCTCTCGATCTTTTTCAAACAAGTCAAAGGGATGGCAGCATTAGATAGAAGATAGACAGGAAGAAAAGATAGTACAGAGCATAAAAGCGTGATCCTCGCCATCATAGAAAGACCAGTGACCTGCCACCCATTCAAGCAATTGCGGACCCTCCTCTCCAGATCGTTGAAGTCGGAACAGCGAGGCTGTCTCCCCGTATTAGGAAAAGCCCTCAAAAATTAATTTTTTTAGGGATTATTTTCATCAAAAAATTTTATTAATAACTCATTAATGAAAAACAAATCCCTCAAAAAAGCCCTCGTAAATTAATTTTCGAGGGATTTTTCAAGAGATTTTTTTATCAATTTTTTTTTTACAAATAAGCCATTATTATAGAAATATCCCTCAAAAAATTTCTCGCAAAATTCTTAAAAATCCCTCAAAAATTATTTTGTGAGGGATTTTTCGAGGAATTTTTTCATCAAAAAAAATTTATTAATAACTCATTAATGAAAAACAAATCCCTTGAAAAAACCTTCGTAAAATTAATTTTTAAGGGATTTTTTGAGTGATTTTTTTCATCAAAAAATTTATGTATTAAAATAAATTTTAAGTGAAAGTTTGAAAATTAAAAATATATTTTAGCTATAAATTTATATAAGTAATTTACGAATCATATAACTGAGTAATTTATCAAATTTATAATATACTTAAAAAAACACACGCTTTCATTAATAATACTAATTTTTAAAATAATTAAAGGATTAATTTTTTTAAAAAAATTCTTTACTTTAAGCAAGTTTTATCATGACGAGTTCTATGATAAGATTAAAACAAATTTGCCTTTAACTAAATATGTTGATATAATTGTGTGTTGGTGATTGATCTATTAGCCAAGTTTGAAAGGAGACTACCTTTGACTCAACAAGAAAATATGCCAAATGATACCATGTACTAGTGATTGCTTTACTATCTATGCTTGAAAGAAAAATTGTTCTTGCACACATGAGATGCCTTTATGCACATATGTGTCAATAATGACTTCATTAGCTTAGTTGGAAAGAAAACATAATTTTTGTGAATAACATGTTGATACACATACATCTGCCCATGATCACCTCACTGGTTCGACCTAAAGGAAATATACTTTGATGTGTGCTAGTGGAAAGCATCGATGAACTTGTCTTGAAGGGAACTTATTCATGAATACACATAGTCAATGGTCTATTCCAATGGCTAAGTCTTAATTATAGTTAGACTTGAGAGAGTGAACATATGCCTCAATTTCAAATTAATTTATAAATCATACAATAATTTCACAAGATCCATAAACGTACTTTCACAAATAAGTTTAGATACATCAATTCATAATACAAATACTCAAGTCTAGTCAATCAATATGATTTGTAATGTATTATAATTCATCATCAAGTCTAAGTAAAACATGTTATTCTGGATCCATAATTTTTTTTTAAAAATCTATGTAAGATAGGCATAAATAATTCCCATGAAACAAAAAAAATCTTATTTTAGTATTTTTTTAAAATAAATTTATAATAGGTAGATAGAAGAATTTGAACATGAAACCTTAAAAAATACTTACTATCATAACCACTATGATCCCAACTTTTTTTATTCATAAATTTATTATAAAAATATTTAAATAGTATAAATTTTTTTATAAATTAAATTAAAATTAAAATCAATTCCCACTGCCAGCGTTATTTCATTTGGTATTCCACCGCCCAGGCATTCCCTCTCTTTCAAATTATTTTTTTCATTTGGCATTTCCTCTCTTCGGTCCGCTCGCATTCTCTTCCATCCACTCGCATTCCCTCTCTTCCATCCTTCCGTCCACCGGCATTCCCTCTCTTTCGTCCGAGCCACGACCGTCAGGCTTCCATCTCTTTCGTCCAAGCAACTCAAACCCCAAGGGACGAGCAGACAAGTGAGCGATTCAAACCCTAGGAACGTGCAATAAGGTAAATATTTCTTGTAAACCCTCTTAATCCCTTCCTAAGGTACCGTGTACTGTTCTTCTCGAGGACGTTGTTGGCGAGAGTTCCGGTGTGGGTATAGGGAGAAGGGGGGAGGGGGAGGGGGAGGGTTGTTGAAGAAGGGGGACAGGGAGGGATCGACAAGGGGGAAACCCATACTCACTATCATGGCGCCCTTCGACTGCTTAGGCGGCGGATCCACGACCACTAGAGGTGGGAAGGCCGAAGGAATTGTCGACGAGGACGAATCGTCCACTGTCTCACTCGCCCGATGGGTTTGACTGCGTTGAATTCCTTTCCTTTTTCGTTTGGAAGTCTTTGTATAATGGTGGTTAGGGAAGGGAATTACATTCTTTCCTCAACCATGATCTATATAGCATAAGATTAATGATGAGATTCGGATTTTAGAGCCTTGTTTTCATTGCAGAATTGCTCTGCTCCAGAGAGGAACAAAGCCATGGCAGTAGCACCTAATTATAAATTACGTTCCTAGGTAGTCACCATGTGGCATAAAATTAAGTTAACTAATTAAATCAGATCAATTTTGAAGGTCCGAAAAAATCCTTCTGGCAACTTCAAATCAATGTTTCGACACATCAATAAAGGTGCATGGACACTCTGGATGCAAGACCACGGTTGGCAAGTATCTGATTGCACGGCAGAGGGACTTAAGGTGATAGATACTGCAACTCCAATACATAAAAATGTGTGTTAAAATAATCGTTTTCATAGTTTCTCTCAATATAAATTATTAACAGCCTCTTTTCTTTTGCAGTGTTCGTTGTTGCTCTCGCAATGTCATCAGAACTCGTTGGAGAGAAGATAGAACCAGAGTGGTTGTACGATGCTGTTAATGTTATTCTTTCCCTTCAAGTAAGAATCAGATCTTAAGATCCTACTTGAATTAGTCCACTTCGCCTCTTTATTCATGCCTTGTAAGATGTTTTATTTTACTACTATTATTGATCTTGTTCTTATCTCCATTGCAGAGTAAAAATGGTGGTTTCTCTGCTTGGGAGCCGCAAAGAGCATTCCGTTGGTCGGAGGTAGCTTTTCCTATGACCAACTTTTATCTTCCTTTTTTATATTTTCTTCAAAATTTAGTGCATACACATAAATTGGGGAGTTTATAAGGCAGTAACCATGTCTTTTTTTCATCTCTCTTTCAGAAGTTCGATCCCTCTGAGATGTTTAAAGATACTCTAGTCGAGTCCGAGTAAGATTGTTTGGCCACAACACTTCAATGCCATGATATTTGGTCTATAATGCTACCTTTCACTAATTGTTGTGTCACTTTAGGTATGTAGAGTGCACTTCATCAGCAATTCAAGCCCTGGCACTCTTTAGGAAATTACATCCTAAGCACCGAAGAAAGGAAATAGATATTGCCATAACAAAAAGGAGCGCAATACATCGAAGAAACACAAAATCCTGATGGTTCATGGTAAAGATTCTGTCACACATTATCTTCATGCTTTTGTCTGGTTAGTAGTAGTTTATAGTTGCAAACAATTCAATATCTAAATGAGATTTTTGAGCTTGAATAGGTATGCTTTTTTGGGGACTTTGCTATATCTATGGCGCATGGTTCGCAGTTGAAGGGTTGGCAGCTTATGGGAGAAACTACCACAATAGTCCAACCATGCGTAAAGCTTGTGAATTCTTGATATCAAAGCAGCTATCTTATGGTGGATGGGGAGAGAACTATCTTTCCAGCCAAAACAAGGTATGGACGTATGAACTTCCTAGTAAAAGGCTAATGGTGAAGCCTTGTAACATTTCTCTGCATGACGTATCATGATTACTGCAACCCAGGTGTATACAAATCTTGAGGGCAACCGTGCAAATTTGGTCCAAACTGCTTGGGCATTGCTATCACTTATTGATGCTGGATAGGTATATATATATATATATATATGTGCTTTACTAGATAGTCTGATATGTAGCAAGAAGCCAATACAGGTACATTATGAAATGCGTTTGTGATTGATTTATAAAATACACAGTTTATAATGAATGTTTTCTCGACAACAGGCTGACGAAGATCCAACACCAATACATCACGGTATAAGGGTTTTGATCAATTCACAAATGGACGATGGTGACTTCCCTCAGCAGGTAATTTAAAATGTGTAACTGTTAACCAATAACAGTGTGATGGGAAGTATACTCCGCAGCTAAAGAGGAGGCTGTCCTGATGATCCTAAAGGAAGGAGCCGTCTTATCAGTGAACACCAGCAAGTTACGAGAGAACCAAATATGATTAGCAATATAAGCCCTCATAGTAACCAACTGATGGAATCCCCGCTCCAAGTCCCGCCTGATCAACTCTAAAAAAGAGATAAAGGGAGAAGAAGTGGTATCGTCCCAGAGCCGAACACCAGAAATCTACCATATCTGTTTGGCTCTGAAATAAGTGAAGATAGCATTGTCAACCGATTCCTTCTCAAGGCCACATAACGGACAAGTGGGAAGGATGCATAATCCACGCCTCGATAGAAATAAGATTGTGCAGCGTAGTTTATTGTGAAAGCTGAATGCGTAACTGTTAACTTAGTTACAAAGGAGGTAGTTTTTGAGAAGTCTTCTAATGCTACGGTACGTAGAGCAATTATAGTCATTCTTTTAATAATTATTCTTTATGACAATGCTTTAGGTATTTCTATTTTCATAGATTCTAAGGCCTTGTTTGATTGTTTCGGATTTTGCAGAAAAAGATACTTTTCTTTGAAAGCCTTGAACTACATGTTGTTTAGTTACCATGTCCAATGCAGTCAACTAGAAACAATGTTGCAAAAAAATGGGCGACTTCTTATGCCATACAGGAAGTCGAAAACCAAGTGCTGGATGGGAAATTCTCTTTTGATGGGTTCACGGCTTCCTAGGAACTAAGTCCCGGTTGCCAAACATGACTTAAAAGTGTTACTTCAAGGCAAAAATACATGCATTGAAGGAAAGTATTCTTCATGCTCAAAGGCTTTTGATCGAGAATGGCTCTATGACGATCATTTTTTGGCTGCAAAAGAAGAATTGCCTTCCTGGTCACACTAATTCGATTCTCAAAGACATTTTGGCTATTCTGCGGGAGATTGATTACGCCCAGATTCACTATATTTATCGTGAAGCCAATTCGGCGGCGGACTGAATGGCTACTTCAGTAGCCCAGCATGCTGGTTCATGGATCTGGAGGCCGAACGACCCCTGTTCTTTTCTTTTGCAGCAAATTTTGTATTCGAATTTATCTGGGCTGATTCGTACTAGACTTGTGTAATCGCTCGCTTATATATATAAAAAAAAAAAAAAAGAAAGAAAGAGGAAAGCATTAGCCATGCAGGAAGTCGGAAGCCAAGTGCTGGATGGAAAATTCTCTTCTCATGGGTTCATGGCTTCCTAGGAACAAAGTTCCGATTGCCAAACATGAAGTGTTACTTCAAGGCAAAATACATTGAAGGAAAGTATTAGCCATACAGGAAGTCGGAAGCCAAGTGCTCTCTTCTCATGGGTTCACCACTTCCTAGGAACTAAGTCTCGATTGCCAAACCTGACTTAAGTGTTACTTCAAGGCAAAAAATATTGAAGGAAAGCATTAGCCATTCAGGAAGTCGGAAGCCTAGTGTTGGATGGGAAATTCTCTTCTCATGGGCTCACGGCTTCCTAGAAACTAAGTTCCGATTGCCAAACATAACCTAAGTGTTACTTCAAGGCAAAATACAGAAAGTATTAGCCATACAAGAAGTCGGAAGCCAAATGCTGAATGGGAAATTCTTTTCCCATGGGTTCACGGCAGTAAGTCCCGATTGCCAAACATGGTCTAAGTGTTACTTCAGAGCAAAATGCATTAAAGAAAAGTATCTCACTATATCAAAGATATGTTGAGAAAGCAAGAAGTCCTTGTTTAGAAAGTGTTATCTAAGAATAACTTGACAGATCCGTTCACTAGGTGTCTTTCTATAGTTGTGTTTTATGATCATGATCAAAATATGAGCTTGTTCCCTTATTAGTGTATTATGAAATTGAATTGTAATAATTTTTTTGAACATTATTGATAATTCTATGGAATGCATTTATCGCAATATATGTGGCTGGCCAATATATTAATATTTGTGAGAATATGTCGGAGGACTTGAGATAATATTTCTTATCATAAACATTATTTTTTAAATTTTATGTGTTTATTTATTTTGAAATGAAGTGGGAGATTGTGCGGTTCTAAAATAAATTCTAAATAGTTTTGGCAAATGAAAAAATGAAATAAAATGCCTTTATTTTAGAAAATGAAAGATTTCATATTGTTTGGAAAATAGCAAGCCATTGTATTTAATTTGGAAGATGAGAAGGACATGTATGGAAGATTGGGGTTTGAATATGGCATGTTAGTTGATATAAATTCAATAAAAGGTCATGTCTCTTTAAATTTCCTTCTAGGATTCTTTGAACTCCAATTTATTATCCTTAAATAGGGTATTTCTTGAATTTCAAAGAGAAAAAAAAAGTCTCTTAGTATGATGGAGAAGTCTGTAGATATCTCTCTTATCCCTGTAAGTGATGCACGCTAGAATCCTAATAGCTGAAGGGAGCAAGCTGATAACTAGCTTGCAGATATTATTTCTGCTATTTTGAAGACTGAAGAGGAGGTTTTGTTGATTGAAGGCTTGTTTTCGCATTGTATTAGATGTGTGGATCAATATAATAGTTTATGATGAAATTATATATATGAATTTATATGAGGATTATGCAAACTTATCATGATATTGTTGCTCACAGCTCTCCTGCGGTTGCACAGTAAACCCACCACCTCGATCTGCCGCCGTCGCCACCACCTCTGAACTATTCGACCTATTATTGTCCACCTGCAACACCTGCTGCTTCCTATCTCCATACAGAGGGTCCACCATCAGGGAATCCATATCCATTGATTCCCGACTTCTATGCATCCAGTGCTCATCAGAGTTACATTACATTGCCGGCAGTCTATGTAATGTGAGGGCTGTTGGCATTGTGGGAGCTTGGGTGGTTGTGAGGTTCCTAGAATCACGAATTATATTGCTTTTTAATCCATCCATTTAGATTTGCCTTCTTCCTTGTCTAATTGTAAAAGAAAATTTAAATGAAATAGATTTCGTTCTCTGGATCTTTATTGTCATTGAATATCATGCTTTCCATTACTCTGTGTGTATGTGGGAGTGTGTGTGAGTGAGTGAGTGAGGGCATGTGTATTTTCATTATACTGGCACATTGATTATAAGATTTATTATTATTATTGTTATTATTATTTAGGGAGAGTGTGGACGGAGGTAATTAAATATGAATTTACCTAAGAGATGGAAAGGAGGGGAGAAGGAAGGAAGGGAAAAAGATTTCAGGATGAGTTGGAGTATAATGAAAAAGAGAGAGTTGAAGATGTCAAGAAATTTGCCAATGCATAAGAAAATTGGGGTAATAGACTTTCTTCACATGATCAGAATCATCAGCAATTATTGGATCAGTTCAAAAATGATTGACAGATTTTTGCTATGCAGGGAGCTTAGATCACATGCCACTCCACTCAAAAGCAGAGAACCACAGAGATTAGTTTTGGTTATATGGTTTATAGGATAGATGGGAGGACTTATTTCTCATGAAAGACGAGTTTTATGAATAACATCCAAATACTGCTCTGAAACTCCAATTGCTCATTTTCTCTGTAATTCATCCGAGCAGAGAAGGCCAACTCCGAGGGCCGAGTAGAGGAGGCCGACTAGGACGGGACTGAGGCTGACTTGTCGAGGCCGACCGGGATGGACCGAGGCCGGTGAGGATGGGCCAACTTGCCGAAGCCAACGAGGATATAGGCCGACTAGGGGGTTTGGCCTCAGTGCGATCGCCATTGCCCATGAGGGTTTACTGGCCCCATCAGAGTTCATCCTCTAGAGCAAATCGGAGTGCTGGTTTTTTCAACTAAATTAGCACAAATTATTGAAGACCTACCATTAAAAAAGTTGGTTGGCATGAATAATTCTCATCAGTCATTCGATGACTCCACCTGCTACTGCCAATGAGTACCAACAACATGCATCGAGTAGTAAGACTCAACTGGACGGTTAGCAAGACAACAAATTAGAAAGTAAGAAGATCTCACAGCCATTTCCAGCCCAAGAGACAGGAGAAAAGGATAGGAGTTGGGGTGGATATGGACTAGGTTGAGGGTAAAAAAGATAGCTTCTGACATCGAGTTGGATCCTAACTCAGGTCAAGTATGATCTACCAAATCCAGTCTAATAAGAATTTCTCACGACTCGCACCCGGTCCACATTAAGGAAATCCACATCTAAATATATTATTTTACGTTCATTATTATGTGCATATACCTATGGGGCAAGGTAACGTGAAGAAGCTTCTTGGTAGAATCCTGAGCATATAAGGTATCCATGTTTTCATCTTTAATGCATCATGATAGGGAGAAGAATGTTGCATCCGGTTTATGGTGCAACTTTGAGTCAACGACAACTAGATGTCGTGTTGTAATCTCTACCGTATCGCCCACTCCAGACGGCTCCTCATAATTCCTGCCGCAAATCTATTTGATAATATGTCATGGCCTTTGTTTTTTTTTTTGTCTCCACTACTCTGCCAATGATGGAAAGATGGAAAAGTCTTGTTACACCGCACTGGTGCAGTAGGAGCTGCATCAGGTATTAACGTGCAATGCATATTAAGGATAAAAAAAGAGGTTTTTGTTCTTAGCATGCATGCATGCGTCGTACACCAATCATCAGGGATGCATGCGAGCTGCACTATCCCTGGTAGAGGTGGGCACTGGGCCGTGCCACCCATGGCACGGCACGGCCCAGGCCCTGATGGGCCGTGCTAGGCACGGCCCGACATTGCTACAGTACTGGGCCGTGCCGGGCTCAAAAAATTTTTTCTGTTGGCCCAGCACGGCACGGCCCATGACGGGCCTGGGCCGGCCCGTCGTGCCGTGCCGGCACGGCCCACCTGGGCCGTGCCTGGCACGGCCCAGGTGGGCCTGAGCCATACCGGCCCAGGTGGGCCGTGCCCAGCACGGCCCAGGTGGGCCTGAGCCATACCGGCCCAGGTGGGCCGTGCCAGGCACGGCCCAGGTGGGCCTGGGCCGTGCCAGGCACGGCCCACCTGGGGCCTGGCCCATGAACAGCTCAAATAAAAAAATTTATAAAAAATATATATTTTTTGATAAATTAAAAAATTATTAGGAATAAAGAAATTTTATTAATATAAAGCCATCATAATGGTGGGGGGTTTGGCACAGACCCCTACCAGTTTATTAATTTAAAATTAAAATGGTACAAAAGGGAGGGAGGCTAGGCCTGACCTCTAGAACATAATACAATAAGTAAGAAGAAAAAAATAGAAAGATCGCAACCATCGGATCATCGCCGATCGGATGGATCGCAATCGTCGGATCGATCATCGCCGATCGGGATCATGGCTTGGATCGATAGCAACTGTCGGATCGTCTTCGATGGGATAGATCGCAACCGTTGGATTGATCATCCTCGATCGGGATCATGGCTTGAATCGATCGCAACCGTCGGATCGTCTCCGATCGGATCGATCGCAACGGTTCGATCGATCATCACCAATCGGGATCATGGCTTGGATTGATCGCAACCGTCGGATCGATCATCGCTGATCGGGATCATGGCTTGGATCGATCACAACTGTCGGATTGATCATCGCCGATCGGGATCATGGCTTGGATCGATCGAAGACATCGGATCGTCTCCGATCGGATTGATCACAATGGTCTGATCGATCATCGCTGATCGGGATCATAGCTTGGATCGATCGCAATCGTCGGATCGTCTCCGATTGGATAGGTCGCAACCGTTCGATCGATAATAGCAGATCAGGATCATGGCATGGATCGATCGCAACCGTCTGATCGTCTCTGATCAGATCGATCATCGCCGATCGGGATCATGGCTTGGATCAATCGCAACTGTCGGATCGTCGCCGATCGAATGGATCGCAACCGTCGGATCGATCATCGCCGATCAGGATCATGGCATGGATCGATCGCAACCGTCGGATCGTCTCCAATCGGATCGATTGCAACCGTCGGATCGATCATCCTTGATTGGGATCATGGCTTGGTCGATCGCAGACATCGGATCATCTCCGATCAGATGGATCGCAATAGTCCGATCGATCATTGTCGATCGGGATCATGGCTTGGGTCGGTCACAACCATCGGATCATCTCCGATCGCATGGATCGCAACTGTTGGATTGATCATCACCGATCGAGATCATGGCTTGGATCGATCGCAACCGTCGGATCGTCTTCGATCGGATTGATCGCAACCGTCAGATTGATCATCGCCGACCGGAATCATGGCTTGGATCGATCCAGACGTCAAATCATCTTCGATTGGATGGATCGCAACCGTCGGATTGATCATCGCCGATCGAGATCACGGCTTGGATCGATCGCAGACGTCGGATCATCTCCGATCAGATGGATCGCAACCGTCGGATTGATCATCGCCGATCATGATCATGGCTTGGATCGATCGCAGACATCGGATCATCTCTGATTGGATTGATCGCAACAGTCCAATCGATCACTGTCGATCGAGATCATGGCTTGTATCGATCGTAACCATCAGATCGTCTCTGATCGGATGGATCGCAACTGTTGGATTGATCATCGCCGATCGGGATCATGGCTTGGATCGATCGCAACCGTCGGATCGTCTCCGATTGGATGGATTGCAACCATCGGATCGATCATCCCCGATCGGGATCATGGCTTGGATCAATCGCAACCGTCGGATCGTCTCCGATCGGATTGATCGCAACGATCTAATCGATCATCGTCGATCGGGATCATGGCTTGGATCAATCGCAATCGTCGGATCCATCATTGCCGATCAGGATCATGGCTTCGATCAGCTAGCTGGTGCCTAGGTGCACAGTGTGCTCCTGGCACCAGTCGTGCCATGGCACGGCTCTTGGCACGGCCTATAAAACGGCCCAGCAAGGCCGTTCTGGCACGGCCCAGCAGGGCCATTGCTGGGCCGTGCCAAAACGGCCCAGCAGGGCCGTTGCTGGGCCGTGCCATGGCACGGCCCAGCAACGGCCCTGCTGGGCCGTGCCATGGCACGGCCCACAAAACGGCCCAGAAGGGCTGTTTTGGCACGGCCCAGCAACGGCCCTGCTGGGCCGTGACGGGCCGTGCCAGGCACGGCCCGTGGCCCATTTCTTGATGGGTCACGGGCCGTGCCGAATTTGATTTTTTTTAATGGGCCGTGCCTGGCACGGCCCATTTGTTAATGGGCCGTGCCTGGCATGGCCCATTTGTTAATGGGTCGTGCCAGGCACGACACGGTAATTTTTCTGGCACGACGGGCCTGGGCCGTGCCTGGCACGGCACGGCCCAGTGCCCATGCCTAATCCCTGGTGCACAAAGACTTTTCCTAAGAAGATATTTCAATGGGCTAAGCCAATCCAAGAGGAATATGGGCATGTATCTATGAGGCCTAATGCAATATTGGGATCATGTTTGCTAGCTCCCATGTTTAATTATGTACTATGTAATTTCAATATATTTTAAAATGCCAAATTGATGTTACATTTAAACTATTCAACATGTTGGATTTGGATAAACAAAATGCTAGAAAAGGAATGTATCTATCTATGATATTTCTGAATAAATACATCGAAGGGTTTAAGCACCTGGATTACTTTAATATTGCTAATCCAACCCATGTCTATGAAAGATGAGTCAAGTCTGATAAAGCTAGGCACAGAATGTATCTATCTATGATATTGAGTGGTGGCATCCCGAAGTGGGTCCAAGTTGAATGCCTATTTGATTTCCTACTGCGTTACCAAGTGAGAGAATCTGTGATCCTCTTGGGTTTAATTAGCTCAGTCAAGAGAATCGATACCTTTTCGGTCTACTCCACGTAAATAATAGCGTTAGGCCAACCTACTCTTCTAAATTGAGGTGCTTTTAGCGTGGGATTAAACAAATAAGAATGAAAAATTATTAGAGTAATTTTTTTGTGTAAATTTTAATGGGGTAAATTTTTTTTTTGTTAATTATAGTTGATTGTGTTTGCGAATGATAAATGATGGAATTATTTAATATTTTATTAGTCTTAATGTTTTTTTAACTTTTTTATGAATAATTTTTGCTTTTAATCTTTATTAACTTACTTTTTTAGGTTAACAACTTGAGAGGTAAAGGAGACAAAATTATTCTTTTTGGAAAATAAAAAAGTTCACACTAAAAACCTTCAAAATGAGTAAAGGATTATAAGAGTAAGTTCCATCCTTTTTAATCTTAAATACACCCTTGGAAGTCCAGATCCGACCCATTAAGGCATTTGGTACAAGTGCATGCAACTTAAATACATGAAATTAGATATGGGAAATTATGAACATTTCTTTGGACCTCCTTGCAACCTTTACTTCAATTGCATGCCCCTAGGCTAATTAACCTTAATTACAACATGCTCAACATTGGTGAGGCATCTAAAGGTCATAAAAACAAAGAGTTGCTGATTATATCTCTCTTCAAACTTAAAAACAAAGGTCATTCTCTTCAGTTCCATTTCTCTCTTTCTTTTCTAACACCATCTCAGCCTGCATGATAGAGAGGGGAAAAAAATCCTTCTAGTATTTTATTACAATTACAAGGTGTGCCAAAGTGACACACACACACACACACACGCACCTGCTTCCATCTGAAAGCTCAAGCTCTATAGTTGAGTGAAACTCAAATCATTACTAACCTGCAGCATACCCTGAGAAGGTGGTCACATCCCTTTGCCTACTAATTTAAGGTTTGGTGCATTTTACTCATGTATATAGAGAGGTAAATCAGCCAGCTGATTGTCTTTTGTCTTATTCATCAAACTACATCTTGACAAGGATATTATCCCGTTGCCTTGAAGAATTGGGTTCAAATGGTATGTAGTTCTCCATTAATAAAACTACTTGGACTTGGACAAAAGATGGGCCTGGGTCTGTCACAATCAAGGGCAACTCTGGCATACAGGAACCATGGCCCAAGCCTAAACATTAGGCCCTGTGAATGTCACAATCAATTAGAGCACTTGCGTACGTAGAAGAACCAGGCCAAAGCCTATACCTAGGTGGCTTGGGGAAGGGACAGCCTTGACCACAAGGCCAAAAAATCTTCATTAAAGAGGAGCTAGTTCTAGTCATCAACACACTATGACTGCAGAAAAGAATCAGGAGACACTGTTAGCAAAAATCCATGCTTTCTTTTGACATCATTCATCACTCATCTATGAACAGACAATATCAAGTGTCTACTAGACCCAAACATGTCTGGGGTGGCAAATCGGCCATTCATTATTGGTGATTTCAGCCAGTACAATGGAGGCCCCTAATCAGGCATGCCTTCATCTTCTCTTATCTCTCAATCCACTTGTTGTAACAGGATATTATCCAATCAACTGAACAGTTACATCATGGCCTAACCTGCCGTAGAACTCTATCTTTTTTTCTTATTTATTAAAACCCCTAGGCCTTTGCTGGCCCTTCAAATCAAATCAAACTATGCTTGAGCAGTGCATGTCAGCAGGATGGTTGATTCTGGTGTAAGTTCCTTTACAATGGAAAGTTGAGGCAGTGAATGAATGACATCAAGAAGCAGTATAAGGCTGGTAAAAGTTTGATTTTAGATGATGTTACTACGGATGCGATAGAATCAACCATATATACATTCAGCTCAAGCAGAGTTAAATATATGGAGCTCCAAAATGTACGCTTTATGGTTCATTCTAAAAATGATTACGTTCATAAAAGGGGTTGTAAAGGTCTTTATGTTTATTGTCGTGATGTTTGTTTCCTATGGTGATGAATATTAAACATACTAAAGCTGGTTGCATTAATTTTTGACAAGTGATGAAGGAACTCAACTTGGTTGGGCTGATCTTTGCTGTTTGAATTAACTAGTTTGATTAGCGTCACATCACTTGGATTAGCTTTTTTATTGTTTTGTTTTCAGCTTAGCTTATTGTTAGGGGTTTCAGAGGACTTGAATTGAGACTGAGCGAGTTGAACAGTATGATATATAGTATTTACATACATTCTAGAATTCGAATAAAACTTGCATCAACTAATGCTCCTCCCCACCATGTTGGCCAAATCAAACGATCCATCCCAACTTAGCTGCTCTCTATTGTATCACAGTTTAAGGGGTGGATATTTGCATCTAGTTAACTCCTATTACAGGTGGAGAGGCATATCAAGAGGCTTACTGCTTAAATTGACCTCTCCAGCAACAATGATCAAGGTCATCAAACAAATGTACCTCCAACTATATATATGTCTCAGCTTTTCAGTCTCCAAAATGGATGGTTGGGAAAGATTTGGTTTCATATCATGATCACATGCATGATCAGTGATGGGGCTGGTATAGCCACAAGGGCAATTTCGGCAAAACCAAAACATTAGTGCACCCCGGCGTCTCCAAGCCCGCCGAGTCGGCTCCGACCATTCCTGGTCGGCCCCGCTCGGCCCCGATGTCTCCAGGTCCTCCGAGTCGGCTCCGACTATTCCTGGTCGGCCCCGACGTCTCCAGATCCTTTGAGTCGGCCTCAACCATTCCTGGTCGGCCTCGACCATTCCTGGTCGGTCCCGCTCGGCCCCAGCGTCTCCAAGCCCGCCGAGTCGGCCCCGACCATTCCTGGTCGGCCCCGCTCGGCCCCGACGTCTCCAGGTCCTCTAAGTCGGCCCCGACCATTCCTGGTCGGCCCCGCTCAGCCCCGGCGTCTCCAAGTCCGCCGAGTCGGCCCCGACCATTCCTGGTCGGCCTCGCTCGGCCCCGACGTCTTTAGGTCCTCCGAGTCGGCCCCGACCATTCCTGGTTGGCCCCGCTCGGCCCCGGGGTTTCCAAGCCCGCCGGTCGGCCCCGACCATTTCTGGTCAACCCCACTCGGCTCTGACGTTTCTAGGTCCTTCGAGTCGGCCCCGACCATTCCTGGTCGGCCCCGCTCGGCCCCGACGTCTCCAAGCCCGCCGAGTCGGCCCTGACCATTCCTGGTTGGCCCTGCTCGGTCCCGGCAGCTCCATGCCCGCCGAGTCGGCCCCGATCATTCCTGGTCAGCCCCGCTCGGCCCCGACGTCTCCAGGTCCTCCGAGTCGGCCCCGACCATTCTTGGTCGGCCCCGCTCGGCCCCGGCGTCTCCAGGCCTGCCGAGTCGGCCCCAACCATTCCTGGTTGGCCCCGCTCGGCCCCAACGTCTCCAGGTCCTCCGAGTCGGCCTCGACCATTTCTGGTCAGCCCCGCTTGGCCCCAGCATCTCCAGGCC
This sequence comes from Calamus simplicifolius, assembly GCA_900491605.1. Classification (NCBI taxonomy): domain Eukaryota; kingdom Viridiplantae; phylum Streptophyta; class Magnoliopsida; order Arecales; family Arecaceae; genus Calamus; species Calamus simplicifolius. The sequence goes on along the minus strand of UESW01001706.1, from coordinate 280,101 downwards.
CGCCGAGTCGGCTCCGACCATTCCTGGTCGGCCCCGCTCGGCCCCGGCAGCTCCAGGCCCACCGAGTCGGCCCCGGTGTCTCCAAGCCCGCCAAGTCGGCCCCGACCATTCTTGGTCAACCTCACTCAGCCTCGGCGTCTCCAGGCCCGCCGAGTCGGTTCCGACCATTCCTGGTCGGCCCCGCTTGGCCCCGGCAGCTCCAAGCCCGCCGAGTCGGCCCTGACCATCCCTGCTCAGCCCCGCTCGGCCCAGCGTCTCTAGCCCGCCGAGTCGGCCTCGATCATTCCTGATCGGCCCCGCTTGGCCCCGACATCTTCAGTCCGCCAAGCCGGCCCCTATCATTCCTGATCGGCCCCGCCCCGGCACTTCCTAGTCGGCGAGGTTGGCCCCGGTCATCCCTGGTCGACCCAGCTCAGCCTCGGCTCTCTCGGAAGAGTCGAGATGCCCCCGTTTCCTCCAAATCAGCCCCAGCACGGCCCTGGTGGTTCAGGACGCCACCTTCCTGACCTGCACTGCCTGACAACGCCAGATCCAACTACCCACTGGCCACGCTGCTGATGTGATTGGACCCAACTACCCAATAGCCCCACTGGCTGATGGGACGTAGCCCACCAACCACCGTTTTTCTCCTCTCGATGGGACAGGACTCACCCATCGGCCCAGATTCACGCAACTCCCAAGAACTCCGCGGACATTCCTTTTTCATGGAATCCCACGTGATCATGCAAGTGTCAATCCCTATAAAAAGGTGAATCCACTCAATAATCAGGTACGAGCAAAGAAACTCAAGGAATCGCTATCTTAACACTCGGAGAGGAATCCCTCCTCCCTGGGAACACCTTTCAACTAAAAGGAGCTCACTCGAGCTCTTCCTCAGCTGTGGCCTCGATTGCTAACTTGAGCGTCAAAGGGTCCCACCGGAGAATTCCTCTGGTCCTGGAACTTTTTGCAGGCAACTCGGTGGAGCGAAGATCCGCTAATCAGTCCGCTTCCTTCTCCCGATGTTCAGGACCAGTGATCGGGCGTTATCAAATTGGCGCACAGGTAGGGGGAATCACGGGCGAAGCAGCAGGTAGCTCAGGGTTCCCCGTGCTATGTATCAACGAACTTTACTCCCCCCCTCTCTTCTTTACTAAGCCATGGTGGTGATGCGAGCTTAGGACGCTTCTATCAGCTGTCCAGTGGGGCTTCCCCTGCCAGCTAGGCAGCAGGAGGCCGATCCCCCTGCCGCCGATCCTCCCGTACCCGTCCACCGCCAGATGCAGCTGTCAAAACTATGGAGCAATTAGCGACTCTCACCCAACAAGTCCAAACTCTCACCGCTATGGTCCATGGACTCCAGCAACAGTAGTCCGTGGCCACCCAGCACCAGACCACTCCCCCTGTCAGTCAGCAGTCAGCGAGGGAAGGCTCTTCCCAGCAAAAAGTCGGTCGTCGTCAGGTTTCCCCTAGGAAGCCTCGTGTGAGCCCTCTAAACGGCCACGGTCCCTGGTTGTGGCCCCAGTAAGTTTCCTCCTGAGCCGCATCATCAGGAGGAACCAAAGCGGAAGTCCCGGCTCCCGCATCCTTCTCCTTCTCTTTCTTCTTCTTCTTCCTCTTTCGAGCTGTCTCGGAGGGCCCCGACAATCAACCGCTAGGTGAAGGAGCGCCTGGACGAGTACAATAGGCAACTGGATGAGCTCGCCAGGAAAATCAATCATCAACCAGAGGAAGAGTTTGACACCCATCCTCCCTACACCCGTCGGATATTGGAGGAGCCTGTCCCCTCCAGGTTCCGCTTTCCCCAGATAGACCCGTACGATGGTACGATAGATCCTCTCAACCATCTCGAGAGTTATAAAGCAATGATGCAAGTACAAGGCGCTTCGGAGGCCCTTCTCTGCAAAGCCTTTCCCGCCACTCTACGGAAGGCCGCTCGCGCGTGGCACTCGCGCCTATCCCCCCACAGCATTGACTCCTTTCGAGAGCTGGAAATGGCCTTTCTGGCACATTTCAATGCTTGCCGGCGGATTTCTAGAGTAGCAACAGCCTCTTTTCTGTGCACCAGAAGGAGGGGAGTCGTTGGGACTTTGTGTCCCGGTTCAAGGCTGCCGCCCTCGAAGTTTACCATCTCAATGACGCGGTGGCAACGCTAGCGCTGAAGCGATGGCTCCTCCCATCCCGCTTCACCTTTTCATTGGACAAGAAGCCTCCGGGTTCTATTCCGACCTCCTCCTTCGGACTCAAAAGTACATCCGCGCGGATGAAGCTGACTTCACCCACCGAGAATCCTCGAAGAGCTCCAACCACAAACCCGCTCGCCCCGAGCCGAGTGGACCCCCCAGACACCGGTGGTCCAACCCACCTCGCCGATCTGAAAACAGGCGTCGAAGCCCCGTCCCCGATGAGAGCAAGCTCACACCTCTCCTCGCCCCTTGATCCCATATCCTTATGGAGATCGAGGGCGAGCCTTATTTCCAGCGTCCTCCTCCCATGAAGAAAGGTCTTCCCTGCGACAAAAGCCATTACTGCCGATTCCACCGGGATTATGGCCATGACACAGACAGCTGCTACAGTTTGAAGTGGGCCATCGAGGAGCTCATCCAGTGGGGCTACCTCGGCAAGTATGTTCAGAAGGCATCACAGCCGCTACCAGCACTCATGGGGCCCCCACCCACTGAGGCCATGGTCGACAACACCCCCACAGAATGGACGGTCGGAATGGTGTCTTGGGGAGCGGCCTCCGCATCTAAGCGGCCGAGAGGGGAGGAGGCGCCGGATAATGTAATCTCTGGGGAGGGATCTACCGTTTTGAAAATGTAAACAATGAAGGCGTTGTCGTCTCTATGACGATCGCCAAGCACCCTGTAAAAAGGATATTAGTTCATAGTGGCAACTCAGCTGACATCCTTACTTACGACGCTTTTGTTTGGATGGGATTATTTCTAGACTCCCTTCAGCCTGTGGCGGCCCTATTGGTCGGTTCACCGGGATTCAGTAAGGGTTGAAGGTGAGATATCTTTGCTTGCGACAGCCGGAACACCGCCATGCCAGAGTACAGTGATCATAAAATTCCTGGTCGTAAGGGTCCCCTTGGCTTACAATGCCATTCTCGGGCATCCAGGTCTTAACCTTTTGGACGCAGTTATCTCCACCCTACGTTTAATGGTGCAGTTCCCCACTAGTGAAGGAGTTGGAGAGATGCGCGGTGAGACCAACCCGGTCCTGCCTTGTTATCACGCGGCATCAAGTCCTCTGGGAGCTGAATCAACTTTAGAAGCACCCGACCCCAGGACTCCAACAAGGGAGAAGAACCAGCCGAGCACCTCTTAACTTTCCCTCTTGGAGACGACCCAGCGAAGACCATCCGCGTCGGCAGACTCCTTCCCCCAGAGGACCGGGAGCACCTCTTAGCTTTTTTGCGGGCTAACTCGGACGTCTTCGCTTGGTCGGCGTCTGATATGCCCGGCATCCCTCCAGAGGTGATCATCCATAAGCTCAACGTTGACCCATGGCACCGTCCAATCCGCCAAAGGAAGAGAAGCTTCGCTCATGATCGGCAAAAAGCTATTGATGAGGAAGTCAACAAGCTGCTCAGCGCCGGCCACATCCGGGAGGCACACTACCCTAGCTGGCTGGCTAATGTGGTCATGGTACGTAAGGCAAACGGGAGCTGAAGAATTTGCATCGACTTCACCGACTTCAACAAGGCGTATCCGAAAGACAGTTTTCCCCTGCTAAGGATAGATCAGCTAGTGGATTCCACCTCCGGGCATGAGCTCCTCAGCTTCATGGACGCCTTCTCCAGATATAATCAGATAAGGATGGATCCTGACGATGAAGAGCACACATCCTTTGTGACGGAGAAAGGCATTTATTGATACAAAGTGATGCCCTTTGGCCTCAAGAATGCGGGGGCAACTTACCAGAGGTTGATGAACATAGTGTTCCAAGATTAGCTAGGCCAGAATATGGAAGTCTAATTGGATGGCATGCTGACAAAGAGCACCCGCACCTCCAATCACGTCTCTGACTTAAAGGAAACCTTCAATAACCTCCGTTATTTCCAGATCAAGCTGAACCCCAAGAAATGTGCTTTCGGGGTCACGGCGGGCAAGTTCCTGAGTTTCATGGTGACCCAGCGGGGGATCGAAGCGAACCCAAAGAAGATCAGCGCCATACTCGATATGAGGCCACCACCCAGCAAGAAGGAAGTGCAGCGGCTAACAGGGAAGATAGCGGCTCTAAGTCGTTTCCTCTCCAAATTGGCCGAGAGATGCTTGCCCTTTTTCAAGGCCATGCGGAAGATGAACAGCTTCGAGTGGACAGACGACTGCCAGAGGGCCTTCGACGGGTTGAAGGCGTTTCTGTCCTCTCCGCCGCTCCTATCCAAACCAAGAGATGGGGAAAGTCTCTTCCTCTACTTAGCTGCTTCTTTGGAAGCCGTTAGCTCAGTCTTGGTGCATCTCGACGCCGGGGAACCCAGAGACCCATCTATTATGTTAGCAAGGTCCTCCATGACACAGAATTTAGGTACTCCAAGACAGAGAAAGTTATTTTTCCCTGATAGTGTCCGCCCGGCGCCTCCGCCCATACTTTCAAGCCCATCCTATCGTGGTGCTCACGGACCAGCCCCTTCGAGCCATCCTGGCTCGCCCGGATACCTCGGGCTGACTCGCCAAGTGGGCCATCAAGCTAGGAGAGTTCGACCTCTCCTTCCAGGCACGACCGGCTCTGAAGTCCCAAGTTTTAGCTGACTTTATAGTTGAGTGCACTTGGGCGGAGGAGGCGACTGAGGAAGTTGCCAAGGAACAGTGCGAGTCTGAACCAAGCGGCGATGGAGAAACTTGGATCCTTCATGTGGATGGCGCGTCAAACTCTCAGGAAAGCGGCGCCAGCCTCATTCTTGCAGGGCTGGATGGAGATAGGATGGAATGCGCCCTGCGGTTTCTATTCGAAGCCACCAATAATCAAGCTGAGTACGAAGCCCTGCTGGCCAGATTAAGGCTAGCCCGGGAGTTCGGGATAAGGCATCTCAGGGCTTTCACAGACTCGCAACTTGTCTTCGGCAAATCAGCAGAGAGTACGAGGCGCGTCACCCTGTTATGACTCAGTACTTGGGCAAGGTTCGGCTCTTGACCTTCCCACTAGCTTATTTCAGCATCAGTTACATTCCCCGGAGTGAGAATGCCAAGGTCGACATCCTTTCTCGTCTGGCTACCTCTGCCGACGGCGTGGCAAGGGACGCTTACATTGAATATTTAGAAAGGCCCAGCATAGAGGATAGCGAGGAAGTCCTCCCACTCACCAAGAGCCCACATGGATGGATGCCTACGTCCGCTATCTCACTGATGGCACTCTCCCTGATGACCGCAACGAAGCCAGACTGCTCAAGTGGAGGGCCTCCAAATTCATCCTCCTCGACGGACGTCTATACAGAAGGTCGTTCTCCTACCCCCTGCTCAAGTGTGTAGGACCCGTCGACGCCGATTACATCCTCAGAGAAATCCACGAAGGCATCTGTGGAAATCATCTGGGGGGTAGATCCTTAGCCCAAAAGGCTCTCCGTCAGGGATACTTCTGGCTCACTATGAGAGAGGACGCGGCCAAACTGGTTCAAAAGTGCAATGGTTGCCAGTGCCACGCACACATCCAACATCAATCGTCTACCCCGCTGAATCCGCTCTCAGCCCCATGGCCTTTCGCTCAATGGGGAATGGACATCCTCAGGCCATTCCCCCCAGCTTCTGGGCAACGAAAATTCTTGCTAGTCGCCATCGACTACTTCACCAAATGGGTCGAGGTCGAGGCTCTGGCTAAGATCACTGAAAGTAAGGTCAAAGCCTTCTTCTGGAAGTCGATCATATGCCATTTCGGCCTACCTCATACCCTCATCACCGACAACGGCCACCAATTTAATAATGAAGCATTTAAAGCTTTCTGTGACGAGCTAGGCATTCATCACCGATTCACCTATGTCGGCTACCCCCAGACCAACGGAGAGGCCGAGGTTATGAACCGCACCATCCTCAGAGGGCTCAGGACCCAGCTAGAGGATCCAAGGGTCGATGGGTGGAGGTGCTCCCCAGTGTGATATGGGCTTACCACACGACCCCCAGGGCCCCGACGGGCGAGACTCCCTTTAGTCTTACCTTCGGATCCGAAGCCGTCATTCCCGTCGAGATCGGACTGCCTAGTCCGCATGTGGAGTCCTTCAACGAGAAAAACAACTCCGCGCTGATTCGGGCTAATTTGGACTTTATCGACGAGGCGCATGATCGGGCGAGGCTGCGTATGGTGACTTTTCGTCAGCGAACGGCCAAGTACTACAATGCCCGAGTTCGTCTCAAGGTTTTTCACCGCAGAGACTTGGTTTTGAGGAAGGCTGAGGTTTCCAAGCCTACAGAGGGGGCAAGCTATCCCCCAACTGGGAGGGTCCTTATCGTGTCGCCGAAACACTCCACCGAGGGGCATACAAACTAGAAGAGCTCAACGGACAACCCATTCCGCGTACCTAGAATGTGGATAACCTTTGCCAATATTATCAATGATGTATTCCCCCGGGGCATAAGCAATAAAGGAGGTCCTTTCTGACGCCACAGCCTACTCTCCCTTGCGTCCAAGGACCAGGTCTTTCAAAAGGAGCTCACCGGCATCGTGGCTAACGGGACACCACTCGGCCCCAGCACGGCGTGCCCTCGAGTCGGTTAAGACCCTAACAGCTTCATACCCAGTCGAGTCACCCCTCTGGCGGCACACAAACCCCTAAGGCAGTTCAAAAGGAGCTCACCGGCATCGCGGCTAATGGGACACCACTCGGCCCCGGCACGGTGGTACTCCCGAGTCGGTTAAGACCCTAACAGCTCCGTACCCGGTCAAGTCGCCTCTCAGGAGGCACACAAACCCTTGAGGTGGTCAAAAGGAGCTCACCGGTATCGCGGCTAACGGGACACCATTCGGCCCGGCACAACGGTGCCCCCGAGTCGGTTAAGACCCTAACAGCTTCATACCCAATCGAGTCGCCCCTCAGGCGGCACACAAACCCCTGAGGTGGTTCAAAAGGAGCTCACCGGCATTGCGGCTAACGGGACACCACTCGGCCCCGGCACGGCGATGCTCCTTAGTCGGTTAAGACCTTAACAGCTCCGTACCCGATCGAGTCGCCCCTCAGGTTGCACACAAACCCCTAAGGTAGTTCAAAAGGAGCTCACCGGCATTGCGGCTAACGGGACACCACTCGACCCCGGCACGGCGGTGCTCCTGAGTCGGTTAAGACCCTAACAGCTCCATACCCGGTCAAGTCGCCCCTCAGGCGGCACATAAACCCCTGAAGTAGTTCAAAAGGAGCTCACCAGTATCGCGGCTAATGGGACACCACTCGGGCCCGGCACGATGGTGCCCCCGAGTCGGTTAAGACCCTAACAGCTCTGTACCCAATCGAATCACCCCTCAGGCGGCACACAAACCCCTGAGGTGGTTCAAAAGGAGCTCACCGGCATCGCAGCTAACGGGACACCACTCGGCCCCGGCACGGTGGTGCCCCCGAGTCGGTTAAGACCCTAATAGCTTCGTACCCGGTCGAGTTGCCCCTCAAACGGCACATAAACCCCTGAGGCGGTTCAAAAGGAGCTCACCGGCATCGTGGCTAATGGGACACCACTCAGCCCCGGCACGGCGTGCTCCCGAGTCGATTAAGACCCTAACAACTCCGTACCTGGTCGAGTCACCCCTCAGGCGGCACACAAACCCCTGAGGCTGTTCAAAAGGAGCTCACCGGCATCACGGCTAACGGGACACCACTCGGCCCCGGCACGGCAATGCCCCGAGTCGGTTAAGATCCTAACAGCTCCGTACCCGTCGAGTCACCCCCAGGTAGCACACAAACCCCTGATGCAGTTCAAAAATATCGCCGGCACCAAAGCTAACAGGGTACCACTTGGTCCCGGCATGACGACGCCCTCAAGTCGGTTAAGTCCCTAATAGCTGCGTGCCCGGCCGGGTCGCCCCTCATATGGAACCCAGACCATGGAGATAGCTCCAAAAGGCTCCGTGTGGCCCTCACAGATTTCGAGCCGGCCGGTCCGATCACGGTCTTTCCTGGTAGGCCTCGACCGGCCCAAGCATCTCTAGCATTGACCGAGTCGGTGTGGGCTTTCGCCGATCAACACCACTCGGCCTCGGCATCCCCAAGATGACCAAGTCAGCCCTGACCATCTCTGGTCGTTGCCAACGCCTTCAAGATTAATCTTGGCACTAAGTCGCCCGCGGGTTATTCCAAGCCTTTGGAGAATTCGTGTGCAGATGAGTCTCCCTTCAAACAGTCTACAACAGTATGTGGCATCTTAAGTAACCGTTCATATGGCCAGACTACATCCCAGAGGCGCATTCGAGTATTGGCTAAGTCCAAGATTGCGATTCAGGTACGACATTGCCAACATACGCGATTTGGCCATGGGAAGTAAGGCACAGAAAGACATTTTTCTCAGAAGAAGAAAGAACGGATGGGACAAAACACGAAGAAGTTTTAACAAAAGTTTCTTTATTAACAGTCAAGAGGAAGTATAAAATTGGGCCTGAGGCTAGTTACATAAGTCAAAGAAAAGAAAGACAAGCGGCGGGCCCTCAAGGTTCGCCTGGGCTAGGTTTCTTCTCGTCTTCCTTCTCTGCTGGCTCCTCATCGGTCTTCCCAGGCCGAATGTCTTCAAGTTCAGAGATATTGATCTCGAGGGCCACAGACACCTTGACCTTACACATTTCGAAGCCTTGAACATAGGCATCAAGGCTGGCCTCGATGACTTCCTGCTTGAACTCCGACGAGGCCTTATAGTTGGAAACGGCCTGCCCCTCCTCGGCTTCAGCTCGCTGTGCTTTGGCCTGAGCCTCCTTGGCTCGCGCCTCGGCCTCTCAGGCCCTGTTCGGCCTCTTCAGCACGGGCACTGGCCTCATCGGCACAGGCCACTACCCCGGCCTTCTCTGAGCTGCCTCCGCTGCCGCCTTCTCCGCGGCAGCTGCCCTCTCCGCAGCAACCCGAGCCTCCTCCTCGGCACGATGGAGCCGCCGGGTCAGCTCTTCTGCGCCGCGGTGGCCTTCAACCTTTCCAAGGCCAGTTCCATCTTGGCCTCGGCTGCGGAGGCCTGGCCGCTCTTGGCTTCGGCCCGGCTCTCCATCTCCCTTAGGTGACCGGCCGCACTCTCCTCCCGGGCCGAGGCCTCTTGGTGAAGACGAGCAAGGCTTTCAGCCTGCGCCATGCTCTCCTTCTTGTACTTGTCGGCCCGCGCCAGGGCCTTGGCCATCGTATTCAAGGAGTGGGCCAGCACCTCGCGAAGACCAATTACGCCGTTGGCCATCTGTGACAGAAGAAACATATTAGCTGTAGGAAGGAGAAACACAAGAAAAATGAGGAGTATTCAAAAATTACTTGGACAACGGCAACCATGACCATATCCAGGAGTGCGGAGTGACTCAATCCCCACATCTCCTCCTCGAACTCGGCGGTCCGAACTTCCGACAGGAGGCGGGAGGCTTGTGCAGCATCCGTCATCGTGCCGAGTGTGGGGACCAGCCGTGTCTATCCTTCCTGCGGACCTTCGACTTGGGGGCGGGCTGGGCAGCGGGTCGATTGACGGGATGAGCTCCTCGGCTCACCCCTCTGCTTCTCGGTCGCCTCCGCCCCGTTCCGGGCCTTCCTGGCGACTCGCTCCCCCTCACCAGCAGTTAGGGGAGCACTCTCCCTCCCTGGCTCTGCAGCAGCCAGGGGGCCAATGGCGATGGTAACCCCCCCGCCTCGGGCACATCGACGGCGGCGAGGGCTTCCTCCTCATCCAAAACCACCACCGTCGGCTCGGTGGTGTCCAGGATCTCCCCCTCTTCAATTTCGGCCCTGGCCGGCTCCGGGACCACTCCTACGATTGGCTTCTTCTCAGCCGGCTCCTCCGTAGGCGTTGGGGTCGTGAGGGCTTCAGCCGGCCTGGCCGGCTCCCTTCTTTGAATTCTATTCATCGGCCTGGACGACTCTCCGATCGCCTACCTTTTCTGCTTCAGGACGGCTTTGAAATCGCTGGCGAAAATCTTTATTGCTGCACTAAAAAAGATAATAGGCATTAGCGACAGCGTACATCAAACCGAAGGTCAAGACAGAAGGAGTCAGGCATCAAGCTCACCGGCCGTCGGGGCTAACTCGGCCTCTACCAGGTTCTCCTCGGACAGAAGTTCCTTGTAGCCTGGGATTTGGCAGTTAGACAATTGGGTGAATAGTTCCTTATCCCTATCCCTTACGGAGGAATCGTCATTAGAACTAGCGTCCGGCTCCCTCCAAGCGGCCCTTACCCCCTCGATGTGGGCAAAAATAAATCTAGACTTCCACCCCCTAATTTGGACGGGAGGCCTAAAGGGAAGGCTCTACCCGGCCTGGCGGTAAAGGCCCACCAGGCCCCCTCGCCTTGACGGCGGAGCTTATAAAAAGCTTGGAACAGAGACAGCCCTGGACGGGCCCCATCGAAATGACAAAGAATGATAAAGGCACAGATGATCCGAATCGAATTCGGAGTCAACTGCGCCGGCACTAACCTATACCTATCTAAGAGGTTTAGAAGAAAAGGATGGAAAGGAAGGCGCAGCCCACACCGAAAGAACTCCTCATATAGAGCGACCCGACCCGGGTAGTCAGAAGTCACCCTATCTTTGGGCCCCGGTGCGGATAGGCCAATGAAGTCAGAGACCAGGTATCTAACCCTAACAGCCTCTACGTCCTTAGAGGTCATGGTTGAGGCCACCCCCGCTGGACCTGCTGGATCAAAACTCACCGTCGGAGGAAGCGCCGAACGGCGAGAGGACACAGGGACTGCCCTAATGGGAAAGCCGGAGGTAGACGGAGGTCCTATCGTCCTCGATCCGTCGTGGATGGTGACGCCACCCACCGGTCGAGGCATTTGGCTAACTACAGGGGCCTGGTTTTCACTACTGGATTGGGAAGACTCTTCTACAGGTCTCTTACCCTCCCTAATGGCACTACGGTCCATGAGAAAAGGATGAAACTAACCTGGGAGTTAGAAGGGCTCAGGTCGCAGAAGAAGCTCAAGGAAGAAGAAGGTGGAAGAAAGTAGTAGCAGAATAAAAGTTTTCCCCAGGCTCTTGAAGCGCTTTTATACCCTCCACCTTCCATCAGCAACGCTCGAGACCCCGCCACGTGGCAAACCTCTATGGCGCCACGAGCTGTTAGCCGAAAATCTCGCCTGCCCCGAGCCAAGCCCGCCTCGATTCACCCCAAGGGACGTAATCCCCGGCCAATCGTGGGGCATAGAAAATAGAGGAGCAATGATGGTCCTTGCCTTTTTTCATTCTCCAATGAGCTCCCTCCCCGGAGCATCCGGTGCCAACGTCAGCCCCACCTAACACATGATTGCGGGAGATCTTCGAAGCGACACTGCCTCGGAACAGAGCGCCAGCTCATCAAGCCATTTAAAGCGCACTAAGGAGGCAATCATTTTTTGAATTTTTGCGCCCCTTTCGCCCAAAGGATTGCAGACACATGGTCCTTAGCGCTTAGCGGCGGAGGGGCATCTGATGTGGCTGGTATAGCTATAAGGGCAATTTCGGCAAAACCAAAAATTAGTGCACCCCGGTGTCTCCAAGCCTGCCGAGTCGGCCCCGACCATTCCTGGTCGGCCCCGACGTCTCCAGGTCCTCCGAGTCGGCTCGACCATTCTGGTCGGCCTCGCTCGGCCCCAGCGTCTCCAAGCCCGCCGAGTTGGCCCCGACCATTCCTGGTCGGCCCTGCTCGGCCCCGACATCTCCAGGTCCTCCGAGTCGGCCCAACCATTCCTGGTCGGCCCCGCTCGGCCCGGGCGTCTCCAAGCCCGCCGAGTCGGCCCCGACCATTCCTGGTTGGCCCCGATGTCTCCAGGTCCTCTGAGTCAGCCCCGATCATTCCTGGTCAGCCCCGCTCGGCCCCGGCATCTCCAAGCCCGCCGAGTTGGTCCCGACCATTCCTGGTCGGCCCCGCTCGGCCCCGACATCTTCAGGTCCTCCGAGTCGGCCCCGACCATTCCTGGTCGGCCCCGCTCGCCCCGGCGTCTAAGCCCGCCGAGTCGGCCCCGACCATTCTTGGTCGGCCCCGCTCGGCCTTGACGTCTCCAGATCCTCCGAGTTGGTCCCGACCATTCCTAGTCAGCCCCGCTCGGCCCCGGCATCTCCAAGCCCGCTGATCGGCCCCAACCATTCTGGTCGGCCCCGCAGCTTCAAGCCCGCTGAGTCAGCCCCGACCATTCCTGGTCAGTCCGCTCGGCCCCAACGTCTCCAGGTCCTCCGAGTCGGCCCCGACCATTCCTGGTCGGCCCGCTCGGTCCCAGCGTCTCCAGGCCTGCCGAGTTGGACCCAACCATTCCTGATCAGCCCCGCTCGGCCCCGACATCTCCAGGTCTTCCGAGTCGGCACCGACCATTCCTAGTTGGCCTCGCTCGGTCCTGGCGTCTCCAGGCCTGTCGAGTCAGCCCCGACCATTCCTGGTCGGCCCCGCTCGTCCCGCTCTGCCCCGGCGTCTCCAGCCCGCCGAGTCGGCACCGACCATTCTTGGTCGGCCCCGCTCGGCCCGGCATCTCCAGTCCGTCAAGCCGGCCCCGACCATTCCTGGTCGGCCCCGCCCCAGCACTTCCTGGTCGGCGAGGTTGGCCCCAGCCATCCCTGGTCGACCCAGCTCAACTTCGGCTCTCTCGGGAGAGTTGAGACACCCCCGTTTCCTCCAAATCAGCCCCAACACGACCCTGGTGGTTTAGGACACCACCTTCCTGACCCGCGTTGCCTGACAACGCCATATCCAACTACCCACTGGCCACGCCGCTAATGTGACTGGACCCAACTACCCAATAGCCCCGCTGGCTGATGGAACGTAGCCCACCAACCATCGTTTTTCTTCCTCTCCGATGGGACATGACCCACCACCGGCACAGATTACGCAACTCCCAAGAACTTCACGGACATTCCTTTTTCATGGAATCATACGTGATCATGCAAGTGTCAACCCCTATAAAAAGGTGAATCCACTCAATAATCAGGTACGAGCAAAGAAACTCAAGGAATCGCTATCTTAACACTCGGAGAGGAATCCCTCCTCCCTGGGAACACCTTTCAACTAAAAGGAGCTCACTCGAGCTCTTTCTCAGCTATTGTCTCGATTGCTAACTTGAGCGTCGGAGGGTTCCACCGAGAATCCCTCAGGCCCTCGGACTTTTTGCAGGCAACTCGGTGGAGCGAAGATCCGCTAATTAGTCCGCTTTCTTCTCCCGACGTTTAGGATAAGTGATCAAGCGTCATCAATCAGTGATGCATCCAATGGATCGATGTTTGATTTTGTTCCCAAGCAGTCATGATGCATGCAAGACTCGGACTGATTCATTTCCATATAAGCTGTGGTCCGGTGGACCCACCCATAAACAAAGTTGTGGAAATTGACTCGACATTCAAACAAAGTCCTTTGCCTCCACTGTAACTTATTCCCCCACCTCTCATTCCATTCCAATAGCACAAAATGACAACATCCTTCAAAAGATTAATCAATTCCCTTCCTGCTACCAAAGGTCTCAAACTCCCATACTGACGTCATGGGGGATTAAATAAAGGCCACCAACCCTTTCCCTAAGAAAATGGCATAGGATTTGTCTGCAGATGGAGACGTTCTAAGGTGCTTTTGGTTGTCCCTCTCTTTTTCATTTCAGTAGGTGTGCATGACAGCACAACAGTGCTGAAGCCCAGGTAGGGAAGTGTGAAAGGGTCAAAAGGGAGAACTGAAGAGATTCACACGTCAGATGGGATTATAAGAAACCTAAGTTTAGGAAACAGACATATCTTGGGTCCATGTGACAGCTTTGGAAATGGGAACGCGACAGTCTAATGGGAATAAAGATACATGGATCTTAAGAGTCTTGGGACAAACAAAGAGAAAAAAACTGAAGACATGGAAGGATTGAAAGCAGGACAAGGATAGAATACTTACATAGATGTGCAAGGGTATTGATATGTAGGTTTGATTATTGTTCCTTTTTAAGTACACGTAAGAGAGATGTGTGATGTGCATCTGATGAAGAACTTTGGTGTAAATAATGAGAATGCAGCAAACAAATGACCTTGGTCATGCTGATACCTAGAATCATGAATTAGGTGACAGAAGTTCCAAATTTAGTTAGATTGAAATGTCATCTTGTTTCAATACGTTATTTGGAATGTTGGTGATGCTGATACATAGAATGAGTTAGGTGACAGACGTTTCAAAGTCTAGTTGGAGCGAAATCTCATCTTGTTTTGATACATAGAATGAGTTAGATGACAAAAGTTCCAAATCTAGCAAAATGTCATCTTATTTCAATGCATAGTTGGTTCGATGCACTCTTTGGATTGTGAGGAGGTCTCATATATAGCATTTGATGGGGAGAGTTTGGATGACATAAAGAGTTTAGAATGCTTATATATATATATGATTGGCTCTCTTAGATGATAGAAGGCTCATTATAATATTAGGACTCCTTGCAAAAGATTAGATAATAATCCACACTATCAGAACTTGTCATACTATGATAAGATTTCCGCATGTACAAACAAATAATAGAGTAACCTTCATTATTTTGCATATATATATATATAGTGTAGCAATAAATAATAATTTAAAAAAAATAGATATTTTGATATTTTTAAGATATTATTAAAACCCTAGACTTAGTAGATAGAATTTTCAAGCTTAGATCTTCTCTAGCTTTCATGTCATGTTTATTTTAAACTCATTATTTTTAGTAATATCAACAACAAAATGACAAATTTGTTAACCAATACCATTTTGGTCAACCACATTACATTTTATGAGCCTGACTACTGCATCTAATGATATTATGAAGATGTAATGTTAGAAGATCAATCATTTGAATTGTTAATTTTCACTGAGACTAATTACTCTTAACTTTGACTGCTACCAATGTAGCGACAAACTATCAACCAATCAAGTGGTACTAAAGCTTACACTTCTGCAAAAGTTCTCACACTATGTGATGTCCAAGTAGTCAACTTATTACAATTTCACCACCAAAGCATGCCCTTGGCAACCAAAGTTCCTGCTACACTGGAGGGTTGCCCAACTAGCCACCCAAATTTATAAGGTGCTGTGGTGCTTAGATGGCAGTATCAATCCATCCAACCACCCCCACTCCCCTAATTATAGATTC
Source organism: Calamus simplicifolius (assembly GCA_900491605.1). NCBI lineage: Eukaryota > Viridiplantae > Streptophyta > Magnoliopsida > Arecales > Arecaceae > Calamus > Calamus simplicifolius. The sequence goes on along the minus strand of UESW01001706.1, from coordinate 264,919 downwards.
CATGGACGTCGTTGTGGTCTCAGTGGGCATCCAATTCGCCCTACAAAATGGTTAAAATGACTCCAACCTACGAGGCGACAGATGGGCATAGACATGAACGCATGAACCTTTGTTTTTACGCTTCCATTCGTCCTCGAAATTTGGGTTGAGAGGAGACACGCAATAGGCCGTAGCTGTAGGGAGCCTAGCTAGCCCTTCCCCATGGTGTGATATCTAACTATATTCTTATTGCGAGCCTTTTTAGGGCCTTGGTTGAGGCAGGTAAAAAGCGTGGGGATATCTCTTTGTCTAAGTAGAAGAAAAGAGGTAACATAATAAAAAGGTGGTGTAAAGTGTTATAGCTTTTTAGCTCAATTATTGAGTGTTGATGTGTGGTTTGACTGTGGTTTATTATAACCTCATCCTTGCACGTTATTCCGTGGGCTCGAGTCTCGGTGATCCTTGTGTGGTGGTAAACGAGATAGACAAAGAGATGGTTAGAGAGAGAGAGAGAGAGAGAGAGAGAGAGAGAGCTTCTTTTTCCTCGGCGAGTTGGCGGAGGGGAAGACACGATTATTCTCGGGCATCGGTTGTAGGGCAATCGAGCGAAGGATCCGGTCGGCCTATTCGCGCACTCGCAGTGTGGGGGCTCTCGAATGGGGTTTTGTATTGCTTTCTAGAAATCGGGGGCCTGTGCGTCGTAACTTGCAGGCATCTTTTAATTATTATGCTGGTGGAATTATTTGTATGGGAATGGGGAGGGTGTGAGTCCTCCACTATATGCGAGGATTTTGTGCTTCTCTCTCTCTCTCTCTCTCTCTCTCTCTCTGTGACTTGAGCCCTCTTTAGGTGGAGTGTCTCAGTTCCCTGTTCTTGCAAAGGAGTCTAACAGCTAATGATTGATATGACCAAGGATTATGATAGGTTCTTTGGGTGTCAGACAATGGAAAGGTTGGTTGGCTGAAAAGTGGCTACTGAAAAGCAATAAAGTTGATCTGCAAAGGTCCTTGGAAGGTTGAAGACATCATGCATGTTTCTTGAATTAAAGTTCGTGTCTGAATTTTAAACATATATTGAGAACTCAAATGCTTCATGGATTGAATGGTGCAAGAACACATGTAGTTCATTTATTTGTAGTGATATAACATGCCCCCTATCTTGAGAGTTGGGAGTAAATTGTCTCTTTTGGATATGAGTGTTCGATATATATTGTACCTTATTATCAAAAGTGAAGATGCTTTATTAATAAATGAGACTTCTCTCTCTAATTCAACCATTAAAACGAGTGCAACATGAGAGTTGTTGATATGTGTTATCGTCCACTTAATTTGAGGGGACCAACTGAGAAATGCCATGTTAACTATAATCATGAGGACAACTTTAACATGTCCTTGAGTCATAGCAAGACAGTGGGCAATTAATGTTGCTTTTCCTATGTTCCTGAGAATTTAGTTTCATTTATGTAAGCTATTTAAACATTTAGAATATAATTATATTCCATGTTCATGTCTTGTCGATTTTGATTTTTATCTTAGATAATGCACAAATATTGTAGGGGCTATACCAATTTGTGTTCCCTTCTGATTTTTTTTATTTTTTTTATTTTTTTATTTTTGACGAACCGCACCATCGTGTAACGATGTCCCATGGGTCCCATCTAAGGACCAAGAGATGTCGTTCACTAAATTGTACCTTGGGAACGTGATTGTGATTGAGGGGTCAAGCAAGTCACGTCTCCTCAGTTAACGTCTCATCAGTTAACTGTAAATTGTTCTTTATGTCGACAGATTTAAGCCATGTCATACCCACCAACTTGTATTTTTTGATGTAAATATATCCACCAAATTGAAATTAAGCATCACTTAAATAGAACTGAGGTCAATTTGATCATATAGCTGGAACCATTTGCGTAATCAATCAACCTCCAAACTTCCGTTTTATTCACTAAAGTGCAAGATTTTGCAGTTAGGGATCCATCTAATCACTTTTTGAAATATGAAGCACAGATTTAAATATTTATATTAGAACTAGTGGCTTTTATTACATGGAAAAATCTTTGTACACTGTCCTCGGTGCAGCAAGGCCTATGTGGGCTGCACCGGCTCTTCTGATTGATCAACGTGGAGCCTACATGGATGACATACCGGGTAGTATCGTCCTGCTACGATGTAACATTCTGAACGTGATGGACATTTAAAGTGCTTTGCTTTTTTTAAAAAAAATTAGCGTGCAGATGAAAATGCCCTTTTCCTCCATTCTATTGCCATTTTACGTTGGATTTCATCTATGCAAGAAAAACTCTTTCTTCCCCCTCGCTCTGGCTTTTGGCACGATCCTACGCCCTCGCTCTGGCTTTCGGCACGATCCTAAGCCCTCGCTCTGACTTTCCGGTTGAAAGAAAATATTTCAGCTTCGAGGCTAACGACTACCTGGCTACTGAAAGAAATGTACAAAAAACTCCTGGAAGAAATGTCGTCCGCAGCACAAAGTAAAAAGTCATTCTTCCCACTTCTTTGTAATGCTCCTTTATTACACCAACTGTTTTTTCTCGTTAAAGGTAGTTAATGCATGACCAAACCGTTTAATATGCGGGTAACTTTCTTAGAACAAAACAGTTATGACATTCTGGCAGTCATAACTGTTTAGACTTTACTGTTTTGTAAGCACGAATGTCATACTCTTTTAACTAGGGTGTTATACCGCATGAACTACGGTGTCGTCAGAGTGTTTCGGTCTATATTCTCTGTTATTTTCTATCCATATAGCTATAGTGTCATCATGCTCAGCCAAAAATGCTTCGCGACACCGCAGTTTAAACATCACGATACCCTAGCGACAACGCTACGATACCCATGCTTATAACCTGACGACACTCAAGGAGGAATTCGGCCTAAAAATATTGGGACACCGCAGTTGAAACGTTATGACACCCTAGCGTTAATGCTACGACACCCATGCTTATAACCTTCGCGTTCTTCGTATGTTGCTTTCCGGGTATCGTAGCGTTTCTATGGGGTGTCTTTAAATGCTAAAGGGTGTGTCGTACTTAAAACTGACCCTGAAGAGCAGGACCGCGACACCCAAGTTTTGTTCACCCAAAAAAAGATCTACGACGCCGTAGGTAAAACATTAAGACACCCAAGCATCAACGCTACGACACCCCGTATGGAGAACAATCCACGCGACACCCCACTTTAAAAGTGACATCATCGGTGTCGTCGCCTTAAAGTTAGGGTGTCATCAGATGAGAACTGGGGTGTCGTAAACAGCCTGAGTCGGTGATGTCGTCGTTCGCGACACCCCAGTTGAAACCTGACGACATCCTAGCACCAATTCTACGACACCCGTGCTTATAACTGACCACGGAGAGAAGGCCCGCGACACCCAAGTTACAAACCTAAGACACCCGTTCACGCTTAGGAGAAAACTTTAGCACATCCCAGGATGAAATCGGAAAACAGTTACGACATCCAAGCTCCCTTATCCTTCGGTCTGGAAGCAAACACAAAAGTTACTAAAATTTCTTTATATTCATCACACAAATAAAGACAAGAAGAAAAGAGAAGAAAAAAGTACAGGAGCCCTCACTAGGGCTTTTCATTTTTTTTGGGCGCTGCCGAGCTCCTCCCATGCTGTGGGGCTAACTCGGCAATCTGGCGCTGGAGGGACGCTACTTGCCCCTCCAGCTGGCAGTTGGCCCGATGCAGGACCTCGATCTCTCTCGTTAAAACGGCCAGGTATTGCTCGGCCGCTCTGTGGAGTCGCTCGCTATTTCCGAGCGATGACGCAAAGACCTCTGCATCGACGGTTACCGTTGTGCGGCCGCTCCCATGGGTGCCAGTAGATCGCCCCTCGCCTCTAGAAGCCATCTCAGTATCCAAAAAGTTTGGAAGATCAGCTGAAAAGGTGATTAACGATCGCATTCCCCCATCCATATTTAAGGTACTCCTAGCAGGTGTTTCGATTGCCCGAGCTATTAGCTCCGGTGCCCTTATCGTGGAAACTCGCCATGTGCCACCATTTCAGTGGGCGGTCAAAGGAAATGAATGGGTTTTGAACTGGGGTGTCGTGGGTTTCAACAAGATAAAAGCGAATGGCAGCAACAAGGAGGAATTCGCCCCCCTCATGAACAGAAACCATTAATGAAGAATGAAGAGAGTGTGGGGAAGCCAAATATTGCGACACCCAATTACCAATGCTTCGATTCCCATGCTTAAAACTGACCACAGAGAGAATACCCGCGACACTCCTGATGGAATTCGGCCGAAAATCCTTTGCGACACCCCAGTTGAAATCTCACGACACCCTAGCTTTAAGGCGTCGACACCCGTGCTTAAAACTAACCACGGAGAGAATCACCGCGACACCCCTTGTGCAATTTGGCCGAAAATCATTCGCAACACCCTAGTTGAAATATGACGATACCCTAGCTTTAAGGAGATGACACCCGTGCTTAAAACTGACCACGGAGAGAATCCCCACGACACCCTAGTTCGAATTCGGCCAAAAATCCTTCACGACACCCTAGTTGTAATATCACGATACCCTAGCTCTAAGTCGACGACATCCGTGCTTAAAACTGACCACGGAGAGAATCCCCGCGACACCCCCTGGTGGAATTCGGCCAAAAATCATTCGCGACACCCCAGTTGAAATCTTACGATACCCTAGCTTTAAGGAGATGACACTCGTGCTTAAAACTGACCACGGAGAGAATTCCGCAACACCCCCTGATGGAATTCGGCCGAAAATCATTTGCGACACCCCAGTTGAAATCTCACGACACCCTAGCTTTAAGGAGTGACAACCGTGCTTAAAACTGACCACGGAGAGAATTCCCGCGACACCCCCTGGTCGAATTCGACCGAAAATCCTTCGCGACATCCCAGTTGAAATCTCACGATACCCTAGCTTTAAGGCGACGACACCCGTGCTTAAAATGGACCACGGAGAGAATCCCCGCGACACCACCCGGTGGAATTCGGCTGAAAATCATTCGCGACACCCCAGTTGAAATTTCATGACACCCTAGCTTTAAGGCGACGACACCCGTGCTTAAAATGGACCACGGAGAGAATCCCCGCGACACCCCTTGGTGGAATTCGGCCGAAAATCATTCGCGACACCCCAGTTGAAATCTCACGACACCCTAGCTTTAAGAAGATGACACCCATGCTTAAAACTGACCACGGAGAGAATCCCCGCGACACCCCCTAGTCGAATTCGGCCGAAAATCCTTCGCGACACCCCAGTTGAAATCTCACGACACCCTAGCTTTAAGGCGACGACACCCGTGCTTAAAATGGACCACCGAGAGAATCCCCGAGACACCACCTGGTGGAATTCGATCGAAAATCATTCGCGACACCCCAGTTGAAATTTCACGACACCCTAGCTTTAAGGTGACGACACCCGTGCTTAAAACGGACCATGGAGAGAATCCCCATGACACCCCCTGGTGGAATTCGGCCGAAAATCATTCGCGACACCCCAGTTGAAATCTCACAACACCCTAGCTTTAGGGCGACGACACCCGTGCTTACAAATGATCACAGAGAGAATCCCAGCGATACCCCTGTGGAATTCGGCCGAAAATCCTTCGCGACACCCCAGTTGAAACCTCACGACACCCTAGCACCAATGCTACGACACCCGTCAGATGAGAACTACGGTGTCGGTAATAGCAAGAGTCGGGGATGGTATCGTTAGGCCCTTCGTGTCGTATTGTTTTAACCTTCGTGTCCTAATCCTTTGTCAGGATATATTGACAACTAAATCTATGGATATCATTGTTCATGACTGTGTGCCTATATTTTTACAAACGATGCTGAAATTAAAGATCGGAAAGAAATCGATAACACTCCCGGCCGTGCACCTTCACCCGCCGCTCCAAATGCAGTGGATGATACTGTAGTTCCTCAAACTGGAATGAAATTCAATTCAGCAGATGATGTATATATTCTACAATGTCTACGCGAAACGAGTTGGTTTTAGAATCACAACAGTGTGTAGCAGGGCCAACAACAAAAAATAACTTTGCTTCAAGCACCTGGCGTGTTGGAGGCAAGGAAAATCCAGAAAAATAGAGAAGAGTATGAATCATAGGGATACTGGGAAAGTTGATTGTATGGCATCCATAAAAGCAAGACTGAATGCTACAAGTGGTAAGTGGATATTGGATGAGGTTTCTCTAGAACATAACCATGGGATGTCCATAACATCAACTGGTTATCTACGGTCGCATAGGAGGATCAGTACACCAGAGAAGGCAGAGATCAGCAATTTACATGCTGTAAATGTTCCGACAACTCAGATATACTCTGCCATAGCAAGGAGAAAAGGGGACATAAGACAATTAGATTTCACCGAGAAGGATGCTAGTAACTTCATTTGTCGCGAACGTCAGTCTAAGTTGAAAGAAGGAGATGCTCAGTCGATGGTAATTCATTTCACCGAAATGCAACTCAGAAATCCCAATTTCTTCTATACCTTAGACCTCAATGATAATGGTCATCTGAGGTCTGTCTTCTGGATTCATCCAAGGTCAAGATTGGCATATACATACTTCGGTGATGTTCTAAGCTTTGACTCAACCTACTTGACAAACAGATATCAAATGCCTTTTTGTCCATTCGTCGGGGTCAACCATCATGGACAGTCCACCTTGCTTGGTTGCGCATTATTGTCTGATGAGAGTACTGAGACATATAAATGGGTTTTCCAAGCATGGCTGGATGCAAATGGTGGTCAAGCACCTATTGCCATAATAACTGACCAAGATAAGGCAATCGAGGCTGCTGTCAAAGAAATTTTTCCTAACACACGACATCGATTTTGTCTTTGACATATATTAAAGAAGATACCTGAAAAGATTGGCCACATTTGCATGGCAAATCCCAAGTTTATGGTTAATTTCGATGAGGCTATATATGATTCATTGACCATACAGTCATTCGAGGAAAGGTGGGCACATATTATGGAGAAATATAAAGAATGCAAGTCTATAGATTGGTTCAATGTCCTTTACGAATGTTGGGATAAATGGGTCCCAGTTTACCTAAAGGATACATTCTTCGCAGGTTTGTATGTCATTGTCTTTGGTTCATGTTCGCGTTAAACGCTTTTTTTTTGTTGACAAAATTTTGAACAGGGATGTCATCTTCACAAAGGAGCGAGGGCATTAATCACTTCTTCGATGGGTTTATAAATTCAAAGACAACACTAACGGAGTTCATAAGTAAGTATGAAGATGCCTTGGAAAAAAGATACGAGGCCGAAAATGAGGAAGATAATAGGACGTTGCAAACAATTGCTTTCCTAAAGACATCATCACCTTTTGAGAGACAAGCTGCAGGAAGGTATACAAGGCGCATTTTCAAAAAATTTCAAAATGAGATCCTTGAAATGGCTGCATCAAATACTAAATTGATCAAGGAAGCTGGCAACTGTTGTGTATATTTCGTAAAGTCGTATGAAAGGATTGAAGTCGATGGAATCGGTAAGGAGATGATCAAAGATTATATCGTGTCATACGATAGAAATATTCAGGATGTCCAATGCCAGTGCTGATCCTTTCAGTTCAAGGGGTACCTGTGTAGGCATGTCTTGTTGGTTCTTCATCAAAGTAATATATTTTATTTACTAGATAAATACTTCTTGAAGAGATGGTGCAAGGATATGAAATACCAATTCGACGAATTCGACTGCAATACTGAAGGTTATGATAAAAGCACACAAAATCACGGTACGTAGTGAATTTTTTAATTGATATGTCTTAATATTTGTTTTCGTTAATATTATGTTAATGATTGTAGATATAGTTTGCTGAGTCATCGGATGATGAAGCTCGCAGAGATAGCCTCCATGTCTGAAGATGCATTTAATGTAGTGATGGATGGTCTAACACCTATATTCAAAATTGCCGTGGATGCTAACTGCGCAGCTAAACCAGGTACAGAGCTTGTAATTCAAGATCCTGAACAAATTAGGACGAAAGGTTGCCCAAGAGAGAACAGATTAAAGAGTGGAGTCGAGAAGAAGTCAAAAAGATCAAGAAAAAATCTGGTCAAGGAAAGAGCTGCTTCAAGCATCAGGCAGACTTGTTTGCAGTCAATTAATACCGAAGAGGACCAGGAAAGAATTGTACCACCTTTCGAAGCTTTGATGGACAAATTTGATGCTTATGTATTGAGTCAACTTATACAGAAGCATATATAAAACACGGGTGTCGTAACTTTTGAACTAGGGTGTCTTGGTTGCAAATGAAGTGCTTTCAAAATAGGGTGTCTATTTCAGTCAAATGAAGTGCTTTTAGCGCGACGACACCCCAGCTCTTGGCTAACGACTCCCTAGCTCTAGCTCGGCGACACCCAAAAGGTGAAAACCTATGACATCCCAGTACTCGCAAATGGATACCGAAGATTTTAGTGCGACGACACCCCAGCTCTTGGCTAACGACTCCCTACCTCTAGCGCGGCGACACCCGAAAGGCGAAAACCTACGACATCCCAGTATTCGCGAACGGGTTGTCTTCGCCGACTTTTTAGGACGGGTTGTCTCATAACAATCTCCGATGACCGTGGATGCCTTACACTTTCTTGGCTCTTTTTTAACCCTCCTAACAAGCAAAGGCACTCCAACGATTTCTATGTCATATTATCACCCTTTGGCACAGGGGTGCCAAGTTTATTATCAGATATGGACTCATCTTTATTTTCATTCACATGCTCTGTTTTATCAGCCAATGAATCCCCCTCCAATCTCTTCTCCTCTGCTTTTGCATTCTCCGTCTCAATTGGACACTCGGATGAATGGTCCTCCTCTATCTTCTTCTCCTCACTATTTCCATTACCAGGCTCGCGGAGGACCAACTCAAGGGAATGCACCTTCTCTGTTTTTCCGTCTCCCTTGTCCTCCTCATTTATTGCATTACTTTCCTTTCTAAGCAGTGAACTGAGGAGGCTCTCAGCAATGGACAGCCTGTGCCTGACATCGTCGAGTTGATCCTTAACGCACTCCAATTCAGTCCTCAACTCGGTACATCCTGCGCAGCTTTCCATTGGTTGAGGGGCACAGGTATCTGTTGGTTGAGGGGATGCTACATTCTGCTGAGTGAGAAGCCAGCACTCTTCTGACAGTGGTACAGTAGCTTCCTCCATCTGCAACGCAAGATGATAACAAATTAATATTAAGTGAACATATTGATACATTAAGTTGAAAAATATGGTCAGAGCAATGGAGCAATGTACTAGCTTACCAAGTCGTGAGGCTGCAAGTCGGCAACCCGAACCGACTGGATCTTCATTTGGTGGTCATACCACTTCAACAGCCGGGGCAGTTTATCAGGGTATGCTGGTTCTTGCATTGATGTATGCTCGAGGAACCACGCCTGAACATGATATTTTTTGGATATTAAATAATATAATATTAACAAAAAAATTATACTAAGAACACTACTTCTGCGTCTCAATAATCCTTACCACCAGTGCTGCCGAGCATCCGAACAGGGTAGGCTGCCTCCTAACTTTTTTTGCATTCTTTGAGTGGACCAGCTCCTCAGAACGCAAGCAAGCAACTATTTCTGGGAGAGCCAGAATAATCAACTCCTTCAATGCCGAAGCCCAGTCGATGCTATCCAGTTGACCTAAGTCATTCAAGTGCTGGATGAGATACCGTGGACATCTCTGATTAGACTTTGGAGCCGAAAACATGGCCAACATGTATGCGATCCAAAGTCGGACGGTGTCATCGATATCCTCTTGTACCTTAGATGATCGGAGTTGAAATATTAACTTCTCTAAACCTTCTTGGCGAAGATCTAAACCCTGGCCAAACAGTCTAAACAACCTTCCGTTGAACAATTGGCTGGACATGTCGATCTTCTACCCATGAGCTGGAAGTCTCAGAATGAGTGCGACTTCATCGGCACTTAATAGAACTGGCTTTCCGCAGAAAATGAACTCATCGCCTCCATTGTGACATCTTATGATGTCTGCTAGCAGTCGCCCGTCGATTGTGAATGTCTACATGTCAACGAAGGCACCAAATGGGGTCCTTCGAATAAGTTTTGTATGTCGTCTAGTGAACCCCATCTTCCAAACCTTCTGAACGTATACGACCGGCCTGCAACTATTCTTAAACAGCTGGAAAGCCTTCACTGGGGGGACTGGAACAATTTTTCAACTGAAACAGGGGTAAGACATAAGACATACTTGTCATGAAATTTTAAGAGAGGTTGTCATAATATTTTAACATAGTGATAAACATACCTGAAGGAGCTGCATCCTCATTCGAACGAAGAACGATGTCCTTGCATTGTTCCGCCATTTTCTTCGTCTGGTTTTTCCTTGTTCGCGGTTTTCGTCCACAAACGAAAGCACTCATCTCATGAATGAAGTATATGGAAGAATGAACTATGGAAGAAATTTAGGAGACCAGTGGCTTCTCGAGCAAGAAACGAGAAGGATGGCTTCTCGAGCAACAGACGAAGGACCTCTAGGGTTTATGCCGACCTCAGAGAAATACGAAAGGACACCAAGATTGCCACGAGATCACATCACATTGACCCGCAAACCCATAGGAACTACCTATGTTTTGCAACTTTTCTCGAAAAGATGGCATAGCTAAGTTACTAGGCTGTCGTCGAATTAGTACTAGGGTGACGTCAAAATTTCCGCCTTGTTCAAGCATGGGTGTCGTTGCCTTAAAGCTAGGGTGTCGTGAGATTTCAACTGGGGTGTCGCGAAGGATTTACGGTCGAATTCGAACTAGGGTGTCGCGGGGATTCTCTATGTGGTCAGTTTTAAGTAAGGGTGTCGTCTCCTTAAAGCTAGGGTGTCGTGAGATTTCAACTGGGGTGTCGCGAATGATTTTCGGCCGAATTCCACTAGGGGGTGTCACGGGGATTCTCTCCGTGGTCCGTTTTAAGCACGGGTGTCGTCTCCTTAAAGCTAGGGTGTCGCGAGATTTCAACTGGGGTATCGCGAAGGATTTTCGGCCGAATTCCACAGGGTGTCGCTGGATTCTCTCCATGGTCATTTGTAAGCACGGGTGTCGTGAGATTTCAACTGTGGTGTCGCGAATGATTTTCGGCCGAATTCCACCAGGGGGTGTCGTGGGGATTCTCTCCGTGGTCCGTTTTAAGCACGTGTGTCATCGCCTTAAAGCTAGGGTGTCATGAGATTTCAACTGGGGTGTCATGAAGGATTTTCAGCCAAATTCCACTATGGGGTGTCGCGGGGATTCTCTCCGTGGTCCGTTTTAAGCACGGGTGTCGTCGTCTTAAAGCTAGGGTGTCGTGAGATTTCAACTGGGGTGTCGCGAAGGATTTTCGACTGAATTCCACCAGGGGGTATCGTGGGGATTCTCTCGTGGTCCATTTTAAGCACGGGTGTCGTCGCCTTAAAGTTAGGGTGTCGTGAGATTTCAACTGGGGTGTCGCGAATGATTTTCGGCCGAATTCCACCAGGGGGTGTCGTGGGGATTCTCTCTGTGGTCCGTTTTAAGCATGGGGGTCTTCGCCTTAAAGCTAAGGTATCGTGAGATTTCAACTGGGGTGTCGCGAAGGATTTTCGGCCAAATTCCACCAGGGGGTGTTGCGGGGATTCTCTCCGTGGTCAGTTTTAAGCACGGGTGTCGTCGCCTTAAAGCTAGAGTGTCGTGAGATTTCAACTAGGGTATCGCGAATGATTTTCGGCCGAATTCCACCAGGGGGTATCACGGGGATTCTCTTCGTGGTCAGTTTTAAGCATGGGTATCGCAGCATTGGTACTAGGGTGTTGCAGTATTTGGCTTCCCCACACTCTCTTCATTGATGGTTTCTGTTCACGAGGAGGGTGAATTCCTCCTGGGGTGTTTGCTGCCATTCGCTCTTATCTTGTTGAAACCCACGATACCCTAGTTGAAAACCCATGACACCCTAGTTCAAAACCTATGACACCCTAGTTTAAAACGTTAAGACAAAGCATTAGTTCAAAACCTACGACACCCTAGTTGAAAACCCACGACACCCTAGTTCAAAACCCACGACACCCTAGTTCAAAACGTTAAGACAAAGCAGCATTAGTTCAAAACCCACGACACCCTTGCAGAAAAACCCACGACACCCTAATTCAAAACCCACGACACCATAGTTCAAAACGTTAAGACAAAGCATTAGTTCAAAACCCTCGACACCCTTGCAGAAAAACCCATGACACCCTAGTTCAAAACCCACGACACCATAGTTCAAAATGTTAAGACAAAGCATTAGTTGAAAACCCACGACACCCTAGTAGAAAACCCTATCGTCAATCTCATAAACCACAACAACCTCATAACGAAAGAATGTTTTGTGCTGCGGACGACATTTCTTTCAGTAGCCAGGTAGTCGTTAGCCTTGAAGCTGAAATATTTTCTTTCGACCGGAAAGTCAGAGCGAGGGCTTAGGATCGTGCCGAAAGCCAAAGCGAGGGCGTAGGATCGTGCCGAAAGCTAGAGCGAGGGGGAAGAAAGAGTTTTTCTTGCACAGATGAAATCCAACGTAAAATGGCGATAGAATGGAGGGAAAGGGCATTTTTGTCTGCACGCTAATTTTAAAAAAAAGCAAAGCACTTTAAATGCCCATCACGTTCAGAACGTTACATCGTAGTAGGACCATACCGCCAAGCACGTCATCCACGTAGGCTCCACGTGGATCAATCAGAAGAGCCGGTGCAGCCCACGTAGGCCTTGCTACATCGGGGGCGATGTACAAAGACTTTTCCTTGTTACAATTTGTAAGCATTAGGAAGACTTGAAATGTGTGACAATATGCATGCATGACCACTAGGGAGATGTAATGGTCCTTGGCCAGGTTCTAAGTATATTTCATAATAATCTTTCTAATGAAAGCAGGTTGGCTTCCCCAACTTTTCTCTCAAAGAAAATGTTGTCGAAGTCGAAACAAGATGGAATATATAATGGTGATCTAGTAATGGATTACTTCGTTGCTTTCATATTTTAGTTTAACATAAGGACTAAACTAGAAGTGCCTTGGTGTTAGCAATGTTAGCTACATGTAGACTTTTTTGCCTTGCTTAATACTTCTGTAATGTTCAAGTTTTTTTTTTTTTTTTTCGGAATGAAAAGATGAAGGGTGAATGCAACAGCCCATGCATAAGGGTGGCAATGGTGGTAAACTATTGTAGATTTTTATCTTCGAAGGTTTAATCATTGAGGTACTTAATATAGTCACACAAAGGCTCATCATTTTATTGTTTCAACAATATCAAGCTTATACTTACCTTTTATTGTGAGATACTGTTGATGAAGTGGCTGAGAAACTATCTGCTCAATTCTTTAAAAAAATTAATCGACCTCGGTATAAAGCTAAAGCACTAAGTTCGATTTGTTTTCTTTAGAGTATTAGGAACACCCTACACATGATATCGCATTATCTCATTACTCTTTTACTCGATCCTTTTCTTCGTTTTATAATCTTGAAATTTCATCTTCATCTTTTATTCCATACTGTCTGGACCCTAGATTATTAGGACAAGTAGACCAATTCACCAAAAAAGTTTTTATTTATTATTACTTTTATATTTTTAAAATTAAATAAAATAAATTTTATATATTTATTTTTTTGAAGGTGTGCTATTTAGCCCTATAACTTGTGGTTAACAAGGCATCAATGGCACTATTGGATTAGGGGATGCTAGATTCAGCCTATAACTAGTGTGCCCTATATTCTATTGTATCGCCGTCGAGCCCAAAGATCTCTCGACTATTAGGTGGGCGAGAGTTTTATTGATCGCAGAGGATATAGAGTAGAGGCTAAAAAGAGATTAAAATGATTGGTTAGAAACTAAAGAAAGAATAAGAAAACTTAGGAGGATTAGAAGGGCTTATAGAAAGATGAAAAAAAAGACTCAAGAGAGCTTTAGAAAGCTTAGAAGAGCTTGTAATTTTGTGTAAGATGCGGAAAAAAGGTTGAAGGTTATTTATAGAACTTTAAGGACTTCAAAATATTCTAAATAGCTTAAGAGCTGGCCGTATATGATAGTTGAAAAAGGTAAATAGAACTTTCAAGTGAAAGATAAGAATATCCTTAAAAGCTAGCTTTTTGGCTACTAAAAAGGTTAAAAGATTTTTTCTTTGAAAAAATAAACGTAAATGCCCCTAGACTAGCCATTTTATGGCTATTTGGAGGGTAAAATGATCAAATCCCAAGTAGGCCTAGACATGCTATATGCGTAACTTGTGGGTCTAGTGTGCTAGCTGAGGCAAACCATTATGCAATTTTAGTGGGTTATGTTTGGCGGCTAGCTAGGCATGGCCAGGCTCACTCATTTTTGGTGAGTTGCTTATGTGTACTTATGCCATGCCAACTCATCATGAGTGATCATGCCAGCACAGCCTACGAGCTGCAGGCGATGGCTCGATATATAGGCTTTGCCAGCCATGGTATAGGCTACTATAACAGCCTTGTTAAGTCTAACCCATCTGTGCTAGGCCAGCTTAGCTTGTTTGACATCTTTACAAACATTACTCTTTTATGAGCCAGTACGAGGTATTCTGATTGCAAGAAATTTCATAATGGATAGGGCCTTTTTCGATCTAAGACTTTTTGAAGTATGTTCTATACAAGGCCAAGTGTTTGTTGACACTATACTAACCTATTTAGTTAGGTGGACTTGGCTATAATGTCTCAACCCCACCCTAGAGGTTGGTAAAACTTTGTATCATTTAGTTACATCAAGCCTCTAATTTATAATGCGTTATAGCTGACACTCAGGTCCGAATCAGATCACATGCAGTTCAAGGCCAACATTTTTAATCAATTGTCTAATTCTGAGCCGAGATATTGACATGCTACTTAAAGCATGCATGAGAGACATGACAGAAATTTAGCGGTACTCTCTTTTGACATGCTCTCGTGCGGTGGATGGCAGATACCCACATCTCCACCGAGGAGGCGGCCAAGTGAAATTATGGGATCGATGGCAAAGCTCTCGTGGCTCACCTCATGGCTGAGGCCCGTCCATTGCATGGCCACAGTCTGGTTTGTGGGCCATGAGGGGATCTTTCCCCAGATCCTCGCCTCGCTTCCGCATCATAACTCACGTGCCATCCACGTCAACAACTTTATCACTGTCTAACTCAGTGTCAGCACCGACCAGACCAGGACCAGGAGACCGTAACCAGAACCAAAAGAAAAAAGGCCGGGTGCATGCTCTCGTCTCACTCTCATCTTTAATCTTTAATGGGGCAACAATTTGTTCAATCCCAAGCACATACAAACGTTTTTCCTTGGTGTTAGGTCACCATCATCTAGTTTAGGATCTCGCATAGGCTATCCACGTACAACTAGCAGAACAAGTTCCTTTCAGATGATGGCACCACCGCTCATCTCCGGTGAGAGCAAAAACGGTCCACCAAAACTGCTCCCACTTACACGAGAGATCACGCACACAGTTATTATCACAAGAGTGATCACAGATCCATCTTTCTCACGCTCATGGTCACCTTTCAGTACGCTTAAGTGATTTCTTCATCACATCATTGATCTATCACAACATGGATATTCATCATCTTCGACCTGTGATGTTCATATGGTAACCTATAAGGTGAACCATTAATTATGATCCATCAGATTATTGTTGAGAATCATTCAATTTGGCTATAATAGATTTGTAAATCATCAAAATATCAATAAAGTCAAAAAAAAACAAATTTTTATTATCCCGACGCTAAAATGATTGTTTGCCGATGCTTTAAAGCATCGAAAATATTGTTCCGACTACACGTCGAAAAAATAGGAGTGAAGACGAAAAATTTCGATGCTTTTAAAAAGCGTCGAAAAGTTCCGAAGCTTTTTCGACGCTTTAAAGCGTCGGCAAATTTTTATCTTACCGACGCTTTAAAGCATCGACACAATTTTTTTTAAAAAAAATAACCGAGAATGGAGAGGTCCCATTCTCCTCCGTCTCCTCCTTCGCTGCCGCCTTGTGCAACTCTCCCCGCCACGACCTGGCACACCAGCATCGCCCTCCTCAGGTAGGTGAACTCGTGCTCCAGGTCCTCCGTAGCGACATGTGTGCGGCCCAGGTGGTGTAGGTTGCGATGCCATTCAGATCCATCTGCTTCCCTGCGAACCCATGCCGCACATCCCAAAGGCGCTGTGAACCCATGCCACCCCGGCGCCAACCCAGCACTTTTCCACCAGCCCCGCCAACACCCCCCGAGCTGCCTCGCCCCCTTTACCGCCAGGTATGCCTCCATGACGGTGACGCAGACGCCCTCGAGCACCTCCTTGTTCGCCATCATCCTCTTGAGTTTGCTATCTGCCTCTCCCAGCCATCCGGCCCCCAGCCACACCCTCATTGCTACGAACCCCACGCTCGAGTGCTTTGCCACCGCATCGCCCTGGATAACCCTGACGCATTGCAGCACCCCTTCGTAGTCCTCCGCCTGGAGAAGCTCTGCCGCTAGAAATAGGAGGCAGCGCCCCTTAAACTCCTCTAGATCTAGGGTTGCGCCGCAACCTTTCGCAGCTGCGATCCCTTTCTCGCAGAGATCCAGCACCTCCGTCAACAATTTCAAAGCATCGAAATTCCCTTGTGGCGAATGCTTGGCGAGATCGAGCTTCCCGAACTGAAGGTACTATGCCGCTAGAGCTTGGAACACAGCAGGCGATGTGTTCACACTCAATGGTGGTACAGTCATAGATCCTAAGAAAGTGTGCAAGCTACAAAGGTCTATTTATGGACTTAAGCAAGCATCTAGAAGTTGGAACATCCGATTTGATGTGACAATCAAAGAGTTTGATTTTATCAAAAACAGGGATGATCCATGTGTGTACAAAAGGTTAGTAGGAGTGATATTTTTCTTGATATTATATGTGGATGACATATTATTAATAGGAAACAATATATCCTTCCTTAAAGAAGTGAAGGATTGGTTGTCAGGTAAATTCTCCATGAAGGATTTGGGAGAAGCAGCCTATATACTTAGTATAAAGATCTATAGAGATAGATCTAAAGGTTGCTTGGATTGACCCAATCCACGTACATAGAGAAGATGCTAAAGCGGTTTAGCATGGAGGAATCCAAGAAGGGATTCCTACCAATGTCGCATGGTGTACATCTCTCCAAGGACATGAGTCCTAAGACCCAAGAAGAAAGAGAGTACATGGATAGGATACCATACGCATCAGTAATTGGATCCATTATGTATGATGCTATGTACGAGGCTTGATGTTTCTTATGCCTTAAGTATCACGATAGATATCAAGCAAATCCTGGTGAGAAACATTGGATGGCAGTCAAGAATATCCTTAAGTACTTGCGAAGAACTAAGGATATGTTCTTGGTTTATGGAGGACCCGATCTTATAGTTCGAGGTTACACGGATTCTAGTTTTCAGTCTGATGGAGATGATTATAAATCACAATCATGCTATGTATTCACACTCAATGGTGGTGCAGTCAGCTGGAAGAGTTCCAAGCAGGAGACGACCGCCGACTCTACAACTGAAGCCGAGTACATTGCAGCATCAGATGTAGCTAAAGAAGCAGTTTGGATCAAAAAGTTTATCACTGAACTTGGAGTGGTTCCAAGCATTGTTAATCCAATATTCTTGTATTGTGATAACAATGTAGCTATTGCGCAAGCCAAGGAGCCAAGGTCTCATCAGAGGTCCAAATATGTACTTAGAAGATATCATGTAATTAGAGAAATCATTGGATGAAATGATATAAAAATAGAACGAGTCCCCACGGATGACAATATTGCCGATCCGTTCACTAAAGTCCTGCCGCAGCAGAAGCATGATAGTCATGCTGAGTCACTTGGTATTAGATACATGGGTGATTGGCTCTAGTGCAAGTGGGAGATTGTTAGTGTGTGCCCTAGATCCAATTGGATAAGATGCTAGTTTGTACACATTTCTTTATGAATGCAAATAAATTTATTGGTTTCTTTATCTATCCAGTATTTTTCATATATAATAGATATATTTTTCCTGTGAGATAAAGTCCAAAAGAATGCGAACTGTGCATATGGAATTTATAATAGAGATTACAAAATATGAGATCCAAAATTAGGCATTATGGTTCGATTCTTTAAACTTCCCTAGTCGATGCATAGACAGGATTGGACACTATCGAACGCCGTTGAGACTAGCACACATTGCATATCTTCACCCTTGTGGTGTGCAGTTGATCTTGCAAGCTGAAGTAGAGGTGGGCGCTGAGCCGTGCCGCCCATGGCACGGCACGGCCCGGCACTGCTACAGTACCGGACCGTGCCGGCACGGCCCGGTTTACAGGGCCGTGCCGAGCTCAGAAAATTTTTTCTGTTGGCCCAGCACGGCACGGCCCATCGTGCCGTGCTGGCACGGCCCAGGTGGGCCTGAGCCGTGCCGGCCCAGGCACGGCCCACCTAGGGCCTGGCCCGTGCATAGCTCAAATAAAAAAATTATAAAAAATATAATTTTTTTAATAAATTAAAAAATTATTAGAAATAAAAAATTTTATTAATATAAAGCCACCATAATGGTGGAGGTTTGGCATAGACCCCTACCAGTTTATTAATTTAAAATTAAAATGGAACAGAAGGGAGGGGGGCTAGGCCTGACTCTAGAACATAATACAATAAGTAAGAAGAAAAAAATAGAAAGATCGCAACCGTCGGATCATCGCCGATGGATGGATCACAACCGTCGGATCGATCATCGCCGATCGGGATCATGGCTTTGATCGATCGCAACTGTCGGATCACCGATGGGATAGATCGCAACCATTGGATCGATCATCCCCGATCGGGATCATGGCTTGGATCAATCGCAACCGTCGGATCGTCTCTAATTGGATCGATCGCAATGGTTCGATCGATCATCACCAATCGAGATCATGGCTTGGATTGATCGCAACCGTCGATCGATCATCGTCGATCGGGATCATGGCTTGGATCGATCACAACCGTTGGATCGATCATCACCGATCGGTATCATGGCTTGGATCGATCGAAGACGTCGGATCATCTCCGATCAGATTGATCACAATGGTCCGATCGATCATCGCCGATCAGGATCATAGCTTGGATCGATCGCAATCGTTGGATCGTCTCCGATTGGATAGATCGCAATCGTTCGATCGATAATAGCATATCAAGATCATGGCATGGATCGATCGCAACCGTCGGATCGATCATCGCCGATCGGGATCATGGCTTGGATCGATCGCAACCATCGGATCATCGCCGATCGAATGGATCACAACCGTCGGATCGATCATCGCCAATCAGGATCATGGCATAGATCGATCACAACCGTTGGATCATCTTCGATCGGATCGATCACAACCGTCGGATCGATCATCCCTGATTGGGATCATGGCTTGGATTGATCGCAACTGTTGGATCATTTCTGATCGGATTGATCGCAATGATCTGATCGATCATCATCGATCGGGATCATGACTTGGATCGATCGCAACCATCGAATCATCTCCGATCGGATTGATCGCAACAGTCCGATCGATCATTGCCGATCGGGATCATGGCTTGGATCGATCGCAACCATCGGATCGTCTCCGATCGGATGGATCGCAACTGTTGGATTGATCATCATCGATCGGGATCATGGCTTGGATCGATCGCAACCGTCGGATCGTCTCTGATCGGATTGATCGCAACCGTCGGATTGATCATCGCTAATCGGGATCATGGCTTGGATCGATCCAGACGTCGGATCGTCTCCGATCGGATGGATCGCAACCGTCGGATTGATCATCGCCGATCAGGATCATGGCTTGGATCGATCGCATGTCGAATCATCTCTGATCAGATGGATCGCAACCGTCGGATTGATCATCGCCGATCATGATCATGGCTTGGATCGATCGCAGACATTGGATCGTCTCCGATCAGATTAATCGCAACAGTTCGATCGATCATTATCGATCGGGATCATGGCTTGGATCGATCGCAACCATCGGATCATCTTCGATCGGATGGATCACAGCTGTTGGATTGATCATCGCCGATCGGGATCATGGCTTGGATCGATCGCAACCATCTTATCGATCATCGCCGATCGGGATTATGGCTTGGATTGATCGCGATCGTCGGATCATCGCCGATCGAATGGATCGCAACCGTTGGATCAATCATCGCCGATCGGGATCATGGTATGGATCGATTGCAACTGTCGGACCATCTTCGATCGGATCGATCACAACCATCGGATCGATTATCGCCGAATGGGATCATGGCTTGGATCGATCGCAACCATCGGATCGTCTCCGATCGGATTGATCGCAATGGTCCGATCGATCATCGCCGATTGGGATCATAGCTTGGATCAATCGCAATCGTCGGATCATCGCCGATAGGATAGATCGCAACTGTTGGATCGATCATCCCCGATCAGAATCATGGCTAGGATCGATCGCAACTGTCGGATCATCTCCGATCGAATTGATCGCAACAGTCTGATCGATCATCGCTGATCGAGATCATGACTTGGATCGATCGCAACCATCGGATCATCGCCAATCGGATGGATCGCAACCGTTGGATCGATCATCGCCGATCAGGATTATGGCAAGGATTGATCGCAACCGTCAGATCATCTTCGATCAGATCGATCTCAATCGTCATATCCATCATCGTCGATCAGGATCATGGCTTGGATCAGCTGGCTGGTGCTTAGGTGCATAGTGTGCTCCTGGCACCAGCCGTGCCTTGTGGGCCATGCCATGGCACGGCCCATAAAATGACCCAGTAGGGCCGTTCTGGATGGCACGGCCCAGCTGGGCCATGCCAAAACGGCCATTTTGGGCCATTTTGTGGGCCATGCCATGGCACGGCCCAGCAGGGCCGTTGCTGGGCCGTGCCATGGCATGGCCCACAAAACGGCCCAGAAGGGCTATTTTGGCATGGCCCAGCAACAGCCCTACTGGGTCGTGCCAGACATGGCCCGTGGCCCATTTCTTGATGGGTCACGGGCTGTGCCGAATTTAAATTTTTTTTAATGGGTCGTGCCTGGCATGCCCATTTGTTAATGGGCCGTGCCAGGCACGGCACGGTAATTTTTCTGGCACGATGGGCCTGGGCCGTGCCTGGCACGGCACGGCCCAGTGCCCATGCCTAAGCTGAAGTATGAAGATACTTGGATATGGTGTATGGATGTTCGTTATTGTAATGATACATTGGATGACCCGCACAGAGATCCCATATGGATATTCTATATAGTGTCGATGGTTGATCTTTGATGACGGTGGTGCGAGTGATCCTTTGACTTGAGATCTTCATTGCACCTTATGTGTGGAATATCATGCTTTGACGACATGCAAACGTCGCTCTAGCCACGGGTGGTAAATATGGTGTCGATTGGGTATGATATGAAGCACATGAAGGTGGTGTTTGATCAAGACAGGATTCGTCTCCCTTGATAGAAAGGGTTATATCCCACGGCCACTTGATGAATTAAATTGACTGTTAAATCCTTGCAAGGTTGAGTTGGAATTCGAAATGGTTTCGAAGTTCTAATTCATATGAGTCAATTTTTCTGAGATCAAGTAAACAAAGATCAATTATATGGTTGACACATTCCATACCATTGATGATCGGGATATGTGACGAAGGGATTGAATTGTACGGTAATTGTTCATGGACAGGTGTTGATGACCACGTCAACAAACCCTTAACACTTGGGTGGTCATGATGCTTTGCTAGAGGCCGCTCATGATCTATAATCATGGATTCTTTGACTTAATCAAAGAGTTGATTTGGTTAAAGAATTGACTTGGACAAGGTGTTGATCTAGTCATCCTTAGGGTCAATATTAGGGACATGATTATTACCAACGTGTCAAGGGACCTAATGGGTCACACGCATTAAGAAGATTTTGGATGAACTTAAAATGGGAATTAAGTTGGACTTAATTCAAATCAGATAACCAATAAATTAGGATTGGGTTTGACTCAATCTTAATGAGAGAACATGAAATTAATGAATAGGATTCATTACAAGAGAAAAGAATTTTTTGTTCAAAAGAGAGACCTTTTATACATGAGATGTACATATGAAATCCATTAATTAGGCTTGATCCATGTGATGGATGGCTTAGATTAATTGAGATTAATAATATGGTATTTAATTGGGTCCATATGATGACATGATTTGATTCATGGAAACCCAATTAAACCGAGGGCTGAGATCGTGCCACGTGGAGGATGGATCCATGCCTATGTGATGGACATGACCCATCTCCACATCATGAAGGAGTGAACCCCATGATTTGGGGCGTTCTCATGAAGTCAAATTCAAGGTTGCGACATTGGTTTCATGGGATAACCAATTTCCTAAATTTTAGGGATGTGGTTTGGTGGTTGTAATCTTAACATTATCATGATAGCAAATATCATAAATTTGTTATGATAATTGTTATCAACTTGATAAGGTTGAATGGTTAGGTGGTTGTGATAAAATTTCTTTTTTTATGGAACCACACAACCTCCTTTTTATGTATAAAAGGGAGAGAAATACCCCCTTCGAGAAATACACCGAACTCCTCTCTTATCTCTCTCTTGGATGCCTAACACCTCCTTTCTCTCTCTAACACCTCCTTTCTCTCTCTAAAACGTCCTTTTCTCTCTAGGACGTCCCTTCTCTCTCTTGATTGATCAAGATTTGATCTTGATCAAGAAATCCTTTTTGATTTGAAAAATCAATAGAAAAGAAAAGAGGCGCTAGCACCCCTCGCAAGAAGGTTATCATCCAATCCTGAGAGGACATCATCCAAAGATCTTCGCGTGGATCACCATTAGAGGCCGGCCGCATGGACGGATAGTGGTAAATCGTTTACCGGCTTCATCGGGCATCATCCCTAATAAAGAACATAGGTATGATCTATTATTATAATCATGTGTTATTTCTTGTTAACTGAATCCGTTTCCTGAGGATCTTGGGCTTTGGGAATTAAATTTGTATTTATTTTTATTTTCCGCTGCGTGTTATATGAATTTGATTATATATAACATACGAAATTTCCAACACATACATAGTGGGGACGATTGTAGGTCGAGACGGGGAGAAGCAGAGAAGCCAAAGGTGGGGAGGAGCAGAGAGGAGGAGGCATGAATGGGACGCCGCCCAGGAGATAAAATCAAGGAGTGGGAGGGAATTGCGCCCTCTGCATTTGCATGAAAATTGAAACAGTCCGATCCCACGCGAGATAAAAAAATAATGCATCGGCATCTATTAAAAAATTATGATGCGGCATCGTAAATTAAAAATACGATGATCGCCGACGCTTAAAAGCGTCGGCATCGTAAATTAAAAATATGATGCTGATGCTAAAAGCACCGGTATCCATTAAAAAAATTAATTATTTTTATCAAAAAATCTCGACACTTAAAAGCTCATTAAAAATTTTTAAATGTCGTTAACTGCCGACACTTTAAAAGGTAGATTTCGAATTTTCACAATGCTTCCCCAAAGCGTCGGAAAAAAAGAGTTGTTATTCTTCTTTTTGGTTGTGGTGAATTTAAATTATATCACTCTAGGAAAAAAAGAATAAAAGAAAAAAAATATCCATGACACATACCGTATTATATATTGTAAGATATTCATAATTAGCTAAGATCCTAGTGATAAATTTTCTTAGCATGTTTGAAATATATAGATGGTAGATTGTTTTAATTATAAGTACATTGTATTAATTAAGACTCACATAATTTTATTAGATGAGTTGCTACTTAGAAAGATGTTGAATAATCATGCAGAAACATTCCAATTGAAATAGAGAAACAAGACCCAACGTACCGTGGCATACCTTACCTTTTCCCAGCTATTAATATGAGGCTCAATATATATAGTTTTACCAAATGGGGCATCCATTGATCCACAAGGCATAATTATTTTTTCAACATTTTTTGAGGAAAAGAGTGTGGCGGTTTCTTTCATTTTCCTAAAATACAATAATTAGCCGGGGCATAAACTTTAGCAACCAGCTTCCAAACTTTTACAAGGGAAACTACTCCTAATAGAGGAGTGCAATTAAAGAGAAGAAATGAGTTTCAGATTGTCATTGGATAGTCAGCTAATTAAGTCTTTTTTTTTTCTTTACCTTAATTAAAAACAATAATAGGTAGGGTTTTACGGATATCCAAACCAAATCAAATCGAAAAAAAGGGGTTTGGATGGTAAAAATTAATTTTGGATTTGAGATTTTAAAATCTATTTTAAACCAAATCGAGCTTAAGTTTAGAGAACTGGATAATCAAAAATTAAATTTTCTTAATATTATTAAAATTGTTATTATTAAAATTTTTTAATTTATGTCATGTCTTAGTTTTTTTTAAAATAACTTATAGATGCATCTTATTTAATTTATTTTAATTTTATTTATATTGTTGAATTGATATAGGGATATAATTCATTTTAATTTGGTTCAGAACGGTTCGATTATAGGTTTAATAAATTAGTTTGATTATAGGTTTGGATTTAATCTTTTTTAAAATTCTAGTTTAAAAGTTCTTTTAACTTTTAGATTTTAAAATAAAAAAATGGTTTTAGTAGTACAAAAAAAAGAAGGGCATTCAACCTATTGCCATCCCTCGCCTTAATGTTAAGTCCATCATTTAAAGGTTGTGTTTTTAGTGGTTTGTTATATGCACTTTGTAACAATTAACCTAGAATACTAAATCATAAAAAGTTAGTCAAAAATATTATTTATTTATTTATTTGATTTTATATACATATCAATCTGAATTCTTACATGTTGCATCTTCTTCAAACTTTAGGCTGTGTTTGATTCATAAAAGGTATTCCTGAATAAGTGTACAGTATAGCATTTATCTAAAGAATAGCTTAAGGGATAATCATCTTTTTAAATTACAGCTTTGCCATCAAGGGATAACTCTAGTTATTTCTGAGGTCCCTAAGGAATAAGTTCAGAGAATAACCCATGGTTAAACATTGATTATCCCCTATGGTTAAACTTTTTCAGAATTATCCTCTCTAATTATAACTTTTGAGAATAAAAAAAATATCCGGAGGATATCCCTTATCCCCATATCAAACACGGCCTTATATTCCTATCAAACTACAAGTTCAAGTTCAAGTTTAATTAAATTTAACCATAAACAATCAAAGCGAATTAAATCCAATCATAAACAATATAAGTCCATCTACAGTGTTACTTAACCACAAATAGTACTGTTTGTAACAATACATGACTTCATTAAAGAAAAGAAAAAAAAAACACTAAGTAGAAAATAATAAATATTTAAGAACTATGCGGCCATGAGCTTAAACACTGAAGATGTGGCTTAGTTTGATAACATTGATAATTCATGCCAATTGATCAGTTTCATATATTAAAAGTGGTGTTTTTAAAGCGTACCCCACTTGATTCATGGGTGGGGCCGGTGTACATTCCATTTCAATCCATCTGTACGCTACCACTCTCTCCATCCTTTTTAAGGCCACACTAAATACCATCAACCCAACATTCTCCATGCTTGAAGCTCCTCTGCATGAACTATACACAACTTGCAGCATCATGTCTATTACTTTCCCTGTAGAGAGGGAGAACGAGCGTACTTCGACCGAAAAATCGGCCAGTCCTGAGATCGCCGATTAATAGGAGCTTGGTTTGCGATATTTTTATTTCATTTGGAACGCAAGGGATGCTGGACGACGATTAAAAAAAAAAAAGGCACAGAAAAGTACCAATAAAATTCCATTTTCCCAAGAGCTCACCGCATCAGGCGCTGACCACAGCTTCGAAATCCATTAACAAATGATTACTCTTTTCCTTTTACCCCCACCACTCTCCTCAAAAAGTTCTCCCCCCCCCCCCCCCCCCCGTTTCTTTTACCCCACCCACTGCGAGGAAAAAAGAATAACATGGAATGTAGCATCTTATTATATTAATCATAAAATAACGTGACCAGATCCTACTACATTCCAAAGGCTTCCATTTCGATAAATCCGATATTCCCGGACAACGGATCCCCTCCGTTACCGTTACTTGTTTGTATATATATAATGGAGCTAGCATTTCCTCGACTGGTCTAGCTCTAGCTTCAATAATTTTTTTAAAAAATAAATTAATAATTACTTGTATAAGAAAAAATAGCCATGAATGAAAAAATGCTAAAGACCATCTCAGCTAATGTAGAAGTTAGCGATTGGCTAAAGGTTTCAAGAAATTTTATTCAACTCGAATGATCCATTCATGAAGAAGATGAAACTTGGATGAAATTAAGCGAAAATCTAAACTAACTCATGTTGAAGGATTTAAAAAAAATTATGATTAGATATGATAACTATTATGCAATGCACCAACTCTACCAACTATCTTACTAATTTATAAACTAAGTAGTATTCTAGCAATAATGCTCAAAATTTATGATGCTATTTATTGTAACATCGTTCGTTTAGCCTCTGTTTGGATGGAGAGAAAACTAGGGAGGAAAGAAAATTAGAAGAAAAATAGAAGAGAAAATGAAGTTTATCTTGTTTGGATGGTGTGATGCCCCTCCCAATTGTCCCACATCGGATAATTGGGAGTTGGTTAAGTGGTTTATATGCAGTAAGTAAGAAAGATAAGGCACCAATTGGATCTCTTTTGGACTGTGGTGGCCCAAGTTGGTGTGTACCTTGTTTCGTCTTGTAACGAAGCGGGCTCGTGGACCCAGATCGTTACAATATGGTATCAGAGCCTCACATCAGTCAGAAGTGCAGGAGCTAAGTGCCACACAGGATAAAGTGCTACATCCATAGGGGATGGGAGCCACCTCTTGAACCTGTGAAGGCCACCTTAAGAATCCTGCATGCCTGGTGGTTGTGATCAATTACCCCTGATGACGAGGACGTCGCCTCTATTAAGAGGGTAGATTGTGATGCCCCTCCCAATTGTCCCACATTGGATAATTGGGAGTTGGTTAAGTGGTTTATATAGTAAAGTAAGAAGGACAAGGCATCAATTGGATCCCTTTTGGGCTGTGGTGGCCCAAGTTAGTGTGGACCTTGTCCGTCTTGCTTTCTTGTAACGAAGGGCCCGGGTCGTTACAGATGGAGAGAAAAGTAGGAAGGAAAGAAAACTAGAGGAGAAAATAGAGGGACAAAAATGATGGGCCCCACGTAAAAGTTTTCTCTCCAAAACCGAAGAGATTTCTGAAGAAAACTCAAAAATATTTTTTATTTTTTTTATTCTGATATTGACCCTTCAAGAAAAAATTGATGCATTTTTTAATTATTTATAATAAGGACATTATTATCATTGTAATTATCAACTTTTCTCTTCTCTATTTTCCTTCACTCATCCAAAAAGAATGAGAGAAAATATTTCTCTTCAATTTTCTTTCCTCCCACTTTTCTCTTCTCTCAGTTTTTTTTCTTCCACTTTTCTCTCCATCTAAACAGAGCATTAATAAGACTAACATTTTAAATTAAAATTTATTTTTTATTCATATAAAAATAAAACATTAAATATTTATAATTATTATTTATATATTTTTATAATTTAAATAATTATTCTGTAGAGTACGTAGAACTATTATACTGATGTACCATCAGTGGATAGAACCATATGATAATGAAAGAGTGTTTATACCTTATCATAAAAAAGATGAAAATATACTTTTAATCCAAACTCATTTTAATCCTTAAATTTTAATTATTATAATTTAATCTTTTATATTTTAAAAATATTGCATTCCTAACATTTTATTATACAATGTTAATTAAAATTGATCAAATAATGATATACCATCTTATCACTTAAGCTTCCAATAACTTACCATATAAGATAACTAATAATTCACATTCATATTCAGATGACGCATCAATTATTATGTCTTTAAGTTTAACTAAATTTTATGTAATAAAATGATAGAAATATAATAATAATAAAATATGAAGGGCTAGAATGTAATAATAAATTTTTTAGTATCAAAATAAATTTTGATTATTAAGATTATATTTTAGTAAAAAAACTTAATTCTTAAAAAGTGTAAGAAAAATATATTTGATAATAATAATAATAATAATATAATAGTTACATTACACATATTGCATTCATTTTTTTTTTTGCAATCAGGTGGTATATTCATAGCTATATTTTTTTCTTGGTATCGCACGGTATGACAATTTTTTTTTTTTTTTTGGGAGGGGCGGGGAGAATTTCATTGGACCGCAACTTTGCTAAGTAGCTCTCTCTATTTTTTTTTTTTAAATTAAACTACCCTCCTACCCCCGTGTCCTTCATACCCTCCGTCCTTGTCTCCTCTTCGTCTCTCAGTCCCTTCCCCCCGTCCCCCATCACATCTCTTTTAGCATTATTCCTTTATCCCTCGTCTTCTTTCTTCGATCTTCCATCTTCTTTCATCTGCATCTCCTTCTTCTTTCTCAGCATTTCCCACTTTTTGGCATCAGCACCTTTCAACCCCCGTCTCCTCCTCACTCTTTGATATCAGTCCTCTCCGATCCTTGGCGCCCTCCCGCCTTTCGAACATCATTCGATCTGTTTGATCCAACGAAAGGCTTTTATTCGGTCAAATAGGACCAAACAAATGCCCTCTATTTGATCCTATTTGATCGAACGATGTCGAAAGAGAAGCCAGTGTCAAAAAAGAGAATGCTGGGCTAATAATGAGGAATGGGAAGGAGACGAGGCCAGAAAGGAAAGGAATGATGTTGGAGAGGAGAGGAGACGGGAGGCATCGAAGAGAGGGGGAGGGCAGAAGATGGAATGGGGGTGTGGAGAGGAAAAAAAAGTAGTTAAATTTTTTTTAAAAAAAAAATAGGGGGTTACATAGCAACTTTTGCGGGCGAATAGAAATTCCCCGGGGGGGGGGTTAATGTAAAAAGTTTTCTTATACTTAACGACGTTATGGAGGCGTCTGTTGGAACGGTGACGCATACGATTCCAACCTCTTTTGAGTTTTGCCTTGCCTTGGGGCCGGGCAGACGGCGTGAGTTAGAACAACACGTCATGTCCAAGTGGCACGTGAGAGGAGCACGTGGGGAGGGGTGGATGCGAGACACGTGGCCTCGAGGGCTCGAGATCGAATATTTGGACAGGGAGAGGGAATATGGGGGGCCGGGGTGGAACCGGGGCGGATGAGGACAAAGGGTAGCCGCTGGGTCGGGGGTCCGGGGAGGGCTGGAGGCCCATGCACGTGGCTCACAGCCCCGATGTCGCCGGACATCCCAACCCAGTGTCAGTGAGTGGGAGTGGGGAATGGCTCGGCTGTGTGTGTGCGTGCATCCGCGAGGAGGTGGACAAACTAAGGTCTCTCTCTCTCTCTCTCTCTCTCTCTCTCTCTTTCCCTAGCCTCGCACGTGTGGCACGGGATAGGAGATGCTCCACGCGGGATTTGGGCCCTCCCTTGCCCACAACTCACAAGGACGTACAGGTCCCCTCTTTATGTAATTGGGAAACGGATTCCTCCTTTAAATTAAATATTTGATTTGAGGAAAAGTGATTTAATTATTACTCCAATTATATATAGCTTGGCTGTTGAAAAGTCGTTTTATAGGCTATTTTCAAGTAGCTTTATATATCCAAAATATGTAACGATATATTAGCCAATAACTTTTAAATGCAAATGGTAAGACTATTACATTTGATCCATCTTCGTTGTGAGATTCAGTAATATTAATTCGATGGTTTGCAAGAATCAATTAGGATAAACCGCTCTAGATCTTCATCAGGAAAGATGTGCTTTCTGGATTAAAAACATGTTGCTTTTAAACTAAAATTACTATTGTGCATGAATTAAGCTAGAAAATGCACATTTGGCTAGTAATTTTGATGAGACAAGATCAGGTAGACTTCTTGCAAGCATGATAAGAAAACATAGATATCTTAAATTACAAAATAAAGTAATTAACTATAAGAGTATGTTATAGAAAGTCAAAAAATAAAGCTAAAATTCTAGTTGAAGCACCTATCAAATGTGCTCTTTTCTCTATCCTTACTCTCTCTCAAAAAAAAAAAAAAAGTATACATATATCAATAAGCTTTTATTAACATAAATTTATATTATTTTTTAAGAACTAATACAAAAACTTTTTTATCAAAACCAAAATAATGACCAATTTTACAACAAATTCTTAATGACAATTCTCGAAGAATTTACTAAATGCATACATTAGCTCTCCCATAAAAAATGTCATTTTACTATGAGTTTTGTTCATGAGTTTAGGAGTGCCCTTGTTAAGGGGTATTTAATATTTTTTAATCCATTTTTTCATAAAAAATAGAAAAAAAAGAGACTTTAAGAGGAGCTTAATGTTTCAAAGTGCTTTAAAGAAGTAATAAAAAAATTATGCATATTTGATTGCCATATCATCCATTTCATACATAAACATCTATCATTCATCTATAGTTTATACCTAGATTGATGCTCATAACTTGCTATTTTATACATATAAGCATAGTCGTTCATATATATTTGTATAATTATCATCCAAGTATGCATATTATTCTGCAGTACACAAACTTGTATCATAGATAATTTTATTTTAATGCCAAAATAGTCTCAAAGATGTAGAGATATTGGAATTGCAGTTTTTTTTTAAAAAAAGCTTCTTTGAGGCTTTAATACTGAACAAAATTTGGGTTTAAGCGTTTGTTAATTTAAAAGCTTCTTCTCTTTTTTTTTCCCCCATGCAAAGCGCTGAATAGAGGGGATATTAAATGCATCTTAACGAGTGCCCTGGGCACTCGTTAACAGAACCCTTTTAGCATTGATGAAACATAGCTATACATTAATTACAATACCGTGCTGGGACGCATTTATCTTGCAACCTTTTTTACATTATATATACTTAATTTCCGGTTCCTTGTAGGCTAAACTCTAAAGTGGCCTCCAAAAAGTAATTAACTTCAAAATTGAGAATCCCTCAAGATAGATCGAAGAAAAAGCTCACGATTTCTTCCATTAAACGCAGTTCGACCTTCAAGGGTGCTATGCAATTCCCACCCCGTCATCTTATATATGCATTAATAATTCACCCAAATACAAGCCTCATGACTCAAAACGAGTTCGCTTGCAATCCAAACAGGCTAGCGTTTCCCATGGTCGTTTCTCTCAGTTCTCACACCCGGCTCTAGTCATTCAGGCGCACCTAGAGTCCGTGGTGGGAAATTAGGTACCACCCTATTTGACGTCGATCTGATGGCCAATTTCTTCAAATTTACCCCCAAGAAAACAAAAACAAAAAAGAAAAAAGAAAAAGAGATAAGAGTACTGTTGTCTCAAATTCGAAGACCTCTCCCCCGTTCATTTATTATCTGAACCACCCTTCCCTCCCATTTCATGGAAGAGGAAAAAGGTTTCACCTGCTCTCTCTCTCCAGGCATCATACCTCTGCTTTCTCAAACAAGTTCTTTACCTTTCCATCAACCAGTCTCCTGCACTTCTTTCCTTCTTGGGGGCCCTCCAATTCCTTCTTGTAAATTAGGCTAGAGAATCTATACCCTTGCCCTTGCCTATCAACAACACCCAGTCGATGTTCTTCTCTCCCCTTTCTCTCCATAGCCTCTTTTACATTCGCTCTAAAAACAACAGCCCATATAAATCACAAGCCACTCACGATCTAATCACTAACACACCTCAATTTATACAACCCCCCGCTCCCTCTCCTTTTTCATTGCCTCTCTTAGCTTTCCCACCACCTTTCTCTTTCTCTGACCGTTTCGCTCCACTATTTCCTTTTCTTTTCCCTCCTACTATACCCCTTCCCTTCTACTTTTGCCATTCCCCATTTCACCAAACCTCCTTGATACCAGCTTCTTGCACCGACTTTACTTTGGCCTCCCCCGTTTGTTTGTTGCTCCCTTGAGCTCAAAACAATGACAACAGGAACCACATCAACCGCCTCCACCTTCACCACCTTCCCCGATCTCTCGCTCCAGATCAGCCCACCGGCGATATCCATCGATGGATCCATGAGGAGGGCCCTCTTCAGGGACCATAATTCGATGTCAGACTCCGGAAGCAGCGGGAGCGATATGAGTCATGATCAAGGGTTCTTGCACTCAGAGGGAGTCCGGGACCCTGGCCATGGCGAGCCAACGCTGAGCCTTGGGTTCGAGACACCGCCGTCGGATCCGCTGCATCGCCAACTCTACCCCAACCTTCATCACCACCATCACCACCACCTCCCTCAGATCTATGCATTCAAGCGGAATTCAAGATCGCTTCATGGAGGAAAGAGGAACATTAGAGCTCCAAGGATGAGATGGACCACCACTCTCCACGCCCATTTTGTGCATGCCGTCGAGCTCCTTGGTGGTCATGAGAGTAAGCATGTTACTAAGAAGTTTCCTTGTACCTTCTCTCTTGTATCTTTAGCTCCAAGTGTTATATAACTATTATTTTCTCATTAAATTACTTCTCACACTGAGATAGTTCTTCAATCCATGTGGGTAGGGGC
Organism: Calamus simplicifolius; assembly: GCA_900491605.1. Taxonomy (NCBI): domain Eukaryota; kingdom Viridiplantae; phylum Streptophyta; class Magnoliopsida; order Arecales; family Arecaceae; genus Calamus; species Calamus simplicifolius. The sequence continues at coordinate 232,520 of UESW01001706.1, read as the reverse complement.
GACGCCCAAGTCGGTTTTGGAGCTGATGAATGTGAAGGATTTAACATTGGCTCATGTGAAAAGCCATCTTCAGGTAGGAAGAGAGAGCGAGAAAAAAGTCCCCCTTCCTTTTCTGAACTAAGAAGCAACCAAAATTGTGATGCTTCTCTCTTTCGTTGCTGCCGCTGTTGTCATTGTGAGCACTTCCCTGTTAGCTAGGGTTAGGGTTTTGTGACGGGGTGTTACAACATACAAGTACCAAGGACAACATGGCATCTACGGAGTAATATTAGCATGGTGGAATTTTTTTTTCTTTCATCCTTTTCTTTGCTTTATTATTTTCAAGAATTTTCATGTGGGCAATGTTTGCAGATGTATAGAACAGTGAAGAGCACTGACAGAGGGGCAGGTAATTGGATTTTCCATCCCTTGCATTGTCCCTTTACAAATGCCTGCCTTTGTTCTTTGGTATTGGCAGATGCCATCACCCAGTCACCTCACTGCCATCAGAAACTGGAATGGGGCTGGCCTTTCCTTGCTTGAATTATTAGTTTGGTGTCCCATAAAGCACAGCCATTTGTATCTTAGTGGTGGATGAATTGTTTGCAGGCCAAGGCCAGACAGACATGGGCATGAACCAGAGGACAGGAGGAATGGGGGAAGTGGAGGGAGGACTATCATGTGACAAAGCTGGGATCAGCCCTTCTTATGCCCTCAGTGCACCAACCGCACCAACACCACTACCCAAATCCCCCAGGTCTGTGCGCTTCCTCTCCTTCTCATCCCCTTGTCAACCTCTATCAAAACAAGGCGTGCATGCACCACCACATGAGGCATTGAATATCACAGACGTTCGTTCAGCGTTCATACATGCGGGTTCGATGTGCGAATGCTCAATCTGTGTGTCATATCCGTGGAATATTTGGTCAATCAGTTTAGCATGGTGTCTGCTATATGTTAAGATAGTCTTTTTGAGCACTGGCGCTGATGAACCCAGTCTGGATGAGTGTTTTGTTGGTCGTATCTGTTTGGTCTTATCAGTTGGGCGGGGATACAGACCATTTAGTAATTGAAAGTTCAGGAATTTGACTGCCATTTTAAATGGCTTTGATGAGAAAGACTAGTGGTCCAGCTGGACTATATATTGAGATTGGGGTGGTTCAATGTGCTAAGAGAAGGTTCACACATGTCTCACCATTTGATATCCACCTACATATTTATAGAGAATAATTTCTCAAAAAAAAAAAAATCATTATGAATGATATCTGTCACACCAACAAATGGTATTCAAGACTATATTTAGGAATTTGACCAACATAGTTAATTCCTGTTGTTAGATTTGACTGGTAACATAGCTGGCCATAACTTGAGGCAAAATATGGTTGAAGGAATAAAAGGATTTTTTTTTTTTTTTTCATCATCTCTTAACGGCTTGCTATTTAATTTTTTTCAAATATAAAGATGGTCTAAGTCAGTCTAACAACATCAAGAGTTTTTTTTTTTTTAATATCCATTTTAATATAAAGAAAAAAATGAGATATCTACAATAAATATTCTCGTACAGCATGTTCCATTTGAGGGAAGGAATCGCCTTGCCAATGGTGGGTGAAGAGCTTTTCCCACATAACAACAATAAGTTTCCAGCAGATTTAGAGGAGGCAGAAAAAGATTTTTCTTACTATGCTACATACCAAATGACATAAAATTAGAGAATTTTTGAATATGCCCCGAAACATCTAAATCTGTAGGTTGTCCATCACTTACCATATCTCCAGATCATAAAATGGTCTCAGGGTCTTGATAAAGAGTTGATATTGTTTCTTGATGAGACGCAACTTTGATTTGATGCAATGCTTATCATTGTAGAAAGTCGAGTTGTATGAGAATCTTGGTAGTAGATATAATTATATAATATATTACACTACTTTTTATTTGTTGAAACTTGGAATCGACATGCATCTTTCTTTGTATGTACAAATAGTGACATGGAGCAATAACAGTTGAAGCCAGAATTCTAGTGTAGTCGAATATATCGAGTAAAAGGTGCAGTTTCTGTTCTGAAACCTCGATCTATAGTTTAAACTGGAATATATTCTTCTTTTTCAAAATATCGCTGCCCTCGATGTGGAGCGCCTGTTATTAATTTTGATTAGCTATTGGTATTGCTGCTGCTGCTGCTGCTGCCACTGCTGGTGGTGGTGTCACTACTGCTGCTGCTGCTGCACCAGTGGTCGTAAAATACAGTTCCAGTGGAGCATCTCTCTCTCTCTCGCTCTCTCTAGCTGGTTTATTTATCGAGTGCACATGCATGTACTTTGATCAGAACGTTAAGAATTCATGTGATAGGCTTTTCTTGTACTCATCGGCCAAATGAAGGAGATAGAACCAACAGAGGGTCCCACCACTCTGTTGAACCTTCAGCCACGAAGGCCATGAATATAATTTTAACTTATATGAAAACCAACAGGAAGAATGATGGCCGGAGGGATTTAATTCTCATCAATGAGGTCCTTGGGTTGCCAGTTTGTCCCTGTCCTATTTGGATTGCACCATGGTGGTTGTAAATTGCTTGGGGACATTATAAGGAAAGACAAGAAAGGATCACAAGAATTGTCCATTGCGTCTTCAAGCTAGCACGATACCACAAATTATGCACACACTACAGTCATCGATGTCTCTTTAGAACGATGACCACTTCCTCTTTTTGTCTTTATGAAGTCCTTAAACTTTTTAATTTTATAGTATATATTAATCGTGGATATACTCCACTGTAACAACATGGTACAGACAGTCCACGTACAGACTATGAAAATTTTGCTAGCGTTGATTCCCTAACATGAAGCTCCATTTTATATCCAGAGGACATGTACAGCATCCATCCACGGAGGAGAAAATTTGGAATGCATCAATGCAGCAAAATGAGTTGTCGCACCGCTACCTCAAATGTGATAATTTTTTAGACAAAGAAAATGAGGTATATATCTACCAGAAAATCTTCCATTTTCCAATATGATCCAACTGCTGCCTTTTTTTTTTTTTTTTCAATTGAGAGCAATAATTTTGCAAGTCCTTGGATAATTCTATAATCACGTAGAAGTTTCCATCCAGGCATCTCCCTTTCGTCCCTCAAACACGTCTAGTTTACTCATGAATGATATATCGCGTTCAAGTGTCTCGTTTATTTCCTTAAGCATTTTGCCTGCAGGTCTGCGTAAAAATTCTATTCACATGCATGTGTGCAATATATAACGTGTTGACCAATTCCCTTGGCATGTAATTTTATTTAATCACTCTGCAACAGTAAAGGAACGGGACCTCAACTCCAGATTAATAAATGCAACATTACTGTTCTGACTTTGGACGGGACATACATAAATTACTTAATTATGAGCCCTTTTTCTTTGAAGAAAAAGGCCAGACTTCCGTCCTCTTTCAGTCTTTCTATTATGAAAAGTAAACAAGAAACAAAATGCCTCCAGAAAAGGAGAGACAGACAATTTTTACAGCAGCTAAAAAACTTACATCAAAAAAGAAAACCCATTATAATGAATTATGTATCCTTGCATGAAAAGTTTTTGCTATGAATATATATCCTCAGGAAAAAAAATGTTTTATACCATGAACAAGATTTGGTTAGAATCCAACAAAACAATTATTGTAGGTAAAAGACATCATAAGCTTCTCATGGAATGCCGAGGATATATTATCCATCGATTCATGTTTTCTATTTTTTTTATTTTTTCATTTAGGTTACGCCATTAATTAGACTGATTGCTTTTTATTTTTTGGTGTGCTCTGAGAATAGGCATTGGTGGAGGCAGCTGGAGAAGCCCCCCACCTATCACCAAGGGTAGGCCAGGAGGGAACAAACACGCCAAGCTTTTTGCCATCTCCAGAGACTGATGCCGACAAGCTCCATAAGCTACCTAACCTAGAAATAACCTTAGGAAGGCAAAGTTGGCAGATTCAATGTATCGAATCTTCAAATGAACTGACTCTTCTTAAGTGTTTGTGAAGTTTGGAAAGAACGAAAAAAAAAAAAAAACCATCTAAACTTGAGAGAGAAGTGTGGTTTGTTGTAAGTTTTGCTTTGGAACGGGAGAATCATGTCATCAACTATCAATTAACCTGCATATATAATACTATCCGATTTGGAAGTATTCTGTAAGTTTGAAAAGATAGGTCCCTCCTGGCCATTGGCTTTTCAAGTTCGGACTTCCCTCTCGGACTACACTAAGCTTGGTTTTGAGATCGGAACGTAATGTTATGTCCTCTGCTAAACTTGAAATCAAAGTGTTGAACAGCCAAAGAACGTAACAGTTGCCCTCCTAATTCTCTCACAGGAACAACTCAAGTTTAGTGGAGGAGAATTACCTTTTCCTTTAATTTATTTTTTTTTTTGGTAGGGTGTATATATTGTCCATGAAATGCTGGTACTAATTAAGTTAAGATAGAAAGGACGAAAGGTAGCTGCTAAAAGGATATCAAACCATGAAATGTATCCTGATTTGATAGGTTAGCTCAGCCCTCAATCAGCATTATTGGCTAACAAGGATTTACAAACTGGCCCGGATCTAGTAGTGGAGGGAATAGTGATGGTGACATTCTTTAGAAATTGTATCATCATTTAACATCTGTTAATACTTAACAAGGGTTCTTGAACAACCTTGTTTAGTCCCAAAAAAAAAAAAAAAAAAAAAACAAGTCAAGAACAGAAAAAACAACATCTGCATTTTCATAAGCACTTTAATCATAAACTCAACTTAACTCAACTCATCTAAGTCTTTTCTCAGCTACATGGAGTCGGTTACATGAATCTGCTTCCTCCACTCTACTCTATTCAGAACCAAGCCCGGATAAAGGAGAAGGGTTGCATTAGGTAGCTGACAGCCAGCGTAAAACTTCGTCAGATCCTTTAAAATATAAATTTACTTTAATCATAAGCTACTAAAAAATTATATCAAGGGATAGGGGAAGAGGGAACAAATTTGTTAGTGTTTGTTTTTTTTTCATAGTGTAAACGAAGGAAATGAGACAAGAACAAGAAGTCTGTTGCTTCTGCATGTTTCTTTGTTTCTTTCTCTTTCTCTCTCTTTGCCAAATTGGACATGTTTCTTTGACTCTTCATGAAAGATATATATATAGTCAGTTTTCAATAGTTCAAGGCTTCCTAGGGAAATCTTCAGGACGTCCATATATGATATATCACGTATTCTAAATGAAAGAAACATTGCAGCCAATTAATGGACTACCAATTTTGAAACTTCTGCAACTAATACACTCATCTGGGAGTCTGATTTCCGATTGGATTTTGTCTGAGTCATTGACTTTGATTCACTGCTTAATTTGTGGTTGTTTGCATGGACTGTAGCCCTTGGTACCAACCCCTTTTGTACAGACACCAAGCTAAAAAAGGAAACAAGAAAAATCATTATCTTTTGAAAAAAAAAGAAAACTATCATTACCATAATTTGTTCCACATTACCTGAGTCCTGAAAGGGGTAAAAAGAATGCTTACGCCATTACATCATGAATGGATTCAGACTGGCTTCTGACGTGGGTGGCAGTCTGCAATCCATGGTGATGATGATGCTGGTAACACTTACTACGGATTCTAGCTAATCTGTCACGTACTGCCCGTCCACCTTCTCTAACTTTCAGATTGTTTTGATGGACTTCCTACCGCCATCACTGCATGCTGAATCTTTAGACGCTAAGCCCGCCGAAAAGGAGCCAGGCGTGATCGCTCCTCAGGCTGGTCCATACCCTTCTGCGATCCATGGGTTTTGAGAGAGTGATTGAACTTATTAGTTTTAGGCTTACTCTAAGGATCATGAGCTTGGATTGGATATAGGCTAGATTCATGAGTTGGACTGGTTAATTTTAGGTTGGAATTTAATTAAAACCAATTAATTAATCCAAACAAGAATGAATCTAGGATTTTAAATCTAGCTAGAACCAGCCCATTTAATTAAATTAATGCTTCAGGTTGATTTCAAAGTAAAGCTGATTTAAAGATTAACAACTTATAAAATATATTTGCTGCCTCCTGAAAGACATAACCTTCAAGAATGCGAGACCATTCCCCCAAACTACAAATTATCTATAACTTCCAATTAAACTTTAATGAACTGAGTTGAGTTGAGATACCATGCATGCATCCTTTATGTACTGCATCAATTCCTAACTACCAAATTAGACCAGTGGATAGAATTGATCATAGCAGCTACTTTTGGTCCAGTTCCAAGACATTAATTGGTGCGATCGACAGAAGCACTGTTTTTTTTTTTTTTTTTTTCATGGAAATCACTACCATGCTGATACACGCATGATTGGCCAGTGTATTGGACCCTGCATGATGCATCAACGTCATTGTGGGCATGGTCGAGCCTTGCATGATGCATCAATATCGTCGTCGGCAGATGCTGGCCGGCACACGGAAATGTATACTGATCCAGTATGCAGGCCAATAGTGTGTGGGCCAATCATGCTCGCGTCATAGGACTGTCGGGTTGACAGTGAACCAAAGCCATTAACGCAGCGCCAGTAGGTATGTTGGGAACTTATGCGGATGTTGCCAACCATTTAAGTTAAGAGTAAATTGATGTCCGGACCGTCGGTGGTCACTATTGATTAATTATGTAGCATCTAATCCATCATATTAATTTTTTATAATTTTTATTCTTCTCAAATATATATATATATATATATATAATATATATATACAATATATAGAAAGAATAACAAAATTAAAAAGAATTGGTATAATCAACTGGATGTTACAAGCTTGATCAACTGACACTAAAAGTTATAGTGCGGTCCACTGATGAGCTGTGCATCAATTTCCGGTTTAAGTTACCAGTCTATTCATGACTCCCTTACAAAGCCTTAATTCCTAGCCTCATAAACCTGTATTAATTACGTCCCAAAATGTTGTTGTTTAGCCTGGAAGAGATTTGGCCCCCTGAGCTAGTAAAGACTATCTTTAGTGGAGCGGGGCCAAGCCAGGAAAGCGCGAAGTGGAGGTGGGCAACTTTGGCCTGAAGTGGGGAGTTCAGAGCGAGACCCACAGAAGGCTTGGAATTAGTACAACATCCACCCCGCGCTGTGACTTTTCTTCATCTCGATCAATTTGGATGGATCTTTGTCCTCTCCTGTTATCAAAATAAATGGTCTTTATATCGTTAGATATATAACCTTGTCGTTCTTCCCATATCTACGTAAGATTTGGATATAGACCTCGGATGCGTACGTGCTCCTGAGACAAAGCGATCGATAAAAAATCGCGTTCCAAAAGTCCGAGAGGACCGCAAAACCTTCACCTCCCCCGCCGCGCGTGGACCCGCCACCATCGAGCGCAGATCCGCTGCTGCGAGGGTCTCGAGCCGCATGCAGCGCCGCTTCGGACGTTGATGGTCCAAATTAGCATGATGAGTTCACCGCATTTAATTGCACCTTCATTTTTACAGTCATTCTAAATTACTCTTATTTTTAGAAATACTATCATTAATACAGTGAACTTATATTCATTCTTGAGATCAAATATTTTAGATCATTTCAAGCTATAATGATCCTAATTTAAAATTTATAAACTAAAATATTCCTTATATATATATAAATATTAATATTAATTTCATATAAATATAATATAATATAGTATTTTATACCATAACAATACTATTATTATATATAATATTAAGATATAATATTAATATATAATAAGATATAAAATAATGATAAATTATAATGATAGCTGCAAAATATATTAGTATTACATAATCAGTCATCTTGAATTTGTATGATATGCTAAATAATTTAATCATGAATATTTGAAGATTTTTTAGTCACACAAGAATAGCCTAGGTTTTATGTCACTAGGTATAATATCACTTTCGGATATGGATAATCTAAAATCATCATGATGATCCTCTCACATTACATACAAATTTACTATTAAATCTGAAGAATAATTAAGATTTCAATCTAATCAATGTTGATCTAATAAAAAATCTTAATTTTTTAATTTAATTTGATTAATTTGGCTAGAATGGCACACTCCCGATCGACTCAATGCATGTAACTATACCTTGAGGAATGATTTGATTCCTTATATATATAAAAATATTTGATATTAATTTCATATAAATATAATATAATATAATATAATATTTTATGCTATAACAACACTATTATGATAGTATATTATTATTTTATACAATATTAAGACATAATATTAAAAAAATATTATAATAATATGATAAAATAAAGATAAATTATAATGGTAGCTGCAAAAATATCAGTATTACATAATCAATCATGTATAGTATGCTAAATAGCTTAATCATGAATATTTGAAGATTTTTAGTCACACAAGAATAACATACTAATTAATTGTGGTGGTTTTATGTCATTAGGTATAATATCACTTTCGGATATAGATAATCTAAAATCATGATGATAATCCTCTCATTACATACAAATTTACTGTTAAATATGAAGAATAATTAAGATTTCAATCTAATCAATGTTGATTTAATAAAAAATCTTAATTTTTTAATTTAATTTGATTAATTTGGTTAGGGTGGCACACTCCCGACTCAATGCATGTAACTATACCTCGAGGGGTGATTTGATTCCTTATATGTATAAAAATATTTGATATTGATTTCATATAAATATAATATAATATGTTATGCTATAACAACACTATTATAATAGTATATTATTATTTATAATATTAAATATAATATTAATATAATATATAATAATAAGATATAAAATGATAAATTATAATAGTAGCTGCAAATATCAGTATTACATAATCAATCATGTATAGCATGCTAAATAACTTAATCATGAATAGTTGAAGATTTTTAGTCACACAAGAATAGTGTACTAATTAAATGTGATGGTTTTATGTCATTAGGTATAATATCATTTTCGGATATGGATAATCCACAATCACCATGATGATCCCCTCACATTACATACAAATTTATTGTTAAATCTAAAGAATAATTAAGATTTCTATAATCTAATCAATGTTGATCTAATAAAAATCTTAATTTTTTATTTAATTTGATTAATTTGGTGAGGGTGGCACATTCCCGATCGACTCAATGCATGTAATTATACATTGAGGGATGATTTGATTCCTTATTACCATAAATTGCATAAAAAAATACATGAGATGAGGTTACTAAGTGAACCGTTAGGTGGTGCTCTTCCATCCTGCAAGAATCGAATGCAGAGACCTAGCAAAAGCTCGAGGACAATCGCATGTTGATGGCAAATAATTCCTCCACTAAGAGCAGTGAAATAAACGGTTTGCAGGTCAAATCATGCCATGAAGGCCAAAACAATAGAGTTTTGCATGCATGAATCCGCGCGCCATTTTCCTGTCCTAAGGACTGCAAGGAGGACCAGAAACCATGAGAAGGCTGCCACTAGAACATCTGCCTGTTTCTGGTGTGCTGTGCTAAAAATCTGTAGGAAAAAATGCAACTTGAGATATCCATCCGGAAAAAGATGACAGAGAAATAATGGCCATTCCTTAGATAATTTAATTGCCTTGTAAGGTTGGATGAGAGGAAGTAGTGGTATACAATGTAGATTAAATATATTTTTTTGGTCCTTAAACTTTCACTCAAAATTTGCTGTTGTCAAGCAATAAGGCATCAAGAAAGTGTAACCATCATAAAACATGAGGTTAAACTGTAACAATTAAAATTAAAAAATTAAAATAAATTTTAAGTTAAAGTTTAAAGGTTAAAAATAGAATTAATTTCACCTGCAATGCGCCAGCCCTTGTGGCTGTCCATTTTTACAGTGGCCACCCAGTACCCATGTATCAGTATCTGCTATTTTAAATGTTTGAAAGCATCCAATGAGAAGTGACTAATCATTTAAGACCTGCATGCGGATAGTAATTATTGCACAACGTATTAGTACTATTGAAAGGCAGGATTGTACAATTCAGTCTCGTACAAGGAATATCCTTCAAAAAAAAAAAAAAAAAACACAGGTGTCTAGCAAACCAATACGGATAGGCCAATGCTAGCCAAACCACTTGAGCAGAACCATGTCATTTATATAATCCAAACCATGACCAACCTTGCCGAGTCGCAATATCTAGACCATGCCAAACATATATAGAAAACCATAAGAACCCAACCTTGCACTTGAGTGATAAAATTCCAACTTGCATGAGCCTAACTACGTACAGACCGGCCTGGGTATAGTGTTGTTTCCTGCAGGTAGAAAATATTTTTAGTGCCAACTCCTTTCTTTAGGGTTGTTTGTTTGCAAGCTTTCCGTGCTAGTTGGACGTTGCTCCTATGCGAATGTCATTATTGCTGCTCATGGTTTCCAGTAACGGCAAGGGATCAAGTGGACCACCTGATCCTTTTTAGTTGAGATGAACTTGGACACATACGGCGGTCAATCATCGTGCATGATGCA